>CM055824.1:17657448-18045288 GCA_029582265.1 Zoroaster sp. YZ-2022 | reverse complement strand
CCCATGCCCCCCGTACATCATCCATAGTATTTGACTTGGTTCCCAAGTCTGTGATCGGGGTTTTTATGTCTGCCTAAAGAATGGCTCTCAGTATCGCTTTAAAATAGGCCCTTGTGTATTAACCTCCGACATTAACCTTCGATCACAGACTTGGGAATGTTATTCGTCGGTTTGTACACACCCTATTGCGAATTAGTCCAAAAGTGGACGGAACAATCTGATTGGTCGGAAAGCCTCCCATAACATGAATATTCAAACTAAACTTTCTACACGCAGTTGGAGGAGATGTACTCAACGATTCCATTTAAACTGTAGGTAAGACGTTTTTGTAGAAAAGGAATTATGTATTTTAGTTTGTACTTTTTACAACTCTAAGATCTCATTAAATTTTACCTATCTTTTCCCAAATACTATTTACGTACCAAGCCCCTACAAATTTAATATCGAATGAATATTACAGAAAGAACTTTAAGTGAGTGTATCCTGTTAGTAATAACCGGCCTCAAGGTTTTGTGGCCTCCTGATTGGCCATCTCTAGCATCCGTATTATTATGTAAATTTTAGCTATGAATGCGAATATCCATAAACACAACAGGGTCAAGTCTAAGATCGGGGGGGCTGTGCGGTAGGGTAAACAGCTTTTTGCGTGGCTGTGCAGACAAAAATAACGGATCTCAGACTTGAAATCAAGTCTATAGCTATGCATGCTCCCGAACTCCATTGTTTAATACATATCTCATGTATAATTTATATTATTATGCATCACGATCCATCTCCATATAACGCTTACTTTAATTTCATTATCTGTCTTGGGTTTTTCTTTTGACATTTACATATTTATTTCATTATCAGATTGTATCTCCTCATTTATTTAATTAAAATTATTTATATATATATATATATATATATATATATATATATATATATATATATATATATATATATATATATATATTTTTCTTTATTATCTTCTTCCATTATCATACGCTTTTTTTTTTTGTCCCCTTAAACTTGTGTATTTATTTCCCTCATCTTGTAACCCTAGTTTGTAAGCTAGTTTTTTCCTCATATGCCCTGTTCATGATGTTATGTTCATTCCTTCCCCGAGTCTTTTACCCCTCATACCTTTTGGCAGCTGGTGTTCCAGCATCACTTCATTTTGTTATTTCCTATTCCCCATCTTTGGGACTGGGTGGACGTAACGTTTATCATCATCTTACTTTCGTCAATTCATGTTCATTATTTGTTTTGTACCTCTTTTGCGTAGCCTATCCTCATTTTATTTTTAGCTTTTTTTTTTGGTAATTTTGCTTATTTTCCCTCATCATCATTTTTTTTTTGTCCTATTCTGTTTTTAACCCCTTTTTTATTTCCCTGTTGGGAATTTTTGTTATGCCTTTGATTCCCCTCAATATTGATGATGTTTTTTCCCACTCAGCACCTGTTCTCCCTTGAAAGTAATGATTTTAACAATTTAAATATCAATCCTACTTGTGATTTGTCTTTGTTCTATATGAATGCCAGAAGTCTCAGTAAACTTTTTTATGACATTGAAGATTATTTATGCTCACTAAACTATTCTTTTCTATTTACGGTTTCACTGAAACTTGGTTTAAGAATCCCTCCTTGTTATGCTCATAAGAATAACTATCACCTTGTTCATTCATCTCGTTCCAACAAATTTGGGGGAGGAGAGCATGTTTATGTTTATTAGTGATTCCTTGAACTGTTGTATCAGAGATGACCGATGTGTTCCTGTGAAGATTTTGAATGCATTTCACTGAAATTCAAGTAACACTCATGTAATCTCATTATTGGAAATGTTTACAGAGCTCTGTAATTCAACAAACTGTTCCGTGATTGCTTAAATTCATTGCCAAGGAACAAAAGCTGTGTTATATAATGGAGACTTAACTCAATTTAATCAATTGTTCTGACCATCATCCTACTGAGGATTTTGTAAACACTTTTACATGTATGGTTTTCACCGTCTGATCGAAAACCCACTCGTATTCCCCTAGGTTCCACATTATTGATAATATACTAACCAACCAATCGATCATCAGACAAATATACGTATATATATGTGTGCATGTATGTGTATGCATGTAATGTATATATGTTTATATTACTTTAATTAACTATTATTTGTTTAAAGTTGACATTGACAAGTTTCCCCTTATTATGTCTACATCTTGTTTATCTTTTTTTCTATTATACTCTGTATTGTACATTTCAAATATGTCCATTTATATTATCTAGAAATGGAAATAAATGTACTGAATTGAATTGAATTAATTTATTTAAATATGGATGAGCAATATTTTGCCTGTGGTGATTGTTTTAGATAAATTTGCAATAAATTATTAATTTTGCTGGCGGTTTAGTTGTGTTCGGGGTTGAATAAAGGCTAAAGTACCATTTAAAATTAACAGGTTTTTTAAAAACAGCCGTTAAATAATAACAATAATTGAAATAAAAATAATTATATTGTCAAAGTCCAGTTGTTTTTATATATTTTGAAAACGGGAGGGTTGGAATAATCCTTTGTTTCAAAATACCAAAGTGATACCCACAGATCAAATGCCCCTTCGATCATCGGTTTTTTTTTTTTTTTTTTTTTTTTTCATTTAAGGAACAACATTTTGTAGTTATCAAGACAACAGTTTATTTACCAAGACAATTTTTTTAAATAATTTTTTTCACGGGTTTCCCATGGCCCTACATTTGTGGGAAACTAATATAATAAACCCAAAAACCTTAGGCCCGTCTAAAAATTTTTACACAGGCCCCGGGAACCCCTGGTCCCGCGGCTTGGGAGGGTACCTGCGTGTCGGGAAAAAACCACAGGGTGTCGTCATTACCCTCGGCTCCGCCGAGACGTTGTTTTGCGTCGAGGATGAAAGATGAACTCCCAAAACTTCCACCAGACAAACCAACCGTGTTCCCAGCACTTTGCCAGAACCCCGGGCGGCATGCTCGCCCTAAACGCAGAGGACGTGCCTGATGCCCGCAACTCGCCCAGAGTACTCGATTGGGGTGTAGAGTACGCGCGTGGTTCATGCAGTACGGGTTGTCGGCCACGCGTGTTCATCAACGAAACTCTACAACATAAAGGACGAGACGTTTTGAAGAGCCCTCGCGGTATCCCGGACGCGTGGTCATGCACAACGCGGACGCAACTGCAACGTAACATTTGGTTTTTTCTGGGAGATTGGTCTTGTAAACCACCGAATAGCCTTTGAGACTGTTACAGAGAAAGATTTGAAAAAGTTTTTGGCTGACAGCTCGTGAGTGCGAAAATATGTTTCCCTGCAGATGAGCCAGTCTTTTTGTGTACGACAATGCCAGACCCCATGCGCCGCCCAGCAGGGAAACAACCAGCAGACCAGTTGAGCGTCTACCACCTACTCACCGTTCATGACATGTACAGATATGGCCCATTCGTTATTCAAAGCTGGTGTCAAAGAGATGGACGCAGCACATGAAGCAGGGGAATCTTCAACAGTGGAGGGGTGATTCATTCAAGAAGTGGCTCAACAGAATGTGGGACAAATAGCTCATGAAAAGTGCGAGATGGTACAACAACAAAACTTACATGCCCAGATCCCAGCACGTCAAAACATTGAAGGTTAAAGAAAAACCCGTTTCAGATAAACGTGAATTATAGACCAAATAAACAGAAAAGAAAAGGACCTGTGAAAAAATCCAGGAAACAACACAATATTTAATTTTTATAACGATGCCCATTATAATTATAAGCTTTTGTTTATAAAAAATCATCTGTTAATTTGTAATTTTACATGGTCTGAACATAAACGAATAAAGAAGCCGACCAAATAAATAAGTAAAGACCAATGTAAGCAGTAACAAGGCAAGAGAACTAATTTTTTATTAATTTCATACTTATGGCTATAATTTTAAAACTTTATTTAACTGCCTTTTTGAAACAATATTTAAAGTTTAGTCATGGGGGTAACAAACGAAAAAGAACAATTATTGCAATTAAGACAAACAACAAGAATTAAATGAAACTCAAAACATGGAAACGCATAAAACATGGAACAAAAACTGCCAGTAAAAAAACAATTGCAACTTAAACTCAAATAAGCCTATCTACTCATGTTGAATTTGAACGCTCAAATTTGGAAATGCATTGCCATAAACGAAAAGAAAAGAAACAACAGCTACAAAATCCTGTGCGCTTCGATAACTCTGAATTTGATTGCACCTATTGAAAATGTGATAGATATTCAACATAAGAATGGTGATCTTGATTTTGAATGCCTATAAACGAAATAGAATGAAAAGAAAGAAATCATGTGTGCACGAAAAAGAAATTGAATGCAATAATATCGAAAAGAAACCCTAGTTGGATTGAATTATCAAAATCGCGTGAAATTGAAAGCGTGTTGATGAAATTGAATGATTTTGTTGAATGGCCGGGAAAACCTATAATAAAATTATAAAAGTTCTTATAACAAATACAGAAGTCTCTATACACTCTGGAGGTAAATGGTAGTTTTATGTTGCGTTTAAGTTCTTCTAGTGTGAGACTGTTTTTGATATGTGAACATAATAATAATAATAATAATAATTTAAAAATAATAATAATAATAATAATAATAATAATAATAATAATTAATAATAATAATAATAATAATAATAATAATATTTAAAAATAATAATAATAATAATAATAATAATAATGTGGACTTATATAACGCACGTATCCCAACTAAGTGGCGCTCAAGGCGCATTTTATCATTACCCCCGCTCATAAGGCTCATAATCATTTACACCAGCTCAGCTCCTGGGGATTATACAGCTCAATTGGCCCTTACAGCGCAAAAGGGCTAATCAACCAATTCTGCCCTCACAGGTACCCATTTAACCCCCGGGTGGAGAGAAGCAATTATGGTTAATGTCGCTCAAGGACACAAATGTCACGAGGATTCGAACCACATTCTGCTGCTAACACAGAACTTGAGTCCGGTGTTTGACCATCGGCCACGACACTCCACATTGAAACACATTGTTCCAAGTTCAGGTGATGCAAAAATGGAAGGCATGTTGACTGCATGCTGTTGTGAGAATGGATATTGGTGGAGTATTCACAGTTTATTTTGTCTTACATTTGTACACCTTTGGTAATTCCCCTTTAAAAATTCAATAAAATCAAAGCTGGGGGGAACCAAAAACCGAGAAATGATTTGTCTTTCTGTCATTTTGACAATGAAATGTTTAGTGGGTAATTTCACATCTTAGAATGAATGCAAAACATTTGGATGCTTTTTTCATTCTTTTTCACGGGTTTTTTACAAAAAGTTTTTCTTCGCTTTCCCCGGGTATGATCGTAAGAATGGTGACACCATTTTTAGAAAACAGATACGTTACCAATGGTGTAAAACCATTTTTATTTAAAAAAAAATTTTAATTTATGTTGAAACAAATTTTTTTATAATAAATTTATAGAGTGGAGGTTTTTTTATAAACTTATTTTATTGTTTTAATTAACTGTTGCTTAAAGTTTCCTCTCCCGCCGGGATGCTGGTCCCCCCTTTAAATTCGTTGAACCGCCCTCCCCGCCGACAACCAGGGGGACCAAACTTTCTTCGTAGTTTTTTTTTTTATTTTTTAAATAATGCAAAATATAAACACCTTATTTTCATTGATCCGCAAATATCCGATCCTTTTGATATTGTTGAGGAACATCACCCAAAAAAGGGTTAATTTCCGGTTAAAATTTTTGGGTCACGGGGCGAAAAGTTTAGGAAGCAACCCCGGAATTAGCGTTTAGGTTTGGGGTTGGAAGGTTTTAAAATTTAAATTTTGTTTAGGGGTGTATGTGTGGCATTTCTCTCGGGACAGCGGGGAAGGGTGTATTTCGTGAAGATTTTTTAAATGAATTTGGGGCCCCAACGACACGTGTTGTCATATCCCGTTGCCCAGTCTGCTGGCCATTGATAACCCCATGTAACTGCCTGGGATATAAGTAGTTTTGATCACAACAACGTTCAGTTTGGGGAAAGGTTAATTGGTGTTTGGGATGTACCCGAAAACCTTTTTTTTTGTTCTTTTTTAGTTTTTGCACCCGAAACCCTGTTTTTTCTTTTTTTTTTTCCCCTTCCAGAAGACTGTCTACAAAAAAATTTTTCAAACTTACATGAATTTTAAAACCCAAAAATTTTAAAACTCACGATGAAACAAATTTTTGACGCGATTAGGTAAAAGATATCAATTCAATTTTTAAAAGTTTAATCTTTAAAAAAAATCTTTCGGGGGATCTGAAAAATCATAAATTCTTTTAGTGGGGGAAAAATGTGTTAACTTGAGTGTAAAGGGTGAAATATTAAATTAAGAGAGGATATTTTGAGTTTGATTTTTTTTTATAAAACACGACTTTTTTGTAAAAAAAAACACTTTTCTTGAAAATGTACGCGCAATCTTTACCCTGTCCGCAATACTCAATCGATGGCGTAAAAACGCCCGGGCCCGGGGGAAGGTATTCGCCCTAATCGGCGAAAAAAATTTTCTGAAAGAAATTGTATTTTTATAAAATACGAGTGTGAAATATGTGATATTACTGATGAACTCGCCAACTCGTCCCAAAAACCAAACCTATTTAACCAACATATCAAAAAGGGGATTTTAATTTAATTGTTAAGAGGATTTCATGTATTTATCTTGTGTTTTTATACAAGAAAAGCCATTTTGCTGGGTTGGCTGGAACTTAATGAAGTTTTGGCCTGACGTTTTTAACTTTATTATGTGAAATACATTTATTTTAACAGCACAATCACCACTTTTTAAAAAAATTTGAACAGATGTCACTAAATGTATTTAGAATTAACGGATGGGAAAAAATTGTTTTAAGTTGGGCAATTTTTTAGTTGAAATTTTTTGCCAATTTTTAATTTTGGCCTTTTTTCTCCAAAAATTTTGTTTGCACAAAAACGTCAAGTGATTGTTTTCTGCACTTTCCTAAAATTTTTCCCTTTTTAGATACAAATCAACTTACACACAATTTTTCACAGGAAAATGCACAATATTCGCCAATATTTATGTCTTAGGGTTGTTAATGTTAGTCCTGCTCCCCGGGAGGTTTTTCACATGAAACATGTAATCAGTTTTTAAAAATTTTTTTTTGATGAGTTTCATGCAAGAACATTTCTTTAATTTTTTACAATTGTCAAGAAAACTGTGTCATTGAAAAAACCCCAAAGCCCCCTTTTTAATTTTAATGGTCCAGTAAAATTTTACACCATTTTCCCATTCAAAAAATTAGAAATTTCTGAATTTTTTAAAAATTTTTTCTTGGTCCATGTCTTTAAAAACCCTTTCCCACTTTTTGTACACATTTCACTGTTGTATTTTATTCCCATTCACATAAATTGAACTTTCTGAAATTTTTAAAAACTTTTTTTTGGTCCCTTTTTAAACTTTCCTTTTTTTTTACAGCATTTCCGATGTATCTGGTCAGAAAGTTCCCGCCTACAGACCCCGAAGGCGTTGACACCACATCCAAATGCAGATCAACGTTCGTCCCCTTTGAAGGGCCCCGTGGTATGGTTTAACGTCACGTTAACAGATCATTTGAGAATCCGACAATTAATGGAAATGGTCTTATTACTTTGGTTTCGTTTATTGTAAACTTTCACATTTTTTTTAGATTTTTTCGTTTTATATAATTTATAGATATTATTAATAAACCATGGTTTAAGTTAAAACCTGTGAATGGTATCCCTGTGCCGGGCCCGGGAAACAGGTCAACCCGTGCGTCCTACTTTTCCAAACACACTTATTTTGGTTAACCCCAAAAATATTTATTACTAATATCTCGTACGGGTTACCCGGGGGAGTAGCGGGGAAAAGTAAAATTAATTTTTGCTACACAAATGTCTGTGTTCCTCATAATATTTTAATATTTATTCCCGTGTGGTTCAGCATTTTATACTGACTTTAAATTTTTTCACCAAAAAGAAGAAACAAAATCACACCTTTTTTGAATAAAAAGGGCACATCATGGGGAAGGAAGACGTCACATGTTTCACAATTGAAAAACCCAACTTAAAGGCATTGTTCAAGGGGCTTTTTAAGTTACATCAATCCTAATCCATCATCCTATTAACATATAAAAGGGATTCTAAGTTTTTTGTTTTTTTACCCTGACCCCTTATTCTTCGTCCCCCTTTTTAAACATTTATTGTTTTTAAGTTCGTTTATATTTCAGATCAACGTATCCATTTTGCAGTACAAGGGTGTTAAGTCTTTTAACTTTTGTCAATGGCCCGTTTTGGATCCATTCATCAAAGGGTTAACGAAAAATTTTTTTATATGGATTTATCCCTTGGGGATCTTTACCCCCAAAATTGTTTTTTCAGGACCCAAAAACATCAGGGCTTTCTAGGGAATTTTTTTAAAGTTGGGCAAAAAAAAATTGAGGAATTTTATTTTTTTTTTGACTGACGCAAACATCCTCACAAATGTAATTATTAACAAAATCGGGGGATCTAGTAAATTAATTTTCGAATGAATACTGGCAGTTAAAAATAAACAAGTCATACCCCCCCAATCTTCATTTTCATGGGTGTGTGCCTTGAATACCGCCAGATCACCCCAAATTAAAATTCCCATTCATTTTATTATTGGGAAGTTCTAATCCCCTAACACAATTTTTAAAAAGACAGTATTTTACGATCAGGCATATTTCACAAAAGGGATGGAATTTGGGGCCCCAAACAACATAGTGACAAAAAAATTTCTGGCTCATTTTCCCCGACAACGCTTGCCCTTTATATTAATTTTCCCGTGATTAAACAGAACTTTAACTCGATTCCATGCCCTGTTGATCGTGAAGATATTGCCACCTTTTAAAAATAACTTTTAAAATTTATTTATGAAAAAGTTTTTAAATTTAAAGACACATAAATAAATTTCAACCAAGATCATATTTCAGTATTGGTTTTTTTTTTTTTACAGTTATCCTTCAAATTTTTTTGTTGTCTCTTCCCTATGTATTGTTTTTAAAAATGAAACCCAAAAATTTAAATAAATTTCCTTGATCGAATTTTATCTTTGCGACCGCACCACCTAGGGGAAAATTGTAATGATAAAGTGTGATGATACATATTTTTCCACCACAACGTATAATTATAACAGTTGTATTCTCCCAAAAGGGCAAAAACCCAATGTCTACAGATCGTTAATTGTCAAAAATATTTGGATAATTTATTTACCCCTTCAAACCAAGTCAAAGTTTACTATTAATAAAAATCATATCTCAACAACCACAAGAGGTCAAATTGACATTTATTGTACCATTGTATAGTTTAGATTGTTAATTGTCGAAAAATTTTTACAAAGGTGACCCATTTGACCATTCCTGTCCAAACCGGAAGTAAAATTTTTAATTTTAAAAAAAATCATATCTCAACAACCACAACAGGAAAATTCACAGTTTTGCACTATTGACAGATTGTTAATTGCCCAAAATATTTACAAAACATTCTGACGTCATCACTACCGTGAAAAAATCGAACATCCTTGTTTTTGTCATGACAAACACTTTGTCTAGTTAGGTGTTCGATGCGCCGAGCACCTATTGTTTTTGTTCGTTTTTTTGTTTTTTTTCTTTCCTTCTTAGGTGTTCGAGCTCAGCGCGAACACCTATTGTTTTTGTTCGGTTTTTTTTTTTTTTGCTTCTCCTTCTTCTCCGGATAGACTTTTCACAAAAAACACTACTTGCAAACTTCAATGAACTTGAAACTTCATATACTTAGAACTTAACACGTAGATGAAACATAATTTAGACGTCATGATTGGGTCATCAGATATCGAATTACGATAAATCAAAGTTAAAAATTTTTAAAAAAATCATATCAAGGATCTGAAAAATCAATACATTTCCTGATTTAGTCGGGAAAAAATATGTGTTTATCATGAGGAAAAGAGGTGAAATATGGACATTAGAACAAGGATATGTTTGAGTTTGATATTTATTTTACTGAAAACACGACATTTTTTTAAAAAAAAAAAGACACTTTTGTGAAAAAAGTACGCGCCCAATTCGTTATTTCCACTACGTCCGCAATACCAATCGAGTGGGCGGTGCATAGAAAACAGTCCGGCCGGCGGAACGCTAATATGGATTGTCGCCCTTCGGCAGAAACGATTGTCTACAAAAAAACATACTTGAACTTCACATGAACTTGAACTTGGCATATACTTAGAACTTAATACGTAGATGAAACATAAGTTAATAATTAAAACAATCATATCAAGGGATCTGAAAAATCAACCTTCACTCGTCCCCACTGCGCTTAAAATGTCTGTCTAATCAAAATCGTTGTATATTATTGCAAAAAATAATCTTTAAAGTAAGTACATGAAATCTTGCAAACTTCATATGAACTTGAAACTTGGCACATACTTAGAACATAACACGTAGATGAAACATAATTTGACGTCATTATTAGGTCATCAGATATCGAATTTCGATCAATCATTCTTTATTAGTTAAAACGTTTTGATTACGTTGCAAATGAAAGATCTACACGGCTTTACAACGCTAAAAAGTGCGCCTCTGTTGGTGAATGTAAATCAGCTCTGGTCGTGCTCATTATGATGCATGTAAAAATCATATCTCAACAACCACAACAGGTTATTATTACAGATGATAAAGAGAAAACGGAGATACTAAATAACCAATTTAATTCCGTCTTTAGAACAGAAGTCCCTATTAGAATTCCTACAACGGAGAGATATGACATTCCTGTGATGAGCGATATAAATTGTAGTGTCTATGAAGTCTGTAAACTATTGAAAACATCGATGTGAATAGCACAGGGACCCGACAGCATTGCCCCTAAAATTTTAAAAGAAGGTGCTGACCGCTCGCCCATCTCTCTGCATTGTATTTAATCTCTCCTTATCCACTGGCGAAGTTCCGAAGACTGGCGTAAGGCAAATGTCTGTCCAGTGTTTAAAAAGGGTAAAAGGATGACCTTCAAACTACAGACCTATTTCCTTACATCAGTCACAAGCAAACTACTTGAAAGAATCGTCTCCAATCACCTCACCAAACATTTGAATAACAATAACCTCTTTAATGATAATCAACATGGTTTTAGAAAGAAACCTCCTGTGAGACTCAACTACTTGACGCAATCCATGATTGGAGTAGCACCTTAGAATCTGGCTCTAGCGTTCATATTGCTTTCCTTGATTTTTCCAAGGCCTCGATACGTTTCACATATTCTCCTTCATGAGAAACTAAAAGTTTGTGCCTTGGTGATCGTAACCTAAATGGATCATGAATTTTCTTAAAGCTAGAACGCAGAGAGTCATTCTTAATGGTGAATTTTCCAACTGAGTGTCGTCAAATCAGGTGTCCCCAGGGACAATCCTTGGTCCTATTCTTTTAATTGTTTTATTAACGATATAACTAAGGATGTGCAACTACTATTAGATTATATGCCGATGATTGCATTGTTTATCGGCCAATTAAGTCTTTAGAAGACGTAATGTTCTCCAGGATGGTTTAAAAGTTTTAGGCGATTGGTCTAAAATGTGGTTGCTTGACTTTAACATCGCCAAGTGCAAAATTATGAAGATGACGAAAAAACGCAATCCTATTGATTACGTATATTTTCTACAGGGCCAGAAACTGCAGGAGACAGATTGTGAAAATACCTGGGAGTGATGATAACAAGCAATTAAACTGGAATGACCAGTGTAATGAAGTGTGACAATAAGTGCAATAAAATGTTAGGTTTTATTAGAAGGTCCTTCACAAACTGTCTGGTCAAATAAAAACACGGCTTTACGAATCACTAATTCGGCCGAAACATGACTTTTGTAGCGTGGCCTGGGACCCTATAGGAGTTCCCACTGTGCCATGCTTGAGCGTTCAAAACGTTGTGCCAGAATGGTTTGTAGGGATTGGGTATTCGATATAATGTCTACTACAACAGTTAGGATGGACGTCCCTAGAAAATAGACGAAAGTACCTGAGACTTGTTATGGCCTATAAAATAATGAACAATTATATTGATGTCAGTAGCCTTTGTAAATTCAGTCTTCCAAATAGAATTTTCCGTAATGACCATGCTTTCAAAGTTCAGGTTCCCTTTGCTAAAACAGACTATTTATGAATTCATATTTTGTCTGTACGCAATGATTGAAACGCCACTCCGGGCGATATTATTCAAAGTGCCTCTTTAAGTGTCTTTAAGTCTTCACTTATGGATTATTTTCTAACTTAGCCCATACAGGTTCCTAATTATTTATATTAATATTACACTTGCTGTTTAATTTTTAATGTTTAATGAATAATTTTAAGTTTTATATTTTATTGCAACCATTTGATTTTGTAATATTTGCAACTACATGTAATAACCTATTGTCTGCGTTTCTAGTTTTCCAAATTGTTTTCTATTTTGACTTGATTTTGCTTGTGCTTGTTTAGTTTGTGTGTTGTTTAGCATTTTATATTCTACACATGTATTTTATAATCTTATAATTCTTCCTGGTTTTAATATTTTAATGCGATTGTGAATTTTTATATGGGTTATGAAACCTTTTCACAACTCCGCGACAGAAATGTCGAAGTAAATAAAGAAAAGGTAAATTGACAGTTTTTGCACCATTGTACAGATAGTTAATTGTCAAAAATATGTACACAAAAGGTGACCCCAATTTGACCTTACTTCCTGTCCAAACCGAAAGTCAAAGTTTAATGTTTAAAAAT
The DNA here is from genome assembly GCA_029582265.1 of Zoroaster sp. YZ-2022. Taxonomy (NCBI): domain Eukaryota; kingdom Metazoa; phylum Echinodermata; class Asteroidea; order Forcipulatida; family Zoroasteridae; genus Zoroaster; species Zoroaster sp. YZ-2022. The sequence goes on along the minus strand of CM055824.1, from coordinate 18,032,537 downwards.
CATATCTCACAACCACAAGAGGTAAATTGACATTTTTGTATCATTGTATAGATTGTTAATTGTCGAAAATATTTACACAAAGGTGATCCCACTTTGACCTTACTTCCTGTCCAAACCGGAAGTCAAAGTTTAATGTTTAAAAAATCATATCTCCACAACCGCAAGAGGTGTAAATTGACATTTTTGTATCATTGTATAGATTGTTAATTGTCGAAAAATATTTAATAAAGGTGATCCCATTTCTGACCTTACTTCCTGTCCAAACCGGAAGTCAAAGTTTAATATTTAAAAATCATATCTCAACAACCACAAGAGGTAAATTGACATTTTTGTACCATTGTATAGACTGTTAATTGTCGAAAAATATCTACACAAAGGTGACCCCAATTTGACCTTACTTCCTGTCCAAACCGGAAGTCAAAGTTTAATATTTTAAAAATTCATATCTCAACAACCACAAGGGGTAAATTCACAATCTTTCCACTATTGTACAAAAACATGACCCAATTTGACCTTTACTTACTGTCTAAACCGGAAGTCAAAGTTTAATATTAAAACAAATAATGATGCAAAGTTTCTTTTAAAAACATTCTGACGTCGTCATCACTGCCCTGACAAAACTCGAACACCTATGTGTTTGTATTATCACAAACACTGCCATCTAGTTGTTTTTGTTTTCAATACTAACGAACATGTTTCACATAGTGAAAAGAGTTGGACATCATATTTTTGGAAATGATTGTTTAACATCTTGTAGGTTTGTAAGTTGTTCAGACAAAAGGGGGAATTTTGTTTTTATAAACTTGTATTTTATTATTAAACAAGGCTTAGCGATATTACGACTGAAATAGTAACAAACAAATATTTTTATTGCATTTTATAGATATTCACTAATATTATAATAATTAAAGTAGTTGTCACGTCAGACACAACAAATTGATAAAATGTACAGCCAATTTTATCTGGTAACTGTAATTGTAGAAAAACGAACCTTTTAGCATCAAATGCACTTTTAACTTTCAACGTCCGGGGTTAGAACATAGATTTATACAGTAAATAATTATGAAATAAAGTTTTGATGGGTTCTGTCATTTATTCATTTGAGTACAAAAATAACAATGTCGGAAATTGCTTGTTAGAATAACGAAACACACGGGCAATAGCATAGTCTATCCTTACCAATGTTTAAGGCAAAAACAAAACATCCTTTTGGTCGAAACATTTTGAAAACCTCAGAGCGTTGTTAATTTGTGAAGCTTGAAAAATGGTCACGACAAAATAATTTCAATCAATTTCTTAAAGTTATAATTTTCAGCAAATATTCAAAATTTACAAGGCATCTTTTCGACAAATATCCAGTAATTCATAGAAACAATTGGGGAAAATCTTAGCTTCGACAAACCTTTAGGATGATATTCATAAAATATATTAATCTTGTAGTTCTAATTAACCTTTTAGAAAAAATAAATAAAATGTCTACATTCCCTTCTTAAAAACTGTTTGCCTTTTGTCAAGTTATTATAATATTGTCCATTATTAATAACTCAAGTTATTCCACAAATCTCGAACTGCACAGCTAATAAGTATGCGGTATAATTGGTGGGTTTATATAGGGGAAGAATCGTCACAATACACGGGTACGAAACCGAGTAAAGGTTTTTTCATTTTCTTTTACATGGTTGCGCAATTACGATGGTTTATATTAAAGTAGTATTAAATTCAACTCCAAGTAACAACAGGACGGGTTGCGCAATCTATTGGCACTGTGTTTCGGTGCAGACGACCTGGGTTCGAACCACAATGACGCCTGTATTTTTTGTTTGATATATCGTTGCGCAATCACGAATTCTTTAAGAAGTAAGAATTCAACTCAAATACCAACAGGATAAATGGCGCAAGACGTTAGTCCACTGGGTTGTCTATGGCGGCAGTTCTAGGCTGTTACCGTACGTCCGGGTTCGAATCCTGCTCCTGTTCGAAACACAGCGTCATCGACTTTTGTCATTATAATGGTTGCGCAATCACGACGGTTTATTGGTGGTATTAAATTAAATGCCAAATATCAACAGGACTGAGTGGCGCAAGCTAGTGGCACTGGTTTCGGTGCAGACGACCCGGGTTCGAAACCCAGCGCTGGATTTCTTTTCGTTTTATATGATTGCTCAATCACGATTTATAAGTCGTATTGAATTCAACTGCAAATACCAACAGGATAAATGGCGCAAGCCGTTAGTCCACTGGGCTGTCAATTGCGGTAGTTCCAGGCTGGTACGTCCGGGTTCGAATCCTGCTCCTGACACATAGAGACATGGCAGCTGCTGGCTGCGGCAATGGCTTGGGGACCGCCATGTCTCTCCCTAAAGGTTAGAGCGTGGAGGAAATGTACGGACGGGGAGAAAAGGAGGGACCGGGAGGTAGCGACCTCCCAGAAGGGTGCTAAGGTGATCACCATGCCGGGGTGTCACGGACTTTGATTCATCCGAATACCTGGTCGACACTCTGACTAACTCTCCGCACTTTTTTACAATTTTTTTATTTATTTTTTTTATTTTATTTTATTTTTTATTTATTATTATTATTTTTTTTTTTTTTTTTTTTTTTTTTTTTTTAAATTGTGCAATTCCAAATTTGCCTTCTGGGATCACTGAAGCTATGTGTTTTTTTATCTTCTTTTTCAAATAATTATGTCTTTCACGACAATCGGAGAATGCAAAAATAGGCTATTCGAATTAAGAAAAATGAGATCCAGGCACTTAAAAAATGTCAAGGGGTAGGCATTGTCGTTTTTTCACCTCGAAAAAAGAGTTAATTTTAAGTTGTTGGAAAGACGCAATAGATTATTTTTCTGAATTTTTTTTTTAAAGAAATTTTTGTAAAAAAGTGCGGAGAGTAAATTTGAACCGAATCGGAGAGAATTTTTTTTCGAGGTGAAAAAAAACGTCAATGCTTACCCCTTGTCGTTTTTTCCAAATTTGGCCTAAAAATGATTTTTTTTCAAAATGCTTGATACTTGCTGGAGAGACGTAATAGAGTGCCTAGAACCCATTTTTTCGTAATTTGAGTCGCCTATCCTTCCAACTTTTTAAGAAAATCAATATTTTATGACAAAATATGGGTAAAATTGTGAAATTTTAAACTTGTCCAAATAGGCTGTAACTCGGTGGCTGTATTCTGCAGACACAGTGGTTCATTCTGTGTAAATTTGAACCGAATCGGAGAGAATTTTTTTCGAGGTGAAGAAAACGTCCCTTTGTCGTTTTTCCAAATTTAATAAAAATGTCATTTTCAAAATGCTTGATACTTGCTGGAGAGACGTAATAGAGTGCCTAGAACCCATTTTTCGTAATTTGAGTCGCCTATCCTTCCAACTTTTTAAGAAAATCAATATTTTATGACAAAATATGGATAAAATTGTTAAATTTTAAACTTGTCCAAATAGGCTGTAACTCGGTGGCTGTATTCTGCAGACACAGTGGTTCATTCTGTGTAAATTTGAACCGAATCGGAGATAATTTTTTTTCGAGGTGAAAAAAAAACGTCAATGCGTACCCCTTTTCGTTTTTTCCAAATTTGGCCTAAAAATGACATTTTTCAAAATGCTTGATACTTTCTGGAGAGACGTAATAGAGTGCCTAGAACCCATTTTTCGTAATTTGAGTCGCCTATCCTTCCAACTTTTTAAGAAAATCAATATTTTATGACAAAATATGGGTAAAATTGTGAAATTTTAAACTTGTCCAAATAGGCTGTAACTCGGTGGCTGTATTCTGCAGACACAGTGGTTCATTCTGTGTAAATTTGAACCGAATCGGAGAGAATTTTTTTCGAGGTGAAAAAAAACGTCACTTGTCGTATGTTCCAAATTTGGCCTAAAAATGAATTTTTTTCAAAATGCTTGATACTTGCTGGAGAGACGTAATATAGTGCCTAGAACCCATTTTTCGTAATTTGAGTCGCCTATCTTTCCAACTTTTTAAGAAAATCAATATTTTATGACAAAATATGGGTAAAATTGTGAAATTTTAAACTTGTCCATATAGGCTGTAACTCGGTGGCTGTATTCTGCAGACAGAGTGGTTCATTCTGTGTAAATTTGAACCGAATCGGAGAGAAATTTTTTTGCCTGGATCTCATTTTAAATTCGAATAGACTATGTTTGCATTCTCCAATTGTTGTGAAATTTAGCAAAAGACATAATTATTTGAAGAAGATAAAAAAAAATAATAAAAAAATAGCTTCATTGATCCCATAAGGCAACTTCGGAATTGTACAATAAAATAAAATAATAAATAAAATAAAAAATAAAAAAAATAATTAAAAAAATAATAATAAAAAAATATATATATATATATATATATATATATATATATATATATATATATATATATATATATATATATATATATTATATATATAAATAAAATAAATAAAAATTGTAAAAAGTGCGGAGAGTTAGTGAGAGTGTCGACCAGGTATTTCCTGATGAATCAAAGTCCGTGACACCCCGGCATGGTGATCACCTTAGCACCCTTCTGGGAGGTCGCTACCTCCCGGTCCCTCCTTTTCTCCCCGTCCGTACATTTCCTCCACTGCTCTAACCTTTAGGGGAGAACATGGCGTCCCTTGGCCAAGCCGCAGCCAGCAGCTGGCATGTCTCTATGTGTCAGGAGCAGGATTCGAACCCGGACGTACCAGCCTGGAACTACCGCAATTGACAGCCCAGTGGACCAACGGCTTGCGCCATTTATCCTGTTGGTATTTGAAGTTGAATTCAATACGACTTAAATAAATCGTGATTGAGCAACCATATAAAACGAAAAAGAAATGCAACGCTGGGTTTCGAACCCGGGTCGACTGCACCGAAACCCAGTGCCACTAGCTTGCGCCACCAGTCCTGTTGATATTTGGAATTAAATTTAATAGGCTACTAATTACATAAACCGTCGTGATTGCGCAACCATTTATAATGAAAAAAGAAGAAGAAATGCTGTGATTCGAACACTGGTCGCTCCCATTTGAACAGACGGGGTGTTGGTATTTGGAGTTCAATTTAAAAATACTTAAATGTTGGTGTAGAAGAATCCCAGTTTGTATAAGCATACTGTTAAATGTTTTGACGATTCCGCTCATGATTTTTCAAAACGAATTGTCCAATTGTTATTCAGTATAACAATACCGTTGAGGGCAGTATATACCTTCATCAATGTGCTTGCATCATTTTGTCATCGTACAAATCCACGACCAAATCGAAGCTGGAATTGAAAATTTTGCTTTGGGGGACAGTTACTGTATATGGATGTGAACAAACAGAAAAACGTGTAGTAGTATGGCTAAAGGTTCGGTTAGATGGAACAACCAGCAAAAGACCAATGGAACACATTCCCAGGTAGTGTAGTAGAAAGGCTCAATAAATCTACAGAGTGATAGAGATAGAGAGATTCCAGGATGAAACAAAGTCATGTCCCAAATGAAATAAAAAAAGAATCTGAAATGGGAGTGGTGGGAGCGTCACACATTGTTTTAATATCATATTTAATTTAAAGGCATTTGGGGTTTACTGAATAAATGGAATTATAAATAACCATAAATAACTTGAACAAAGCTTAGCTCTTTTAAAATAGAGATAATGGAAATGTTTATTTTTGTTTTCACAATAAAGTAAGGTAAACAAGATTCACACAAAATCAATTAGCATAAATTATTCTAGTGTAAGGCATCTTGTGGACAACTCTTAGATTTTGAATAAAACATTTTTTCAAAATTATATAAGAATACAAGTAAATTAACATGCATAGGTCTATTTAGAAAATGATAGTACAGGGATTTTTACTTATTTTACTGCAAGAGTAAGCCTTCGAGTTTTTAACCTTAAATAATACTCCTTTAAAAAAAATCCAAAGCACAGCAACTTATCCTTTTGCGCAAACTTGTACCTAAAAATATTCTTTCTTTAAAGTGGAAGTGTTAGTAAATGGACGGATAAACAAAGAAAAAATATGCAAATTAATTGTTCAGAAACCAACTGCAAAGCATAACAAATAATAGCAATGTCATTATTTGGAACACCAAATTAATTAACTTCTAAATTCATTTGGTTAACATATATATATATATATATATATATATATATATATATATATATATATATATATATATATATATATATATATATAAACAAATATATTAGCTTAAAGGTACAATATCGTTACGATCAAGAGGACATGGAATGTTTTTAGATTATGCTAGTTTTAGATTAACTCAGTGAGTGAAAATAAATAGTTCATCTTAAACTAGGAAACCTGTTGAAAGTCGATCTGTTCTGATTGTGAAATATTTTCCCTTTAAAATTTGGATGGAGTGAATAATTTTGTTATTGAAAACAAATGTAAATTTATATTAATTTTGTTAAATTAAAATATTTTCTTGTTTGGTATTTCCAAACATGTTGTTCATTTAAACCATTTAGTTTTAAAGAAATAGATCATCACATTTACCTGTGAAAGTTAAATTTTTATAGGTAAGGTGCTCTTAATTTTTACAATTTTTGTTTAAAATTTGTTTCTTTCAAAAAGAATATAAGTCAATCCTTTCAATGGCCATTTGTGCTATGGAACGCCACACGTGTGTACAAAATGCTCTCTCTGTTTTTGTGAACGAAGCTAGGGAAGTAAAATAAATAACCCGATCATTTTATATGCAATGCCAATTATTTTGGTATCATATGAAAGGGAATTTTATAAGCAACAATCATTTCATTGAATGTATCTTTCTCCAACAAATTCTTTATGAAGAAAAACGAGTTTAGAAAAAGTGCCTGTAAATGGATGCATACTGTTGTGCAATAATGTGTGAATTCATGCATGACTGGGCAAACAATTCGGTAACCAGTGGGACATCCTGTTGAAACAAATCGGTAATGTATTCAGGCCTTTGTTGCCAATTGCACATGGTTGTGATAAAGAGCTCAACATTTTCTATATCTTTCTTATTTTAAACATAACAAACAAAATATTATTAAGTCGCTCATAGCATAAGCCTATATATATATTACACATTTCGTAACAAATGAACAAAAAATAAAAATAACTATCAAAGTCATTCTGAAAATGTGTTTTCTGTAGAAAAATAAATTTGCAATGCTTTTTTCACTGCGTCTTTTAGACTCAACATTGAACTGAAAATTACACATGTTGGTTCATGTTGGTTGATTATTGTGTATCATTATCATAGTAAGTAAGCATCTCAAAGACGTTAGTACCCAAAAAAGGCAGTTTTGTTGATTTTACCAATGTTGTACTTTCCCTTAAAATGTTTCGAATGTCAAAAGTGACAATTTCTGTTTAGAAATTTCATGCAAACATGGTTTCTGTTTAATATATTCACGTGTTTTTCTACGTATGTTGCATGATGTTTGTTTCTGTATGAATCGAGTGCGAAAACAAAATATTCCAGGAAATTATTAGCACAAAAAGATTCCGTGAAGTCTGGCTTGTAAACTCTCGTAAAACCTCGCGAGGTCACGTAACACGCTGTTTTATTGCACGTCCATGAAATCTGTTCGTAGATTTAGGCGGGTATGATCAGTTTTAGGCTATTTGAATTGTGTACTTTGTTTGACGGCGGTTTACGAGTCGTTGCCATGGGTTTATGGTCCCAAGTCCATTTATGCTTGCTAGGCGATCAGTGGACGGTACACTCATATTACACAAATATTGCACACAACGACATCGACATATAGGCCTATTACGGCATTGTAATATCGGATGCAGACAGGAAATTAATTTATATCTGGCAGGACAGTTGTGAACAAACTAATCATTCCCACCACAAGGTAGATACATTTCTTTATCTGTTAAATATAAAAATTATATTTCATTGGTAATGTTGGCATTATTTTAATAAAGTATATGCCTACATTAATTAAACAAGCAACATGTGAACGTTCAGTTTAATTAATAGTACCTTATGTCGTTACAAATATTAAAATGTGGCATTTCCCGGCATTTTTTTGTTTTCATTGGAACATTGCTAATTTCCTTTTAGAAAGGTAAACAAATACTTTGAAAAGAGATATTTCATAAAATAGTTATCAGGAGCTTGGATTAGCAGTAATCAAGTGCTACAAATGAATTTATGCTGGGACCCGCAATGAATTTATTTCGGTACATATTTACCTTAAAAACATGCTTAACACGATTATCTTGAGAGATCTGTAATTTTATAGCATTTGTGTTCCTCAAGTATAATAGCAATGTTCTGATGAAAAAGATCAGTTTTTACACATGAAATGAATACAAACAATCTGAATGTATTTTACTTATTTTATGAAATAAACTGATACTCTCACAGGTTGGTTTCTGTACATTTCACATGTTTCGTAAAATATGGATGCATTTACAAATATTTTGGTGTATACACATATATTTATGTATTTATTTATTTATTAATATTAAGGTTTATAACATATAACATCACAAAGCAGCACTTGGCTGAAATGCGCAAATACCTGAAATTGTTCACCTAGAGGGCAGCATTACATATATCTTGCGTTTTTTTTACATACCCAATAAATAAATAACAAATTTTGCACAAATGCATTGAATCTTTTGCCTATAGAGGGCAGTATTCAAAAGGTAAACATTCTCAGTGTGCTAATTAACTTTAAAATCAAAAAATTTAAATGCGCAAATACTTGATTTTAATTCATGGAGGACAGTATTATAAATATAAAATTACATTTTCAATATACCCAATATAAAATTAAACTGATAAATTATACGCAAATGCACAAATACGCAAATGTGCCAATATGCAAATAAGTCCATGTGCGTCGATGGCAGTTCTCATGTAGAAAATCAGCTAAGTGTGTGCAGGTTAAACACTAAAATGCACTAATATCTTACGTTTTCTATGTAGCAAGTATTAAATCAAACCTACAATTATATGAAAATGTGTTTAATTAGTCTAAAGAGGGCAGTATTCATGTAGAAAATCATTCTGCGAAGTGTGACTATTTCCTGTATGCCACTGCCAACTGAAACACCAAAATACGTAAACTGATTCACCTATAGAGGGCAGTATTACAAATATCTTACGTTTTCTATGTACCCATGAAATACACAAAATTACGTAGATAGTTTGCCCATAGAGGGCAGTATTCACATATTGGGATCATGTATACATGCATACCCAATCTTGTACAATGCGCATTTGACTGCCACTCCCTTTTTATCCAATGAGAACACATCCTACATCAAGGTCATCGAGCCATCCAAGCAACCAGACTCCTCCACCCACAGTCTTCAGCCTAGACTGCCTCAGCGTACTCCATACCAAGACATCACCACAGTCTTGCCCTATACCAGTTCTTCTCACCCGCTGCCATCACCTGGCCTTTCTCCAAGCCTTCGTTCAGCCCAGCCAAATGACTACCAGCCCCTCATCAAATCCAGCAATCCATCAGTCAACTCCCATGTGTCCCAGCTCAGCCAGCCCAATGACAGTTAACCCCTCAGCCCTCAGAGATTTGACTCCCAGCCCTCAGTTCAGTCCTGGACCCAAGCCCTCAGCCCTCAAATATGGCCAGATTTCCAAGCCTTGGGTCAGGTTGAAGCTTTGGTGAAAATTTTTCTAAGTGTCACCATTCTAATATTCATCAGGTCAAAAACCGTTATAATTTTTAAGAAAGGTCAATAGCAGAGTGAGATAGAGGACAGGCCCTCAGATGCAAAGGTTGTAGGTTCTAGGGCCACCCTACACAATTTTTGAGAAAAATTTATTTTTTTACCCTCAATTGGACTTAAAAAAATGCCGCAGCTGGGATTTGAACCCACGAGCTCACAGCTCCCAGATTCTGGGAGCTGTGAGCTATCCCACTGAGCCAATCTGATTCTTGAAAAAAAAACTCGGATGTTATATATAAACCTTAGAGTGGGTGGGTTAAAAAAAAAAATTGACCCCTGACCTCAAGGGTCAGGGGTCATAACGGCAAAAGTAAGAAAAAAACTGATGTGAAGTAGGAACGTTTAAGTTTGAAATCTTTATTTCACACATGCATCACAAGTAATTTCAATGTACATTATAATTTTTTAAATGGATATTAAATTTAAAACATTTAGTTACATGTGAATCATTAAAAGAACCATTTTGCACATTTAACTATATAAACATGTACAGGTTAATTTGTTCTACTTTTGTACATATAGCTTAATAATAAACTCTTAAAGTTCAAAACCCGTATTTTTAAAAGACCTTATTGTAACCTCAGATGCTGGTTCAAATCGTGCCACGGTGAATTTGTCTGTTCCAAACATTGCACAAAAATTACGTTTCATAACCAATTATAAAACACAAGTTTTACTTTTACAAATACAAATGTTTTTTTGGTAGATAATAATATCCTTTTCCTATTACTGTTTTTATACACGTTATAATTTTTGTTACTTTTATAACACTTTGGGAACCAGCAGTATTCATCCTAATGAACCGAGATTGGGGGTAGCGGAATGATATTTTGAACCAACCTATGCACATAAAGGTCTCCGAGTTGACCATGGATATAGAAGATCGACAGATCACTGATATAGAAGATCAATGAGTCTGTGGGTTGACCATGGATATGAGAAGATCCATTGGTCAAGTGGGGAGGATGTAATGTAGATAAAGTGGTCGAGGACAGATCACTGATATAGAAGATCCATTGGTCAAGTGGGGAGGATGTAATGCAGAGGACAGACCACTGATATAGAAGATCAATGGGTCTGTAGGTCGACCATGGATATATTAGATCCAAGTGGGGAGGATGTAATGTAGAGAAAGTGTAGAGGACAAATCATTGAAATAGAAGATCAATGAGTTGACCATGGATATAGAAGATCCATTGGTCAGGTGGGGAGGATGAAAGCCAATGTAGAGAAAGGTAGAAGACAGACCACCAATATATAAGATCCATTGGTCAAGTGGGGAGGATGTAATGTAGAGGACAGACCACTGATATAGAAGATCAATGGGTCCATGGGTTGACCATGGATATAAGAAGATCCACTGGTCAAGTGGGGAGAATGTAATGTAGATAAGGGGTAAAGGACAGATCACTGATATAGAAGATCAATGAGTCCGTGGGTTGACCATGGATATGAGAAGATCCATTGGTCAAGTGGGGAGGATGTAATGTAGAAAAAGGGTAGAGGATAAATCATTGAAATAGAAGATCAATGGATGAGTGGGTTGACTATGGATATAGAAGATCCATTAGTCAGCTATAGAGAAGGATGCCAATGTAAGGAGATAGGGGCTGAAATGAGTGATTTATTACCAAGTACCAATGTAACACAATCTGATTAACCAAATATGATAAGAATTCAGCGAGTAGAACTAAATCAGCAATACAAATTTTCTGGCAAAAAACAAGTGTACAAGCTTGTGTTACAGTTTGCCAGTCCAATAAAAACATCTTGCTTTTAAAACACCCAATCTAAGTAACATGCAAACGATCAAATATACAACAGTATGCAATACCTGTAAGAACACTTAATTTAACAATCAGATTTCATCAAGAAATTCCTTTATACACAATTTAAATTGTCTTTGTCAAATAAAATCCACACAATTATCTCTATCATCCTTTATTTCTGATCTGATCTTTCCCAATACAATTTAAAAAATGTTTTAAGGCCTTTTGAAGTTTAATGAACTATTTAAATGTGAAACAAAATTAATTGTTTATTTTAAAAATAAGTACGACATAAGTGTTTGGTGGCTCCAGAAATAATGACTCGTAACTGGAAGGAACAGCATTGGTTAATGTCGGCAAAACTGCTTACTTTCTTTGCATCAAGATATACATTCTACAACCAACCAGTGAAACTTTCAGCTTATTACATGGTATCGGTTCGAAGAAAAAAAAACATTCAAATATTGGTTTTATCCATTCTAACGCAGAATATCAAACTGGAAACTACTTAACCCTCCTGATATAGCTGCACTTTTGTGGCAAGTAGCTATAGAGCTCAAACTGCCTGTTTTGACTGTTGACCCAAATGTGCAACACAGGGGCATTTTTGACTGGTTGTGACTGTCATTTTGACCACCCTGAACAAATACCAGACAATGTAAAAAACAAGTAAAAAACGGTCGACTCATTTTGACCTGTAAATGTACTTACTACACGTAAGGTTTGACAGTGTTCGACTTTTAAGTGCACTAGATATACCTTGGCAAGTATATCAACATTTTGACCGATTTTGACCCTTGTAGTAGCAGGAGGGTTTACATTTCTTTAAAATCACAGCACCTGAAAAACAAATATTTAAAGGTAAGATTAATACAAGGTACCATCATCAGCTTTACAATAAGTTAGTTTGGCATTTAAATTTGGTAATTTTTGAATTAACAATCTTATACCTCGGGCCAAAAAAAAAAGCCTCTGGTTTCTGGTCATCAGTCAGCTTCAAAATCAATGCAGTGATGCGCTTTTTTTTTGATTTCCCCCACCAAATTTCCCCCACACAAAGTATGGTTTACTAAGAGAGGCCTCACAAATCGGGTAAACGTTCATACCCATATGTGAAAAAGTTGATTAAAAATTGATCCAGCAATTTTGGCTGCAATTGGACATCGCTTCATAATAATAAACAAAATTAAAAAATTAAAAATGCAGATGCGCAGGTCTGAGGGCAACGCGCGTGGAGACCAGAAACCGTTGTACCTCAACTTCAAACATAATTATATTCACATTACAACTATAAATATTAAATACAGACTAATTCCAGCCAGAGAATAATTCAAACTGATTGAATAATTACAATTATTGAATATTATTTTTTAAATAGTTCCAGTACACATTTTATATGTCACAATGTACAACGAGAATCAATTTATGTTGTGGCAATTTCCAAGAAAAAAATTGGTAAATTTTACTAACCAGAGAAGTGTTATATAACATTGCAAGTGTTATATAACCAGCATTTTTGTAAATGAAATTTGTTCTCCCTTTTCTGATAATTCAAAAAAAATCTGATCATACTTAATCATTTCTAAGGATGATTCACACTTGACCAACTCAAAGTAAACATTTTTAAAGAAAATTGGTTCATTTCAATCAACTAATGACCATCAACTGGCTTCAATTTAATTTCAAGGTCACCTTACAGATATATTCCTTCTCTCGTGAGAAATATTACATATTTCCCTTACAATCACCTTTAATTTAAAAGCAATTAACATCCATTTCTATAAATTGTATAATGCAATATGTGACCTGTTCTCATAAAGTTATTATTCACATGCATCATGACATCATTGTTTCATTAATCCTTAAACAAATACTAAATTGGATTTTTTTTTATTTAAATGTTTTAGGCCCCCAAACTGGAGTCTTGGTTTTTCAGCTTACTTCATTTTGATAATATGCCATGTTAAAAATGTGTGAAACTCTTACTATGAAACAGGTCACACCATCCTGGTAAGGCCAGTCTACAGCAGGGCCACCACGTGCAGGTCCCAGGATACCAGCCCCAACACATTCTGGTATGATCGTCAGATTCCATCGTCCTACACTGTGCGATTTGCACGATGCTATGTGTAGCTTTCCGGTCCACCCTCCGAAGAGGGAAACCCTACTCCCGTACTAGTGCGTCCCTTCAAGTACTCACCGTACTTTGTTAAGAAGGAACTACCTGCGTTTGTTGACCGACTCTGATAACACCAGCACCATGCTCCTATACCGGAGGTGCAGCCTGATAGCATCTTTAAGATCAACAGTTACGTAGGTAGGGCTCTGTACCCTGTGACATGCCCAGTACACCGCGGGTACTCTCGCATGTAGTACACCCAAGCCCCTTTGGGTTAGTAAATAACACAACACAACACAACACAACACAACACAACACAACACAACACAACACACAATACTCACTACCATCCATCACACCTGGGCTAGTCACTTAGGAGCTATGAAGCCATCTCTTCCATCACATGGTACATCCCTTCCAGTGAAAAGTCCCGTGGTCTTTCTCCATGACTCCTCTTGCAGCCATCAAGTTCTTGCCAGCTCAATTTGAGCTCAACCCTCCTACGATTAAAACCACCCCCGTCACCATCATAGATTAAAGGGAAGGTACAGCACTGGTAATGTTGGCATAAACTGCTTCTACGATCGACTATGTTTACTTGGAATCAAGAGCAATCAACCTTTGAAAGCTTCAGCAGGTAAATATTGAAAATGCATGAAGATTTTGAAATCGGCAAACAAACTTTGTAGTCATTCTAGCATAGATATTTGAATTTAATACATAAATTCAGTTGATAATATTTGTTACTAATTTGATAAAAAGTTGGAAAGATTTCATGAGACGTGTGATACTATTATCAATTTAACACCAAGTATTAGTTTTAGATAACACTGTTTTTTGTTTGTTTTTAAATTGTTGTACCTTCCCTTCAAAAGAAAACAAAAATGACTCACTACTGTTTGACTGTTGTCCATCAGATCTCATCTTCCAAGCTGATGTCATCTTCTCTTCTTTCCAGCAGCAATCTCTTCGGCTGTAGCGTGCACGCACACACACAGCTCAATTTGAGCTTGGCAATTCACCATGACGACAACAATTTGAAAACTCACCCCTAAAATGTTTGACTATTTATCTAAGGCTTAACATGGCTACGGGGTGTTTTCAACATCTACCACACTGAATAAACTGAATAAACGGTGTGCAAGATTGAATAACATTCGTCTTGTCTTGTGTAATCTTGATACCGTCCATGTAATCATCTCCGTGTGATCTAATCATTGCGTGATCTTGCGCGATCTTGTCTTGTGCGTCCTTGTCTTGCATGAACCTGTCCATGTCATCTTTTCTCTCTGATCTAATCATTGCGTGATCCCGTCTGCATGACCTTACGCATTCTTGTCTTGCGCGATCTTGTCTTGAACGATCCGGTCGATGTAATCTCTGTGTTCTTATCATTGCGTGACCGTGCGCAATCTTGTCTTGGTTGATCCCGTCTCGTCTTGTGAAATCCAAATCCATCAGATCTTGTCAAACTTGACCGACAGTCATTGAAGTGATTTGTGCCGCACCAGGTTCTCTCTTTTGTGCATGGTTATACTCCAAACCATGTGTGCCACATCAGTAGGATTCTGCTTCTGTTGATGATTAAATGAGGTGGACAATTATAAGGGGGGAGACACAACATTGGTAATGTTGGCAAAACTGCTTCTAAGGCCAAAAAAAGTCCCTGGTTTCTGGTATCCGCGCATGTCGCTTCATACCTGAGCGTCAACATTTTTAATTAGGTGTTCGGGTATAAGCCCGAAACACTTTTAAAAAAAATTTTTTTTTTACTTCTCCCCCGCGACTGTCCGGTAAAAAAAAACATACTTCAAACCAATTTGACCTTGCTTCCTGTCCAAACCGGAAGTCAAAGTTTAATACTTTAAAAAAATCATATCTCAACAACCACAAGAGGTAAATTCACAATTGTTGTACCATTGTACAGACCGTGAATTGTCAAAAAATATTTACAAAAAGATGACCCCAATTTGACCTTACTTCCTGTCCAAACCGGAAGTCAAAGTTTAATATTTAAAAAATCATATCTCAACAACCACAAGAGGTAAATTCACAATTTTTGTACCATTGTACATATCGCTAATTGTCAAAAGATATTTACAAAAAGGTGACCCCAATTTGACCTTACTTCCTGTCCAAACCGGAAGTCAAAGTTTAATATTTAAAAAAATCATATCTCAACAGCCACAAGAGTTTTTGCACCAACAGACGTTAACGTTTGACTTTCTCCAACACTTCGAATTGATGACGTCATCATTTTAACGTCAAACCCGAACACCTGCTTGTTTGTTTATCGACAAACACTGCACGTCTAGTTAGGTGTTCGAGCTACAGCGCGAGCACCTATTGTTTTTGTTCGGTTTTTTTTTTAGGTGTTCGAGCTGCAGCGCGAGCACCTATTGTTTTTGTTCGGTTTTTTTTTTTCTTTTTTTTTTCTTCTCCTTTTCCGGATCGATTGTCTACAAAAAAACACATACTTGCAAACTTCATATGAACTTGAAACTTGGCACATACTTAGAACATAACACGTAGATGAAACATAATTTGTGACGTCATTATTAGGTCATCAGATATCGAATTTCGATCAATCATTCTTTATTAGTTAAAACGTTTTGATTACGTTGCAAATGAAAGATCTACACGACTTTTTCAACGCTAAAAAAGTGCGCCCTCTGTTGGTGAATGTAAATCAGCTCTGGTCGTGCTCATTATGTATGCATGTAAAAATCATATCTCAACAACCACAACAGGTAAATTGACAGTTTTTGCACCATTGTACAGATTGTTAATTGTCAAAAAATATTTACACAAAGGTGACCCCAATTTGACCTTACTTCCTGTCCAAACCGGAAGTCAAAGTTTAATGTTTAAAAAAATCATATCTCAACAACCACAACAGGTAAATTGACAGTTTTTGCACCATTGTATAGATTGTTAATTGTCGAAAAATATTTACACAAAGGTGACCCCAATTTGACCTTACTTCCTGTCCAAACCGGAAGTCAAAGTTTAATGTTTAAAAAAATCATATCTCCACAACCACAAGAGGTAAATTGAAATTTTTTGTATCATTGTATAGACTGTTAATTGTCGAAAAATATTTACATCAAGGTGATCCCAATTTGACCTTACTTCCTGTCCAAACCGGAAGTCAAAGTTTAATATTTAAAAAAATCATATCTCAACAACTACAAGAGGTAAATTCACAATTTTTGTACCATTGCACAGATCGTTAATTGTCAAAAAATATTTACAAAAAGGTGACCCCAATTTGACCTTACTTCCTGTCCAAACCGGAAGTCAAAGTTTAATATTAAAAAATCATATCTCAACAACCACAAGAGGTAAATTGAAATTTTTTGTATGATTGTATAGACTGTTAATTGTCGAAAAATATCTACACAAAGGTGACCCCAATTTGACCTTACTTCCTGTCCAAACCGGAAGTCAAAGTTTAATATTTTAAAAATTCATATCTCAACAACTGGGGTAAATTCACAATCTTTCCAACTATTGTACAGATTGTTAATTGTCAAAATGTTTACAAAAACATGACCCAATTTGACCTTTACTTACTGTCTAAACCGGAAGTCAAAGTTTAATATTAAAACAAATAATGATGCAAAGTTTCTTTTAAAAACATTCTGACGTCGTCATCACTGCTCTGACAAAACTCGAACACCTATGTGTTTGTATTATCACAAACACTGCCGTCTAGTTTGTTTGTTTTTTCTTCTCCTTTTCCGGATCGATTGTCTACATAAAAACACATACTTGCAAACTTCATATGAATTTGAAACTTGGCACATACTTAGAACATAACACGTAGATGAAACATAATTTGTGACGTCATTATTAGGTCATCAGATATCGAATTTCGATCAATCATTCTTTATTAGTTAAAACGTTTTGATTACGTTGCAAATGAAAGATCTACACGGCTTTTTCAACGCTAAAAAAGTGCGCCCTCTGTTGGTGAATGTAAATCAGTTCTGGTCGTGCTCATTATGTATGCATGTAAAAATCATATCTCAACAACCACAACAGGTAAATTGACAGTTTTTGCACCATTGTACAGATTGTTAATTGTCGAAAAATATTTACACAAAGGTGACCCCAATTTGACCTTTACTTCCTGTCCTAACCGGAATTCAAAGTTTAATATTAAAAAAATATTTTCAAAATCGTACATTATTAGTGAGGACGACGGTTTCGTCAAAATCACAATTCGTATCTGGAACTACACGAAAACGGGTTGTAAAAACTCGCCAAAAAAATAAATGCCTTCTCTCAAAGAATTTCGGTACCAAAATTGACCCTCATGTAGCAGAACAGTTGTTTTTCACATTTGAACTGTTTTTTCAAGAATAAATAATGTGATTAAGTTCAAATCATTGAAATGGACTTCAAACAAATCATCATTGGTAACCACATCATATTTTACAGGGTACTCTTTAATATGAAAAAAAATAATAATGCAAAGTTTCTTTAAAAAACATTCTGACGTCATCATCACTGCCCTGACAAAACTCGAACACCTATGTGTTTGTAATATCATAAACACTTCCATCTAGTTTTTTTTTTGTTTACTTTTTCTTCTCCTTTTCGGTGAATATCCAGAGCAAAAATCATAGTTGCAGAGTTCACAGAACCTTAAAACTTCACACATAGTTAGACCTTAACATGTAGTTGTATCTTAAGTTGTGACGTCATAGTGAGGTCATCAGATATCGAATTACACTAAATCAAAGTTTAATATTTCAAAACATTATATCTCATGAACCACATAAAATATTTTCACAATATTTACACCATGTTATATACATCTTGAATTATATGATTTTTCGTACACAGACGTGACCCCAATCTGACCTTACTTCCTGTCCAAACCGAAAGTCAAAGTTTAATGTTTAAAAAAATCATATCTCAACAACTACAAGAGGTAAATTGAAATTTTTTGCACCATTGTATAGATTGATAATGGTCGAAAAAAATACACAAAGGTGACCCCAATTTGACCTTTACTTCCTGTCCAAACCGGAAGCCAAAGTTTAATATTGAAAAATATCATATCTCAACAACCACAAGGGGTAAATTTACAATCTTTACAAGTTCAAATCATTGAAATGGACTTCAAACAAATCATCGTTGGTAACCACATCATATTTTACAGGGTACTCTTTAATATGAAAAAAATAATAATGCAAAGTTTCTTTAAAAAACATTCTGACGTCATCATCACTGCCCTGACAAAACTCGAACACCTATGTGTTTGTAATATCACAAACACTTCCATCTAGTTTTTAATTATTATTATTCACTTAAGAAATCTACTGCGGGTACATTATCATATTCCTTCAGTTCTAAAGCCAGAAACTGATGACTATCAATGAACGACCAATTGAAATTAGAATAATCTTTATCCCATAATAAAAGATCTCCAGTTTTCGGTAGTGGTTGAGAAATCCTCTTAATATAATACACGAATCCTTACAGCGTCATTTTGCTGTAAACAATGCAGGTGCTTCTCCCACTCTCTGTGTCTGTTTTTATATGTAAAAACTGCTTAACGTAAGCAGATCGATATGAAGAAGTATAACATACAGACGTCCGAGCTTAATTGCAAAGGAATAAAAAAGACAGCCTTTCTGTTATGCGTACAATTTATCGGGCCAAATATACGCAAAATTAATTCAAGGTCTGTTCTTTAATAACAATATATGTATATTGTCATTGGATAAAGACCCAACAGGTTTTAATTTTATTGTTAAATATGGGTTCTAAGGAAATACCACTAATTAACCATTGCCCATTTTTGAGGTTATGTCATATTACCGTTGCTTCTGCATAAATGAGCCAGTACTTTTCAGTCACTGTCTTAAACTAGGACACTGATTCCTTGCCCTTTGTTGAAGATCTGCTCCAATCCAGCGGCGTAGCCACAGTGGGGGCATGGGGGCGCATGCATGGGGGGCATGCATGGGGGGGCACATGCCCCCACGAAAAAATCCCAATAGTACCCCTTAAAAAAGCATGACCCCCATCACTAAAAAACCCATACCCCCTGCCCCCCTGCCCACTGAAAAGCAATGCCCCCTGTGCCCCCCCCCCCCCACTGATAAAGTCATGGCTACGCCGCTGCTCTGATCGTGACGATATTTCCCCTTTAAGTTATAACGTTGAATTCCCTCAACTCTTTCTTTGACACATTGGAACAAAACAAATGAAAGGTTGATTACTCTTAATTAAAGGCAGGTTTTTTGTGTGAAGGAAAACATTTAAGCCCTAATTAAGGGTCAAGCTCCCGGAAACTTTGCAAGCTGTCAGTGATGTTTGGTTAAATTATAATAAACGCTTTATTTTATCGTGATGGTAACCATGTTACCTGTAGGCTAGATGATTTTCAATGGGCCATCGTTAAGCTACCAGAGACACCGTGGTAAACCCCTACTCTTGCACGATAAGTGTCATTATGGGTTCTTTAACGTGCACTGATGTTTATAGTACACGGGACCTACGGCTTAACGTCCCATACGAAGGACGAAGCAATTATGATTGAGTGTCTTGCTCAGGGACACAAGCTCCGCGACTGGACAGGCCGGGAATTGAATCCACATTCTGACGCAGCGGCGTAGCCACGGGGGCCTGGGGGCACGTGCCCCCACAAATTTCCAGTGCCCCCCCAGGTGCCCCATCCCGAAAAATCCTCATAGTGCCCCCAAAAACAGAAAAGAAAAGGGAAAAACCCATACCCCTGGGCCCCCACTGAAAAGCAATGCCCCCAGTGCCCCCCCGCGCTGAAAAAGTCCTGGCTACGCCGCTGTTCTAACGCAATCACAAATTGAACCCGATGCACTTAGACTGCTTGGCCACGAAACTCCACATTATAGGCCTGATTAACAATACAAACCCCCTCCAATACCACTATAAAGGTTCACTTTTCTAAAAACAATATTGTTTTCTATCACACGATTTATGAGCAGGTGCTAAGCAACCACCCCACCCCGCCCCACCTACCCCCATCAACGAGGCATTCGTGATGTGTGTGGTCCTGATTGCTCTGTGGTTTTAGTCAAATCATAGAGAAAGGATAGAGCCTTTCTCTATGGTCAAAATCATCTAGCTATATAAAATTGTAATAAATTATGTAGGCATAGGCCTACTCAAACCGAGGGCGATCTGATTTATTATTTTAGAAGCATATTTTATTTTCTCTTGTGCCATGAATAGACTATACTTATAACAATAAAGAGAACAATAGTTGGGTCTCTGCATCCTAATGAAATCGAGACACCGTACCTTTACAATGCGAGACAGTCTGTCCTCGCTCTCGGCATCAAAACTGTTTGAAGCTTTTGTCCGTGTAAAAGGAGTTGTCGGCTGCTCCAGTGGCTGGACACAGAATGACAGCAAGAATGGCGATCCTTGTGGGAGCTGTCACTTTTCTTTCTATCGCCCTGCTCGTACATGATACTGAAGGTAAACAGCTTTTCTTCTTATCAGGTGTTTAGCATTGTTTATTATTATTATTTTTTTTTTTAAAGATTCAACCGGCAAAAATAACGATATTAAAAGTCTTTATTCTTGGTGTGCCATTCGGGAAAAATCTAAATATGTCTACCCCCAGCAGTTAAAGACGGCATCTTATAATGGTGTTTTCTGTTTTGTGTCTCTTGTATGAAATCAATGATTTTTTTAGAAAACGCCTCAGATTATATAATTTATTTGTGTTATATTTTCAGATGTGCATTAATGCACTATATAGGCCTATAATGCTGTAGGACGACAAACATGTGCATATTAAATGCATGCCCGGTTTTGTGTGTTATTATTTTTTCTTTATTGTGAATTTTTATAATGCATTTCAAAATCAAACCAACACATCCTCTCCTCTCCCCACCCGTTTTGTCACCCCTCTCCACCCATCCATACCCGGTGCCATACCCTCTCAATTCACTTCTGCCTATTTCTTGTCATGCAAACCTTGATAACGGAGTAAGGTTCTTTTAAATTGTTCATTAGCAGTGATTGATTACACGCATGAATATATTCCACATCCCACCCCTCCTCACAACCTTCCTACATCCTCCCTAGTCCTTCCCACCCTACCTTCACCTATAAGATGTTCATACTTAAACTACGAACAACTGGTTATCCTAAATATTTAATTGTGTTTGGTTTTAGTAGCTTTTATTCAGCATACATGAAAGTTTATATTGATAAATATTGATATATCAATTTTCCTCACACTCTCCCTAGTTGCTCCCCCACCCTAAACTTGCCTATTATGATGATTCATGCTAGAAATAGAAACAGCTGGTATGTCCTTTATATTAAAGTTATTGAGTTTATGTAGCTTTGATTCACTGTACAAATGTTGTATTATAAATATCGATACATTAAAAATCATCGATATTTTCTCACACACCAAAACCTTCCCCGTCGTTAAGAATAGAAACATGGAAAGCTAGTTATCCTTAATATTAAAAGATTGTGAGTTTCTGTAGTTTTGGTTCACTATATACTTGCATATGTATAATTATTGGTAAATAATTATTGGTGTCGTGGCCGAGCGGTCTAGCTTACCGGACTCAAGTTCTGGTGTTAGCAGCAGAATGTGGGTTCGAATCCCGACCGTGACACTTGTGTCCTTGAGCAAGACACTTAACCATAATTGCTTCTCTCCACCCAGGGGTTAAATGGGTACCTGTGAGGGCAGAATTGGTTGATTAGCCCTATATGCGCTGTAATGGCAGCAATTGAGCTGTATACTCCCCAGGGAGCTGAGATGGTTTCAGGAATGATTTATGAACCTTATGAGCAGGGGTAATAATATAATGCGCCTTGAGCACCACTCAGTTGGTGAATACGGGCGCTATATCAGTCCACACATTATTATTATTATTTCAAAATGCTCAATGATGACAAGGTGTCATCACGCAGATTCTTATTCAGCATGTGTTTCTGGTATAGAAATAGCAAAAATATATTGTATATCCCTCAAAACTTTTTTTTTCCGACTTTACACTGGCATAAAATTACAAGACAAAATCATATAAATAATTGACCTTGACAAAAAGAAAATAATTATATAATGCATAGAGGCCAGTGACGGGAGGAGGTCAACATGTGTACAAGCACCTCTGATAACAGCTAATCCCATATTGCACTGGAAACTAGTAAGGAAAAAGCGTAACAAATAAAATTTATATTTACAAGAATAACCTATACTTCTGCCGGATTACTGCTGAAACAATGAATCTCAGCAAGGTTTTAATTTCAAAAAATCATTTTTTCAATAGTAAACGCTAAAGAAATACTTTAGTTTTGGTGGCTGTTCGTCTGTTTGGTCTGTTGGCTGTTGGTCTGTCGTAACGACAACATACACCATTGTCGGCACGCTCCGTCGGCTTAAATAAATGAACGTGACGAACACACACAAAACCAGGGACGCGTTTTTGCGACCCTGATCAAAAACACGTTTAGGTTTCGGTCATTGGTTAAGCGTTTTCGCGAATTCGGTTGTGCTGCGATGACGTCATTGTTCTGACCAAATTGTTCATTGTTTGTTAAAACGTGGTGGAATGATTGTTCGAATATAAGTATATCTTTCAAGTTTACAACTAGCACTCCGAGTAAGTTCCATGTTGCCAAAATGTTACACCGTATTATTACACCGTATATTTTGTGAAACGTTGAGGACTGAAAACAAGTTTCTGGTTAAGTTCTCGTTTTCGCGTAGCTATGCCATCTAATTGTTTCTGGTCAAGAATTTGACGTCAGAAACGTTTATGTGCGTGTTCGCCAAAACACGCCCCTGCTGTATGCACTTTTTATTAAGCGAACCGCACATGCGCCGCCATTTTCTCACTACACTCGCGTACTAAATGAACTATGGAATGACGCACGTGACTGGCATGCCTTCTCTTCACCCAGGGGTATAAAAATGTACCTGTGAGGGTAGAGGTTGATATTGTGTTTGAAAAAGCTCAAAGCACTACGGTAGCTCAGGGTTGATATTGGCCCAATGACCAGGGGCAATAATGTAAAGCGCTTAGAGTATCACATGATAGATTTTGCTCTAATGTAAGACTCCAATATTATTATTATAGTTATCTGTCCATACAAACTTGATACTTGGCCTATGAAATTAAAGTTCGTACAATTCAATTCAATTTAGTTTCAAAGGAGTGATTTAAATAAAACTACCCCAGCTGACATGACCGAACACCTTTGTGTTTGTAATTTTGTTTTAACGCGGAACTCTATAGTATTATATTTAACGTTGTAGATTCGGCTTACACGACTAAACCGTGCACTGAATAGAGTTGACAGCAATCAACAATATTCACCTTGTTAAACAGATGTCGCGTATATTTTCCCCGTCCAAAATAAAACACCCATTTGTAAAACAAACAAACAAAAAATAAAAAACAAACAAAACAAATAAAAGACACATATTTGATTGAAGCAATTATAGGCTATTTCGTTATTCTTTTTTCTCTTGAAGCAATGGTGTGCTTCGTTGGCCAGGAACGCGACCCCCATTCACAAAATAAGTACCGCTGGGTCATTCCGGTGGAGGACCCCTGCCAGTGTACCGAGATTCAACTGGGTGGAATGACCACCCGTACACCCTGCAGACCCTTCAATGTGACCTACTATGACACCTTTCTGCTCAGCAACAACCCACAGGAGATTCAACAATGGCTGAAGTGTAACGGTAAGTGGGAAAATGATTGATTAATATCATATCAATAAAACTTAAACATCTTTTTTACAAACATTATTAGTCCAGTCTGCCAACCACGGGTGTCAATCCCGGGGGTGGTGGATATATCTCCCATCCCCATTTTTTTTTTTTTGGTCCGGGGGGATGGTCCATCCATCCCAACAACATATTTCATGCGGTAAAAATAATATTAATAAGCGAATAATTCTTTTAAAAAAACAGTTTGATTTGTTTAAATATTGATATTTTTTTGTATGTTTCTATGTACGTTTGGGTGTCATCTTTATAGCCGTAGGATTATGATTGGTTGTGCGCTGCGGAACTTCATTGTACATATACACAAATTTCAATATCATTTCGACACGGATTTACGCAACTGCTACCAACAACGAAGGAATTAATTACAATTTGTGCACGTGCATTAATTTGATTACATGCATTTTCGTTATTTTAGTTTACTGTGATCTCTAGGTATAGATCCACCACGTTACACGTGTGGATTTATATGCGGTGGCGTATACAGTGCCTACATGAGATTGTTTGACTAAATGCCGATCAGAAGCGAAGCCAATTGGGTGTTGGGTGTAAACCCAGTCCCCTCCCCCCCCCCCTCCCCCATATCTCTGTCGGCATTTCAGAGAGCCTCAGTCGGCAAATAAACCTTCAAATAAATTAAATCATCGAACCAGGCTTGTGGTTTCTGTGCCTGAGGTAATTTAAAGTTTAATATTTAAAAAAATCATTTCTCAACAACCACAAGAGGTAAATTGACATTTTTTGCGCCATTGTATAGATTGTTAATTATCGAAACATGTTTACACAAAGATGACCCCAATTTGACCTTACTTCCTGTCCAAACCGGAAGTCAAAGTTTAATATTTAAAAAAATCATATCTCAACAACCACAAGAGGTAAATTCACAGTTTTTGCACCATTGTACAGATAGTTAATTGTCAAAAGTATTTACAAAAACATGACCCCAATTTTACCTTTACTTCCTGTCCAAACCGGAAGTCAAAGTTTAATATTAAAATAATTTCTAAATTCAGTATTGTATTATATTCAAATAAACTTCTCGGGAGAACTTCAACAGACGTTAACATTTGACTTTCTCCAACACTTCGACTTGATGACGTCACCATTTTAACTTCAACCGAACACCTAGTTTTTGTTGTGACAAAAACTTATATCTAGTTAGTATTATTTTTCTTTCTGAGCTGTCCAATTGCAGCCAAAATTGCTGGATCGATTGGAATTCTGCCGTGCTGTACCGTGCATACACATAGGGTATGAACCTTTGCCCAATTTGTGAGGCCTCTCTTGGCCACCATACTTTGTATACGAGGAAATTTGGTTTGCGTAATGCGTAGACATGTATCACGTATTTCACTGGTTGGCAAAAAGAAATACATTACAAAAAAGCACGTCACCGCACCGATTTTGAAGCCGACCTACGACCAGAAACCGGAGACTTTTTGTCGGCCTTAGACAGCAAGGTTCACTTGGGCCACGTGATTAAGCTTCTGTGTCGGGTTTCTCACTCTGAAAGCCAAGGGCAACACGCCCGCGCTTACCTTTTCTGCAATCAAAATGAAAGTGTCTATTGAAATTGCAAAATGCTTTCAAAAGACCAAATAAAAGACAAAGTCAATATCACTATAGAGAAGCATTTCCGAAGCACCAACCATAGCAATTTGTGCTTGTTTATCAAACTCCAAGGCGAACTATTTTGAAGTACGCATAACACAAAATTCCGGTTTCATAAACAATTCAAGACAACGACGAAATCAGAGGCATTTTAGAGAATATTGTCATAAGAGCAATCGTAACAATCAAAGCAATATTAAAGAAAAATACCGTGACCCAAATGCAATAACTATACGAGTGCTGTCTTGTTACAATGACAGCACAGAAATCAGGCCAAAACGACAGCAATGGAACTTGAATGTGGTTGGCAGTTGACACCGTAGGCCCAAACAAAGTCTCCTGTTTCTGGCCATAGGTTAGCTTCAAAATCGGTGCGGTGACGGGCTTTCTTTTTAGGTGTTCCGGTATGTGCCCGAAACACCTATTGTTTTTGTTCGTTTTTTTTTCTCCTTCTTCTCCCCATAGATTGTCTACAAAAAAACACATACATGCAAACTTCACATGAACTTGAAACTTGGCATATACTTAGAACATAACACGTAGATGAAACATAATTTGTGACGTCATTATTAGGTCATCAGATATCGAATTACGATAAATCAAGTTTTAATATTTAAAAAAATCATATCTCAACAACCACAAGAGGTAAATTCACAGTTTTTGCACGATTGTACAGATTGTTAATTGTCAAAAATATTTACACAAACATTACCCCAATTTGACCTTTACTTCCTGTCCAAACCGGAAGTCAAAGTTTAATATTTAAAAAATCATATCTCAACAACCACAACAGGTAAATTCACAGTTTTTGCACCATTGTACTGATCGTTAATTGTCAAAACAATTTTACACAAAGGTGACCCCAATTTGACCTTTACTTTCTGTCCAAACCAGAAGTCAAAGTTTAATATTTAAAACAATCAACCTCCTCCCGAACACCTAGAGTTTGTGTCAAGACAAACTCTGAATCTCTAGTTAGGTGTTCGGGTATGCACCCGAAACACCTATTGATTAGGTGTTCGAGCTACAGCGCGAGCACCTATTGTTTTTGTTCGGTTTTTTTTCTTTTTTTTTTCTTTTTCTTCTCCTTCTTCTTCTTCTTTTCCGGATCGATTGTCTACAAAAAAACACATACTTGCAAACTTCATATGAACTTGAAACTTGGCATATACTTAGAACATAACACGTAGATGAAACATAATTTGTAACGTCATTATTAGGTCATCAGATATCGAATTGCGATCAATCATTCTTTATTAGTTAAAACGTTTTGATTACGTTGCAAATGAAAGATCTACACGGCTTTTTCAACGCTAAAAAAGTGCGCCCTCTGTTGGTGAATGTAAATCAGCTCTGGTCGTGCTCATTATGTATGCATGTAAAAATCATATCTCAACAACCACAACAGGTAAATTGACAGTTTTTGCACCATTGTACAGATTGTTAATTGTCAAACAATATTTACACAAAGGTGACCCCATTTTGACCTTACTTCCTGTCCAAACCGGAAGTCAAAGTTTAATGTTTAAAAAAATCATATCTCCACAACCACAAGAGGTAAATTGACATTTTTTGTATCATTGTATAGATTGTTAATTGTCGAAAAATATTTACACAAAGGTGATCCCAATTTGACCTTACTTCCTGTCCAAACCGGAAGTCAAAGTTTAATATTTTAAAAATTCATATCTCAACAACCACAATGGGTAAATTCACAATCTTTCCACTATTGTACAGATTGTTAATTGTCAAAAATGTTTACAAAAACATGACCCAATTTGACCTTTACTTCCTGTCCAAACCGGAAGTCAAAGTTTAATATTAAAAACTATCATATCTCAACAACCACAAGAGGTAAATTCACAATTTTTGTACCATTGTACAGATCGTGAATTGTCGAAATATATTTACAAAAAGGTGACCCCAATTTGACCTTACTTCCTGTCCAAACCGGAAGTCAAAGTTTAATATTTAAAAAAATCATATCTCAACAACCACAAGAGGTAAATTTACATTTTTGCACCATTGTATAGATTGTTAATTGTCGAAAATTATTTACACAAAGGTGACCCCAATTTGACCTTAATTCCTGTCCAAACCGGAAGTCAAAGTTTAATATTTAAAAAATCATATCTCAACAACCAAAACAGGTAAATTCACAATTTTTATACCATTGTACAGACCGTTAATTGTCAAAAGATATTTACAAAAAGATAACCCCAATTTGACCTTACTTCCTGTCCAAACCGGAAATCAAGGTTTAATA
This sequence comes from Zoroaster sp. YZ-2022, assembly GCA_029582265.1. Taxonomy (NCBI): domain Eukaryota; kingdom Metazoa; phylum Echinodermata; class Asteroidea; order Forcipulatida; family Zoroasteridae; genus Zoroaster; species Zoroaster sp. YZ-2022. Next base: position 18,004,321 of record CM055824.1, on the reverse strand, counting down.
TTTAAATAAATCATATCTCAACAACCACAAGAGGTAAATTCACAAATTTTGTACCATTGTACAGATCGCTAATTGTCAAAATATATTTACAAAAAGATGACCCCAATTTGACCTTACTTCCTGTCCAAACCGGAAGTCAAAGTTTAATATTTAAAAAGATCATATCTCAGCAACCACAAGAGGTAAATTAAAAATTTTTGCACCATTGTACAGATCGTTAATTGTCACAAAATATTTAAACAAAGTTGACCCCAATTTGACCTTACATCCTCCCGAACACCTAGAGTTTGTGTCGAAACAAACTCTGAATCTCTAGTTTTGTTCGTTTTTTTTTCTTCTCCTTCTCCCCATCGATTGTCTACAACAAAACACATACTTGCAAACTTCACATGAACTTGAAACTTGGCATATACTTAGAACTTAACACGTAGATGAAACAAAATTTGTGACGTCATGATTAGGTCATCAGATATCGAATTACGATAAATCAAAGTTTAATATTTAAAAAAAATCATATCTCAACAACCACAAGAGGTAAATTCAAAATGTTTGTACCATTGTACAGATCGTTAATTGTCAAAAAATATTTACAAAAAGGTGACCCCATTTTGACCTTACTTCCTGTCCAAACCGGAAGTGAAAGTTTAATATTTAAATAAATCATATCTCAACAACCACAAGAGGGAAATTCACAATTTTTGCACCATTGTACAGATCGTTAATTGTCAAAAAATATTTACAAAAAGGTGACCCCAATTTGACCTTACTTCCTGTCCAAACCGGAAGTCAAAGTTTAATATTTACAAAAATCCTATCTCAACAACCGCAAGAGGTAAATTTACATTTTTGCACCATTGTACAGATCGTTAATTGTCGAAAAATATTTACACAAAGGTGAGCCTAATTTGACCTCACTTCCTGTCCAAACCGGAAGTCAAAATTTAATATTTAAAAAAAATCATATCTCAACAACCACAAGAGGTAAATTCACAATTTTTGTACCATTGTACAGATCGTTAATTGTCAAAAAATATTTACAAAAATATGACCCCAATTTGACCTTACTTCCTGTCCAAACCGGAAGTCAGAGTTTAATATTTAAAAAAAATCATATCTCAACAACCACAAGAGGTAAATTCACAATTTGTGTACCATTGTACAGATCGTTAATTGTCAAAAAATATTTACAAAAATATGACCCCAATTTGACCTTACTTCCTGTCCAAACCGGAAGTCAGAGTTTAATATTTAAAAAAATCATATCTCAACAACCACAAGAGGTAAATTCACAATTTTTGTACCATTGTACAGATCGTTAATTGTCAAAAGTATTTACAAAAACATGACCCCAATTTGACCTTTACTTTTACCGATAAATCAAAGTTTAATATTTAAAAAAAATCATATCTCAACAACCACAAGAGGTAAATTGAAATTTTTTGCACCATTGTATAGATTGTTAATTGTCCAAAAATATTGACACAAAGGTGACCCCAATTTGACCTTACTTCCTGTCCAAACAGGAAGTCGAAGTTTAATATTTAAAAAAAAATCATATCTCAACAACCACAACAGGTAAATTCACAGTGTTTGCACCATTGTAACAGATTGTTAATTGTCAAAGATATTTACAAAAACATGACTTCAATTTGACCTTTACTTCCTGTCCAAACCGGAAGTCAAAGTTTAATATTTATGATCGATGTATGTAAAACCATCCGGTGAACAATAAATTGTGTAATTGGACGTGCACTGTACAGGTTGCCTCCACAAAACATTACTTTAAAATCAGCTTTTGTGCAGCAGTATTGTTAATCTTTTTTTTGGAATTCACGACTGTGGGATTCTTATTAGTATAAACATCGACTGGACTGATTTTTGGAACATTATCACCTTGTTTTGCAAGTATTTTGAACTTTGATTTTTCCAATGAAGCTAGGCCCAGGAGTAGCCACAACAAGTTACTCAGTAGAGGCTTTTGTGGTGGTTTGGTGCATTCTATTCACCTGCCGCTGCCTGCCTTGTACAGAGCCTAGCACCTGTACGTTAGACAAGCAGGGAAGACCATTCATATGCAATTAGCTGTTTCAATCATGGTTATATACACAAGGAGTGAACTCGTACGCCTGAATTCGGATTTGCATAACAACAGGAATGAGCGAAGAAACGATTTGCCTCCTGATCTGTGGTATCACATCAAGAACCTTGGGATTAATGCTTTCAAATCAACCCACCGTGGATCCAAGGGCCGGCGTTGGAAGAATAACCACGGTATGATTGTAGGGGCTCATCATAATATAAGCCCTGTCCCAATAAACCGACAAGCGTTATCAAGCACGTCGACTTGTTCTACAAACCATAGCGCAATCGGCGATAATCTGAAAATAGCATCTTGGAACGCACATTCCGTCAGACATAAAGGGCTGGTAGTGTGTGATTACATAATGGAAGAGAATATTGACATAATGTTTATTATTGAAACGTGGCTGCGTGAGGACGACACTGCTGTGATCTCTGAGTGTACACCACCTGGATATAGTGCCTTCAATGTACCACGTGGTCATGATGAATGCTACGGAGGAATTGCAGTTATTTTTAGAACATCTGTCAACCTCACCGTCGTTGATATCGGGGTTCCAACCACTACTTTTGAATTACTATGTCTTGCTGACTCTGCTAGGCAGGCACGATTTTATACCATTTATCGTCCACCGCCATCCAAGAAAAACGGCTTTAGGACATCCGTTTTCCTAGACGAATTTAAGAAGTTTGCAGAAGAGGTTACACTCCTCCCCTTTAAGATACTTCTTATAGGAGACTTTAATGTACATGTAGACGTCCCAAGTCAATGCGATGCAGCTACATTTCTTTCATCACTTCACGATTGTGGACTGATACAGCACATAACTGTTCCAACCCATGAAAAGGGACATACACTTGATCTCCTGATCACGCATTCTGAAGACAACCTTATTTTGGACTGTGAGGTGGCTGATGTCCTTAACTCAGACCACTCAGTCGTTACCGCCACTGTTAATCTCTCAAAACCGATTTACGCCAGGATAACATCATCCTCTAGAAATTTCCGCAGTTTGGATAAGAATGCCTTTTCAAATGATCTCAAGATTGTTTTCGAATCATTTCCTCATAATGCCAGCATCGACACCCAAGTTGAAAGTTATAATAAGACTTTACAGTCCATACTTGACAAGCATTGTCCTATAAGCACACGTATACACAAATTCCAGTTACAACCAGTATGGTGCACAGAATCAGTCCACCTTGCAAAACGTCGGAGGCGAAAATTTGAACGTAAGTGGCGGAAGTCACAGAAACCACAAGACAAACTTCGTTATCTGAATGAAATCCATGAGTTCTCCAAAGTTGCCGAAAGTGAAAAATCAAAATCAATCATAAACGAGCTGAAAAATGCTAACCCGAAAGCTGTTTTTAAGACTGTGAACACCTTGCTTAACAGGAAAACACCTTCGCTTCCTGTCACTGACTCTCATAAGGTTCTTTGTGGTCAATTCAGTGACTTCTTCATTGAGAAGATTGCTCAAATCAGGAAAACGATCACTCATAAAAGCACAAACGTTCCAGCACCACCCTACTCTCCAGCAACAAGTGACCAGTGTGACCAGAATTGCATACCATTATCTTCCTTTAATACTTTTGATCAAGAGGAGATGCGCAAGATTATCTCACAATTAACAAACAAATCTTGCTCATTGGATCCAGTACCGACATGGCTTCTCAAACAAAACATTGATATTATTTTACCTGTTATTACATCCATTGTCAATGAATCACTCTCATCAGGGACCTTTCCTACAGCACTCAAAGTTGCCATTGTGTCACCAATCATAAAGAAAGCATCTCTCGATAAAGACAATCTCAAGAACTATCGGCCAGTTTCAAATTTGGCCTTTGTCTCTAAAGTCATTGAGAAAGCTGTATTGAAGTGTGTTTCTGCTCATAATGATTCCTTAAATTTGAATTGTAAATTTCAGTCAGCCTACAGGTCCGGCCACAGCACGGAGACGGCCCTCCTACGGGTTAAAAACGACATCATTTATGCTCTTGATAGTCGGAGGGCCGTCTTCTTGGTGTTGCTTGACATGTCGGCTGCATTTGACACTGTTGATCATGATGTGTTAATCTCTCGGCTTAACGGTATTTTTAAATTACAAGGTAGTGTACTTGGCTGGTTCAAGTCTTACTTACATGGTCGAACATGTGTGGTTAAAGTTACAAATGAAGTCTCAGATGTCAAGACACTGAGCTATGGTCTGCCTCAAGGCTCATGTGTTGGCCCTCAATTATTTTCATTTTATGTCCGCCCTATATCCAATGTTATCAGTCGTCACGATGATGTTAAATTTCACATGTACGCTGACGATTTGCAGTTATACACTAGTTTTGATCCTAAGAACCCAAGTGAAGTCAGTAGATCACTTTCACTCATGTCAAACTGTATTACGGATGTCCGAGGTTGGATGTCTTCAAATATGTTGTGCTTAAATGACAACAAGACTGAGTTTTTTATTGCGGCAAGTCGTGCTCAATTAAGTAAACTGTCGCATTTAAAGCTTGAAATTGGTCATCTCTCAATTAGTCCATCTCAAACTGTTAGGAACCTCGGTGTTATTTTTGATAGTACAATGACTATGTCAGCTCATGTCTCTGCCATTTGTAGGTCCGTAAATTCACACATTAGAAATATATCACACATCCGGAAGTATATTGATCAATCTACGTGTCATCACGTGGTCAGAGCTCTTGTTACATCCCGTCTTGACTACGCAAACTCGCTTCTGTTCAGTTCTTCAGATAAGGATCTACAGCGCCTGCAACTTCTCCAGAATAGGGCTGCTAGGGTTATATTCCGAGCACGTAAATTTGATCATGTTACCCCCTTCTATCTTAGACTCCACTGGTTACGTATACCTCAACGTATAAAGTTCAAAGTTTTAGTAATGACTTACAAATGCCTCCAAAACACCGCTCCGTCATACCTCCAGGACCTCATTTCCATTTATCATCCCAGCCGTTGCCTACGATCATCATCTGATAAGTCTACACTCACCGTGCCCAGAACCAACCTTGCAAATTCCTTTGGCTGCAAAGGTTTCTTTGCTGCTGCACCTTTTCTCTGGAACGGACTTCCTCGGGAACTTCGGCAGGCCCCTACTTTGAAACAATTCAAGTCGGCCCTCAAAACCCACCTTTTCCAATAATCCTCCTTTTCTTTCTAAGCGCTGTGGGACCCTGTGGATGCCTTGTGCATTTCATTTACACCTGTGTAAAGAGCGCTATATAAATGTTCAGATTATTATTTATTATTATTATTAAAGATTCCGTGGCCAGTTTAAAAAAAATTCAGAAATTTTTGAAATTTCACGGTAATTAACATATGTTGGTCTTGAAATTCCCTTGTAACCTTGTTGAGGATCTTGTAGGTGTAGTCTGAAGAGAAGTTTTATTCGATCATTATCATTCTTTTATTATACCATTGCATTTGAAATGAAGTTTGAATTTGGTGTAGGGCCTAATGTGATTACGTTCAAATTATTGAAATGGACTTCAAACAAATCATCATTGGTAACCACATCATATTTTACTGGGTACTCTTTAATATGAAAAAAAATAATAATGCAAAGTTTCTTTAAAAAAACATTCTGACATCATCATCACTGCCCTGACAAAACTCGAACACCTATGTGTTTGTAATATCACAAACACTTCCGTCTAGTTTTCTTCTGTTATTTTATTTATTATTTATTTATTTATTTATTTATTATTTTATTGCCAACAAGGAAATACGTGCCACATGTATACGCAGGGACCAAATTTCCCATAAACAAAGTTTGGCGGCTAAGAGAGGCCTCAAAAATCAGGCAAACGTTCATACCCCTATATCAAAAAGGCCCAATACAATAGCTTCGTGGCCATCGTAATTAGCCCCCTCATAGCGGTGATATAAATGCATTACAATTTTGAGCTCGGGCCATTTCCCGGTGCCCTTTTACGGTCCGTTGAAATAATACAAACGTGTTGAATTAGTCGCTGAAGTTATGTTGCTTCAATGATTAAATGAAGTATACAAACCAAACTGACTGCTAAATTCCATCCTCTTATTCATCTCCTTCCGAATATCATAACTTTTCCCTGTTTTTTAAACCCTTGTTGAGTATGAGCAGTGTTTTACCTGAATTGTTTTTTGAAAAATCTTCGGCCATGTTTTTTTTACTGTGAAAAACTCTTCCATGGTAACCGTTATAAATTAAATGCAAATTCGAGCATGCTGTAGTTTACCAGTGATATTCTTTCCTCACGTAAAGCTGTTTCTGACGCCCTCATATAGACGATGTGACCAATGACATCACATGTTTACAAAAAGAGCCCCAAAAGGTGTGGATTGTATGCAGAATTTGGACATTTTGTACTTCTCCACATCGCATCAACAGCTTTTATTAATCAGATGAATACGATTTGAGATGTATGTAGGCCCTACGTGTCTTATCAAAATTAAATCAAATTAAGAATTTGTCTGCTGATATTTCAAAATATCAGATTTATGGTTTCTTGTCATAGACCATTGTACATTTTGCACCCGGCGCAACATTTCTGACCTTTACCTGCCGCCGGATGTTTTCACCTATTCCCAACAGGTTTCTTCGTTTCTTTCCCCTTTGCTTTTTTTGTTTTTGTTTTTGTTTTTGTTTCTTTTTCTTTCCAATTCTTTTTTGTTTCTCCTGTTTGTTACTCCTAAAGGTCCACTCTTCTCATCTTCGTCTCAGTAAAAGGGGACTTCGCGGTAGCACCGTGTAATTACTTGTAATAGTGTGTGGTTCTAAATCGAACTGGTGGTTTGATAACTCGAGGTTTCGATCAGTATTATAATCTGATCGTCTTCAGAAGAATGCTGGATTCTGAGGCTGGAACTGCTTCAGAACCACACAGAGGCTAGAATAGTCTTGGTTCAAAACTGTGTTTGTATGTTTTTAATACACAATCCGACGGCGCTACACGAACGCTACAATCACGAACCGCTATCAAACACAGTCTTGGGAACTTCGTATAATCTCCCTCCGAAAACGGGGGGAACCACTACATAGGCGTCAATTTGAAATACCAGCGCGGCCCATATTTGTGGTGCGCACGCGCATAAACAACAATGGACTGCCGTGTTCACTGATCGACAACTTCACGGCAGTCCTTTGTTGTTTATGCTTCAGGACCAAACACTATGACAACGAGATATATTATTTAACATGCATGGTGATGCCGCAAACCTTATTTAAGTGTTCTTTCACCATACAAATCTACAAATCCATCTCTGTCTTTCTCGACTTCTCATATCTCGAAAATATAAATTGCAAGTTTCGCCTGAAATGGCCAATGAATTGTATTTGTTTGTTTATTATTTGCATGTGTTTATTTATTGTTTATTTATTCAAGTTCAATTGATTTATTATTATTATCATTTTCCCTCAGACATAACCCCACCTGTTTTGCAGTGTCCAGCAGATAGAGTGCTATTTGCCGGAGAGGGAGAGATCGTGGTCTCTATTCCATGGGACTGGGAACCATTCACGGTAAGCCTACACTATACAAAAAAATGTAAATTGCAGTATGTTTCCGTATTTCTTTGGACATATTCTTTGTGGGCCGAAAAAGAGAATCAGAATGGGTAAAACAAACAAATATGGAAACATAACTGCAGTTTCATTATTAAGCGTTTACAGAAATTGTGTAAATCAGTTTAACACACTTGTTATGTAAAATTGTAATACAGCAAATTGTTGGAAATAGAGTTGCCTGCATTTTGCTGTATAATTTTCTTTTTACAGCGTATAGAAAATTAACCACTGTTCTGCTTCATATTTCTCGTTTAAATGTATGAAAAACTTTCCATGATGTTTTCGCTGTTTTAGATGCTCATTATATTTTGTATTTAAATTATCTCTTCCAGGGTACCGATGGTGGTCGTGATATCCCTGCCGTTTTACAGACCATCGACTCAGTCCCCGTCACGGTCAGTTCAAAGCCCACTACGCTAGCTGAAGGAACCCACTTACTGGTCTACACGGCAACAGACAACTCTGGTAACTCAGGGTCATGCGCCATGCAAATTGAGGCCAAAGGTCAGAACTTGAGCTAGATTTTATTGCTATACTAAATCCAAACGCCATTCACTTATAACAATGGGCCGTAAACACCAATCCTAAAGATCTGTCATCGTGAGGTACCTGCATGGGTGTCACTCTACAGCACAAACGGCACCCCTACAGTGTAGCGGTTAAAATAGGTTTTGAAACCCCTTCATTTAATAACGAACAGCAATATTTTAATTAAGAATAATTATGTTGATTGACAGTGTTATCATCATGCCTTGCATACATTGAGGCTGGACTGTCTCGTGGGAGTGGTATCTACAAGATCACGCCTCTATCTCATTGCATCGATGTCTCTACTGGACCGATAGACGTGTGTAAGTACATAATGTCGGTGGTTTAATACTTTGCATGTGTTGCGACAGACCAGATTTGACAACACAGCCCAGGATGGGAAAATGAACAATCGATCGATGAACAAAGATGGCACAGCGGTTGGAAAAACGCAAGAATCGTTGAATATTACAAAGTATAACTCTTCTATAATAATCGACTTTTATTTAAGTAGTCTTGATATATTTACGAATACACTTCTCTTTTCTTCAGATTGTGACCAGGAGTCGAACAGTGGAGGATGGATGAGGTCAGTAAATACTTACGATACAATAACATATCAACAACAAATAACCAAGTAAAAATCCACCAGTTCTTTTCAGAACTATACTCAATTGAGAATTCCACATGGTGTCACCGCAAACAGTCTTTACTTATCCTTTTCACCATGCAAAGCTACAAATATTACTTACTAAGAAAACGTTAGTGGAGTGATTGGCGCCGTAAATATTAGTCTTGGTTTAATACTACGTTACTATGTTAAGAACATGTATAAACGATTCATCGCCGCAGGAGGGCCTTATCTCTGCTATTATCACACATAGTCCGGGGATAGGTCCCTCTTGGATGGATCGTGGTTTAAAAACATACTAATTTAGTCTTGTACCTAGTCTTGGTGCAATTATGTTATCAAGCGGATCCTAGTTACACGATCCGGCGCCAGTCGTAAATCACCCACCGTAGCTGGCGCTATACAATTTTGACGATCCTGAAGGCAGTTCGTGGTCCCAATATACGAGTGCGGCTATGTGTTTGATCTGGTATTGCGCGGCGCCAAGTTGAGAACCCATTTGCAAACATATAAACAACATGCACACGTGTGCGTGCTTATATCGAGTCACACTGTTTGCAGTATTTCACTCATAATTGTAAACAGGTAGGTATAAAACATCAGTTTGCAACAAAAAATGCCTGTTTATTGTTTACAAAATGATGTCATTTTTTGACGAATTGAGAATTCGTAAATGGGCCTCATGTGATGAGCCTGCACTTGGTGACGTCATACACGAAGTGCCTGGCTTATAGCGGCACTCCCCAAGATACGGCTCTGGTGGGCTTGTATGAATGGCGCCCGCAACGGCGGTTGGTTTATCTAATCACAGCGCTAGCGGATCAGCGCGCGTCCGTGTAAAATCACAAGTAACGTCTTGCACCAAGACTATCTTGAACCAACACAACGTAAACATCAAAAGAACGACCATTTTGTCTCGCCTAATAGTGAGTACCCTGCATGCGCTACCAATGCAACTAAAATTATGAATAATTTATGCATCGATCATTAAACAAGTTTTTTTCTTTCATCTTTGCAAAAAGGTTTTACTACAAGAGTGGCCCTAAGACTTGCTTCAACTACAGCGTCACCTGGACCGGTGATCTGATCAGGTGTCTTGGGTTAGACACCCAAATCACCTCATTTGCTGTGAGTGATAACGTCACTACTATTAACAGTGAAAACTCGTGGATTGTCGATGTCGAAGACAGCTCGTGGGAGTTTGACATGTTTTATAAGTGCATCGATACTGAATGCAACTATCCCACAAGTCTTGAAGTTCCAGTTGCTAACGTCATTGCTAACTTGGCCAATTGTAAAACACCGTCGGGTACCAGCTGGTCCCAAACGTATGCAGGTGAGAATCTTAAAATATGTCAAACTTTATGAATAGACATTAAAAAATAATGATCTGCCATTATCAACCATTGATGTCATTTCAACACAAGCCAATTGCCTCCTTCACATGGAGTGATTCAAAAACAAATCATCTCATCTCAGCCCCGACAACAACCACTAAATCACATACACTTGAACAAGCAATATATGTTACGGTTTTACTCTTGGAAAGGCTGCAGTCACCCACGCCTGTTACAAACCACTAATGTTACAAACCACTAATGTTACATAGCGAGCACAAAGTTCGAAAAATGGGAAAAGGACAAAGTGGAATGTAAGCAAACAATCTAAAAATCCCTTGATTTCTAAATACGTTTGAGTTTAAAGCTTCATAGCACGCTTCACTGAAAGCTTGTTTGACATAGAGTCCTTAATGTCCTTTGAAACTGATGATTCCCATCCTCCTTGGCGGGTAATGCGTCTCTCGTTAACAGAACCAGTAAAAGCCGCTTCAGAAGCGCCACCTGCCCTCAGACTATGTGTACCCAGAGTAGAGGCATCAGCGACATATGGAGAAAGACTCTTGTAAAGATGAAGCTAGACCGCGCAGATAATTACTGTGATTTACACTAATTTCTGAAGTAAACTCTCTCCGAATCCCCTCGTTTAGAACATCTGAAATATAAGTTAAGTGACCGTAAGAAAGCTGGTAGTGATAAATTGAGAACACTGTTCTTGCATAAGACAATGCAAATCAAATACTGCCACTTATCAGTAAAAATCCACATGTTTTCTGATTACATAATCATTTGACGAATCACACACTTGTATTATAACAAATTGGTCAGGTCAGAAAAATATTAACATAACATGCAAAAAGCAAAAGAATGACACGAAGAAATAATATATAAATATATATATATATTGCCGCTCATGGGCCAAAAAACTTGTGCATATACTTATGCGAAGAAAATGCTTTGTAACCAAATTATTGGCATATCCATCGATAAATGTTAGCGTAACTGGACAGAGAACTATACAATAAAAATTGTATTGCCGCACATGGGCCATTAATTGTCTCTCATGGACAGTACTACTTGTCAATTGACCAAAACTCCCATCGTGGGTGTAGCTAGTGACTCATGCATCTCTAAAATCGTAATACATGGCAATTAGCTTGAAAGGTAAAGAGCCTTGAAAAAGGCGTTTGTCCGGTTTGTATGCAAGACACTGACCTCGTCCCGGCCAACACAAATCCGGAAGATTTGGTAAAAACATACAGTCGACCAAAAATTAGAACCAAACTTTGGTGAAAGAACAGGCCAAAAAGAAGCGGACGGCCACTCGGGAACAATCACTGTTCCGGCTGCTTTACATTTCATCATATGCTTCACGGGGTTCAGTACCATGGCAACTGGGGGACATACCCAGTTGTTTTCGAGAGCCCAATTCTGAGCAAAACAATCGGCAGCTTCGCAGCCGGGGTTCCAATATCTGGAATTATATCGGGGTAATTGAGCGTTATACTAGGAAGCAAATCTATCAATCGCATGCGGACCAAATCGCTTGTCCAAAATCGCAAAGACGCTAGGGTTCAGTGACCAATCGTCTGGATCAATAATCCTACTTAGTTCGTCTGCACGTTCATTGTGCTCACGACGAAGCCATACAGGCTCAATAGTGACGTTATATTGCAAACAACAATTATACAGATCAATGCTTAAATTGTGAAGATCAGAATTGGCTTCCCACCGAAATAATACGGCAAGCGTTTTGACTATCTGTGTACCACTTCAGCTTTTTGCCCGATAATTTAGGGCCTAAAGACCGCAAAACATACAAAACGGCTCTAAGTTCACGACTCGTGGAACTTTCTTGGCGCTCAGAATCAGACCACAATCCGGCGCACACTGAATCATTAACTTGTACTGAAAAACCACCAAAACCCGAATCACTGGCATCCGAAAAAAAACTGCCGACAATGCACACAAAATTGGCTTAATGGGCTGGCCGTTAAAACTGGCAAGGTTTTTGTGCCAAAATTGTAACTCAGAGATAGTGCCGGTAGAAAGCAAAACTTTACTTGACCATGACACTCGTGACTCAATAGATCTGTACATTATGTCTTGTGAATAATCTGGTCAAACGACCTATGGCGGGAGAGGCGGAAATTATGAAACCCGCAATTCGTGCAATATCTCGCTCAGGTACATGATACAAACGCTTCTCTAAACACTGACAAATGGTATTCTTAATTTTCAGCAGCTTATTGTCAGGAAGACTAAATTGCATAGAAACTGTATCAATAAATATACCTAACCATTCGCCCTATTGTCTTGGCTCAAAATCGCTTTTGGCAACGCTTACTTTCAAACCAGAGAGTGCCAAATCTCTTTGTACGATATGACTGGCTGCAAGAGCAGAAATTCTGTCAGCGTGGCCTGAAATACCGTCGTCAATATATGTAATAGAACAATGACCCATGGAACGCCATCTCGTAACTAGAGGTCTCAACATTTTCGTGAAACAATAACTGGCTGTATTCAAACCGAACAGAAGAACAGAAAAGGTGAAGTAACGAACACGGCTTCCAAACTTCCAACTAAAACCCAAAAACTTTTGGTGAGGAACAAAAATATCTATATGGTGATATCCAGACTCGAGATCGAACGTGAAAAAATAAAAATCTTTTGAAAACATATCAGCCAAAACAGGGAGACCCTCATATTTAAATTTAGACACATATGTATACTGATTTACGTGTCTTAGATCCAAAACGAGCCTTGAGGCTTCTTACCTACAGAAACTGTGAGAGGGTTCACCACATGTGGGGGTAAAGCATGCTCTGAAATACTACCTGTAGCCAACAATTTTAAGATGGCCTCTACAACAAAATCAGGATGATTCAAACTTGACCGGTTATGCTAAGATGAGCTTTTGGCGGGAAACTTTTAAAAGGAATTATGTAACCATGGTTGAGAATGCCTCTAACAAACAATTGTGGATCACAATAATCAAGCCAAAACTGTTTACAGCGGAGCAAACGGCCTACAACACCGCCGATTTCAGAGTTTAACATAGAGGAAACAATTTCAAGTATACTACTTATCTCATCATACTCCTTGCTGGGATCCTCCTCCCACTTTCTGGGGACATTGGTACTGGAAATGGCCGGTCTGTCTACAAGCCCAGCATGTTTGGCTGCCTCGGGTTGATACAATTACAAATCCCTATTGCTGGCGAGACTTGGCGAAAACTCCAGAGAGTGCCGCTTGAGCTGAACTCCCGATTCCAAGGCTTGTTGAGGGACGAAAATTGGAACGACCCCTGGTGCTTCTCCGGCGTATTCTATCCTTTTCACGTCTTTAAATTCAGCCTTAAAAACTGCTTTTGACAACCACTTGTCGTCTTCGCTATCACTAGCAAGGTCGTCACTAACATAAACCTGCACAGTGTCCCAGCCATGCGTATCGGCTATTTTGATAATTTTCTTATGCTTGTCGATTAGAGAAATGTCTTCCTGAAGCAAGTCTCTTGCTTTTTGTACTTTCCCGGAATCAATGCTCAAAATGGCCTCCTCAGTCTTTTCCTTAATTTCCTCGTTGCGTGTGTACTGGTGCTTGCAACCCTGCTTTTTAAACGTTGCAGGGGCCAATCTTGCGCGTTTTACCGCGGAATTAAGCTGAGCAGATGACTCTTCGCTTAGCTCTCTCTTGAATTTTTCTAGCTTCGAATCCAAAATGATAGACAGCTGGTTCATATCAACGTTTTTCGACACGGCGACATTCTCCCGAACTTGTTCGCCCAAAAAATGTTCATCCATTTGGAAATTAGGTGAAAGGATGAGCAACTGTGTAACGGTACAATCAGAGTATGTGAAACACGAAATGAATTTCGTGACTGGGTGACTGCGAATGACTCGAACTCAACACCTCTTATCTGACCCCCTATATTCACATCACTGCACAACAATCAAACACTTTGCATAACAGATCACACTTCAACAGGTGATCTCACACTTACGATGAGATAGCAATTCTCTTCTTATAAACATGACGAAGAGAATTTATAATTCTTACGTACAAAAAAGCATTGCCCACTTGTTCTTATATTAGAAGTTACAAAAGAAATTGTTAATTAATTGTTATAGTTAATCCTGATGAATGTTTTGCAAAATATTGGAATCATATACTGGCGGCTTCCACTTCAACGACAAAATCGTATCGAAATTGTGAAAAGCATGAAATAAAGTTTCAAAATTTTATGAAAACAATCCTGTTCGTAAGTGTGACGTAATTCCAACATAAACCACGCCCACTTCGCATGTGCTGGCTCCAACGATCATCAGAAGCCACATTGGACATGCATTGACCACCCTTTTCTTTAAGGTTTTACGCAAGAAATTAGAACGTTCGGGACTTGCTTCTGACAACTTTTTTGTGTGAAATATCTCATTTCAGAGTTTCTGTCTTCTGATACTTTCCAAAAGAAAATTATCAATGTTCAGTAAAAAAAGAAAAATCGAAAGTCCGACAATACTCTGACTATTAAAATAGTTGTAATAGTAAACAAGCCGCCAATTAAGTGAGACAGAAATTGACTTCTTTTAATAAAATTTTGAATTTTTACAACACATACGTTAACAGTAAAAATACTGAGGCCACAATGAATTTATGACGGGACTTAAAAAACTATAAGTTAATTTCGGTACATATTTACTGTAAAACCATATTTCTCACGATGGTTTGGAGAAAATGTGTAATTTTCAAGCATTTTTCCTCTTCCTCAAGTAAAAAAACAAACGAATGTTCCGATGAAAAGGAAAATTAGCTTAAATTGCCGTTATAATAACAATGAGCGATACATCTTTCAGTCTTGTATATTGTAAGGTCTACTAATCAAGAGACTGAAACCGTTACCATCTAATTCCTCAATCATTGTTATTAACTTTATATATTATTATGATTTCTTTAGATGGTTATGCGTCTATCAGAGTTGATCCCGTGAACACGAGTGGTGGCTGGGACACCCTGTTTATACATGTATGTGAGACCATATCGTTCCGCTTCGGTGGCACATCTAATCACACTGGTATATTCATTGATATAACTTGTGACGACGACGATGCACCCTTGCCCTATGCTGAAACAAGTCTCAACTCTCACTGGTAAGTTAAGGCGGTTGATTTTTTTGTTTGGAAAGAGCAAACTCTGTTCTTCTAAATGATTATTTTAGTATTCCCAACCTTGACTGTTCGTTATTTGCATTTAAATAAACCATAACTTCAATCTGTCTCGACACTCCGATTACGTTTAGTAAAGTCTTCTGCTGAAAATATTTAGGACTGCATTAGGTCTGAGTCAAGGTCATTCCTTCGGTACAGAGACAATGGGATAGGCCTATATATTATTTCTAATTAAGATCGAATATTTGTTTTCTAAATCCATGTAGACCTATCATCATTAGAAAATGTTGTCCTTCTTTTTACCGAAGCGTACGCAAGCACGTATTGATAAAAATAATATGTAACTATTTGTATAAATTACTATGTAAGGTACAACATTGGTGATGTTGCCAAAACTGTTTCTATGAGTATGCTTACTCTCTTTGAAACAAGATATACATTGAAGGGAAGGTACAACATTGGTAATGTTGGCAAAACTGCTTCTATGAGTATGCTTACTCTCTTTGAATCAAGATATACATTGAAGGGAAGGTACAGCATTGGTAATGTTGGCAAAACCGCTTCTATGAGTATGCTTACTCTCTTTGAATCAATATATACATTGAAGGGAAGGTACAACATTGGTAATGTTGGCCAAACTGCTTCCATGGGTATGCTTATTCTCTTTGAATCAAGATATACATTAAAGGGAAGGTACAACATTAGTAATGTTGGCCAAACTGCTTCTATGAGTATGCTTACTCTCTTTGAATCAAGATGTACATTAAAGGGAAGGTACAACATTGGTAATGTTGGCCAAACTGCTTCCATGGGTATGCTTATTCTCTTTGAATCAAGATATACATTAAAGGGAAGGTACAACATTGGTAATGTTGGCCAAACTGCTTCTATGAGTATGCTTACTCTCTTTGAATCAAGATGTACATTAAAGGGAAGGTACAACATTGGTAATGTTGGCAAAACTGCTTCTATGGGTATGCTTACTATCTTTGGATTAAGATATACATTAAAGGGAAGGTACAGCAAACGTAGACAAACTAACACAATAAAACAACAAACCACGAACAAAAATATCCAGACAAACATACATCAAACCATAATAATGAAAGAAAAGGCATGAATCGTAACCCCTTGTTTACTATTATCTAAAGAAAGAGTAAGCCCCAGTTTTCCCAATTATAAATGCAAAATTATCCACTATGTTTATGACATCTTCATCAGATCTTTTGAGCTGAAATTGTTGCTCAAGTCGTTCAAACGACCAAGTGGCTTGATGATAATAAATCGTGCATTTTACTGTTTCTCAATTTCAGGGACACGGATAATGTCAGAGCCATCTGGATCAAGACCTATAGTGGAAGTCTTTCTGGGGAAATTCAAAATTAGTTTGCAGTAAAGTTGGTTAATACTTAAATAATTGCTTGCTTGCTAGCTAGCTTGCTTGCTTGCATTCGTGTATTTGCAGTATTGCTCTGTTTGAGTATGTGAATATTTTAGTCGAGTTTAATCGAACATTATTATCTTAAAAATATCTTACAGGCATTTTCTTTGGGGTGTGGAAGCCAATTTGCCGACTGACGTAGCCAGGATTTTCAGAGTAGGTAAATTTACCGACACACTACTTATATGACCAGACAAATTTACTTCCCCCCCAAAAAAAAAAATAATAATAAATAAATAAATAAAAAAAGGACAATCTCTAAAGTCGCTCAACGGGGGGACCGCAGCTCTTTCCGTGAGTAAATTGTATTTAGTCGAGTTTAATCATACAACTATGTCAGGTAATAGTTATATAACATATTTTTAGCCCCCCCCAAAAAAAAAAAAAAATTCTACGGCTTCAAAATTTGTGATGCATGTTAATCTGTATAATATGCTGTTATTGGAACCAGAGGAAATTTGCCATACATAAAGTATAGTGGCTAAGAGAGACCTCACAAATCGGGCAAATGTTCATGTTTAAAACACAAAGTGGCAGAATTCCAATCCATCCAGCCACTTTGGCTGCAATTGGACATCAGTGAAATTAGGCCTCGAATGTCAGGATGAATCGCCCAGCTCTTGGGGTCAAAAATGGATGATTTTATACACTGAGAATGCTTTGAACTTATATTCTTCGATATTCTATAGCTGGCGACGAAAAAACAGCGGTATTTTATTGTTTTTCGGTATAGCAAAAATCCATCGGTTTGGTTTCGATTTAAAAAAATAAAAATAAAAAAAACGTCACTTCTCGGTTTTAATTTTACCAAAAACCGCCCAAGCCCAGTGTTCCTTAACACGGAGATTCCCCGGTTTAAAGTGTAGCGAGAAAAGGGCTATAATAAGAGATTAAGATTCTAGCTAGCTTGCTTGCTTGCTTGCACGCATTTTCAGTATTGCTATTATTTGAGTATCTGAATATATTAGTCGAGTTTCATCAAACCCCTGTGTCAAGCAATATTTATATTTAAAAAATTCACTTTTAATAAGAGCCTGCATATCATATTGCTTGTTTGAGTGCTTACTTTATTTTAAGTCATACTTGCTGGCATTCATGTATTTTCAGTATTGCTATAATTATTTGAGAATGTGAATGTATTTAGTGGTGTTTAATTCAACACCTATGTCAAACAATATTATATAAAAGTGAACACTTTTAGATATTTGTTGCTTGCTAACTTGCTTGCTTGGGTGCAATTTAAGTATTGCTATAAGTAAGTCAATATTTTAGTGGAGTTTAATCAAACACCTTTGTCAAGTAATATTTATATTTAAAAAAAATACACTTTTAATAAGAGATGCATATTTTTGCTAGCTCGCTTACTAGCTTGTTTTTTGTTTTTGTTTTTGCTTGCTTACATTCATGCATTTTCAATATTTGCTAGAATTATTTGAGTACGTGAATATTTAGTCGAGTTTAATCAAACATCTGTATGTCAAGCAATATTTACACTAAACACTTACGTTAAACAATATTATTTTAAACTTTTAATTAGAGATGAATGTTCTGCAGTGTGGATCCGGATCCTTATCAAGGCCTACCAGTAATTTATGTATTCTTTCATCAGTATTTTGTGGGGAAAAAAATAACATTACTTTGAAATAATTAGTTTAATGAAACAGGCCCAAATAACGTACAAGTCGATTAAATGACACATATTAATATATTACACAGCGTTATAATTTCACTAATGTCGTATTTCCCTGTCGTATTCCGTCAATTATTTTGTTGAAGACTAATGGAATATCAAAAGAAAGTAGTTGAATTGTTAATTATTAATCTAGGAAAGTATGTTTTTACATTTTGTTTTAGAAATGAGGTCAAGCAGTGGCGGATGAAGAGGGTCAATGCCCCCCCCAAAAAAATAATAAAATACAAAAACAAAATTCACGTTCAGTATTGAAGCTACCAACAATGTAGCCAAATAACCTTTTTCCGTAAATAAACAAGTTTTTGGAAATGCCCCACACCTTAAAAATATTGATCCGTCTCCGTAAAGATTGATTGATATAGAATGGTATGTGTTGTGGTAAACTATTTGTATAATACTAATAGCATTATGGAAAGTAATATGGGCGAGTTAAAATTTAAATCGAAAGTACAGCATTGGTAACTGCCTTATTACAAAATTACCCAATTATTATTCAAAAGCTAACTTGATGTGAAGTTATGGCCGGGACCCGCAAGGCCAAGTTGGCCACGATTATTATTATTATTAATTATAAAACAATTTTTTTACAAATCGCTGGTATACATGTAACAACAAAGAAACTAAAAGAAACTTAAATTTTACTTTGTCAAAATTTGATATTGTTTTTTTTTAGCCGAATAAATGTTTATTTCCCATTTTCCCATTGTTACTACTATACCAAAGTGTGTAGACTGTGGATGGCAAATAAATATTAGTTTCTTTGTTGTTACATGCGATTTGTAAAGATGTGATAGGAACATCTGTTAGAGTAGAATTACTACAGAAGGCGGCACTCTTAGGGACAGCAAGGATTCTGCGAAAGACACTCGAGATCTAAGGCTACGGGACGTAGCTTGACTCGAGGTGTAACCGGCAGAAAGGAAAACAAGATCTTTCTTTTCATGCTGTGCTAATGCGAAATAATAATAATAATAATAATAATAATAATAATAATAATAATAATAATAATAATAATAATAATAATAATAATAATAATAATAATAATAATAATAATAATAATAATAATAATAATAATAATAATAATAATAATAATAATAATAATAATAATAATAATAATAATAATAATAATAATAATAATAATAATAATAATAATAATAATAATAATAATAATAATAATAATAATAATAATAATAATAATAATAATAATAATAATAATAATAATAATAATAATAATAATAATAATAATAATAATAATAATATAGGTTTTCCCGGTCATTTTCGGCAATTGAGCGGCCAATTTCGTGTTCATGCATTCGTATTTAAGTGATTTTGCCTCTTCAGTTGAAACCGTCATTCAATTTCACTTTGATGCATCCGAATTTATATAGCATTGCATTCAATTGAACTTAACAGTCGTTCAGTTTAGCCATGCGAAATCGGCATTCAATTTAGCAGAGTAGGCGCAAGCAAAGATTTCTACCAGTTTGTTACTTACGTTTTCGTTTTGTGACAACCAATTTCGCAAAATGAGCAAACAAATGCACACTATGATTTCTTTACATCTATATTTCTTTATGTCTTTGTTCCTTTACTTCTTTACTTCTTTATTTCTTTATTTCTTTGTTTCTTTACTTCTTTATTTCTTTATTTCTTTATTTCTTTGTTTCTTTACTTCTTTATTTCTTTACTTCTTTATTTCTTTACTTCTTTATTTCTTTATTTCTTTATTTCTTTACTTCTTTATTTATTTACTTCTTTATTTCTTTATTTAGTGTGTTTTCTTAACCATCTATCTGTTGGCGTGCCATGCATCTAGGCATGTAGGTTTGGCTATGGTTATACCACTGCGCGCATTTTGCTTGGGTGATGACATCTACATTCTGTACAGCTGCTTGTTGTAGAATCTCACATCTCCACTGTTGCATGTTCATCCCTCCTGCCTGTGCAGCCTGTCTGTCTCCGATTCGTTGTTGCCACTCTGGTAGCCCAAGAGTCCGCTTGACTGCAGCCTTAAATGCAGAATGTGCCATCTCTGTGCAGTTTAGGAAAGGGGAATATGGAGGGAGTCGCTTCAGAGAGATCACTGGGTTGACATCTTCAGGGAGTTGGGCACGAACGAGAGGCCTTGCATTGTCGCAAATGAGGATTACGGGCTCGTCTTCTGGGAACAGATCTGCGCATTGTTCGATTGTGGCAGCAAGAAACTCCTCAAATCTCTCTCGTGTCATAGTTTCAAATGCAATTCGATGGTGCACTAAACCTACTTCACTGGAAACAGCAAAGATGACGTTGCAATTTCTCCCTCGTTGTCTGTGGACGACTCATCTTGCTGGAATCCCTCGTGGGGCTCTGCCTTGGGATCGCCGGGTCCAGATGTTGTATCCTGTCTCGTCAATAAATATAAGGTGTGCCAGAACACCATGCTCCAGGAACCATTCGGCATACTGAACTCGTTGATCGAGAACTGCAGGGGAGTTTCTGGCATCAGGAACATCTTCCACAAGTTTCAACGTCATCATCATTCCATCTAAGGCCCTGGCTATGGTGGTAGTTGAAACCCTGGGCTTGTCTGGTAGATGCTCAATCAGACTGGCTTCCATCTGCTTAAGTGTCAAGAGGGGATTGGTGTCCAGGATGTCGTGCAAATGGTGTCGCATCTCATCATCCATCCTGAAATGAGTTGCCCCTCCTCTGTCCAACCTCTCTCTTCGTCCTGATCTCAAATAAGTTGCGACAATCGATCTTGCTGTGGACCTGTTGATGTTCAAGTTGTCTGCAAGCTCAAGGTAATCTAAATCATTCCCTTCGAATGCATCAATCAGCCGTTCCCGATCAACATTAGATATTCTCGCGTAGCGAACACGAGCTGCCATTTTTTCAATCTTCAATTACAAGCAATCGAAGGGGACATCAGCAAAGTGATTCTCATACAAGAAGTGAACCCTTTTTATACATTTTACAATCTTGCGGTAGCAACCATAATTACAGATTAACAAAACGCCAAATCAGCTGGACAATTCTCAGAAATGCCTGCCCCAAAACGAATTTGAATGACTATACGCACGCTGCAAAAAGCCGTTGTGAATTTGAATGTTGTTCGAATGGAATTTTAAATTGAATGGTGATTCTTTTTAATTGCCTGTCGCAAGTGAACATTTTCTTGCACATGAAGTGAAATTGAATGACTATTTTGAGGTGCTTGCAGTTTCGCGCGAAATGGAATGACGCGGCGTTTAAATTCCCGCTCAATTGCCGAAAATGACCGGGAAAACCTATAATAATAATAATAATAATAATAATAATAATAATAATAATAATAATAATAACAATAACAATAATAATAATAATAATAATAATAATAATAACAATAATAATAATAATAATAATAATAACAATAATAATAATAATAATAATAATAATAATAATAATAATAATAATAATAATAATAATAATAATAATAATAATAATAATAATAATAATAATAATAATAATAATAATAATAATAATAATAATAATAATAATAATAATAATAATAATAATAATAATAATAATAATAATAATAATAATAATAATAATAATAATAATAATAATAATAATAATAATAATAATAATAATAATAATAATAATAATAATAATAATAATAATAATAATAATAATAATAATAATAATAATAATAATAATAATAATAATAATAATAATAATAATAATAATAATAATAATAATAATAATAATAATAATAATAATAATAATAATAATAATAATAATAATAATAATAATAATAATAATAATAATAATAATAATAATAATAATAATAATAATAATAATAATAATAATAATAATAATAATAATAATAATAATAATAATAATAATAATAATAATAATAATAATAATAATAATAATAATAATAATAATAATAATAATAATAATAATAATAATAATAATAATAATAATAATAATAATAGCGTTCGACGGCGCAAGACGTGTGTCACATCGTGCTCCAGAAAATCGCTGATATCCTTCATTTTGTAAAGGCATCAAAAGTAATACCTAAAGGTATATAGTATTGCAATATAGTATTGCAAGATTGATTCTCTTTTGATACTGCACAACAAAAACTAAGAGAAATTAACAGTTTTTCAGTCGCAGGCAAGGGCGCGGCGTATACGCCGCCGCCATCTTTTTTGAAAAACCCTATGGCTGCCTACACAGGGTACACGGGGAGTTGATATAGAGGAGTTGATATAACACCAGAGGATGTGTACGACATCATTAAGAAGGACATTGGGTCAACGGGACCGATCAAATGCATATGTAAACTGAATACAGCATGGTTCAATGTGTCCTTCGACAATACGGGCCATTGTGAGCAGCTCGCGAACAATGGTTTTAAATTCCAAGGCATGCTAATACCATGTGAGCGAACCAGCGTTGAAGAATCTGTGGTAGCTTACGTGACTGCGCCCTACGAAATGTCTGACCAGGTAGTAATGGCAGCACTCTCTCCCTTTGGGACAGTAATCAACATACGTCGGCAGTATCATCATTTTGACAGCGATATCGAAACCGGTGTACGAAGTCTACTGATAAAGAACATCAAAAAGGCTATACCGAGTTTTCTTCGAGTCGGTAATTTCACGCTACCAGTACGACATCGCGGGCAAATAAGAACGTGTCGGCTATGTCAACAACCAGGGCACCTACAATCCCGGCCAAATCTCGCTGGGCCCCCCGGCCCCCTGACAATGTTGGCTCTTATTGGGCGGTCTGTGCTCCGGCTGCAGATAACAACATTGGTGGGGGGAGCGGGGGAGCGGGGGAGCGGGGGAGCGGGGGAGCGGAGAGCGGAGAGCGGGGACAGCGTAGGGTATGTTTATTGTCACGTGTCCCAACTATTTTGGCCGGGATTGTCTGAATTTTCTCTTAGTTTATCTACGGAGCCGTGACCAGACGCGGGCAAACCGCAGTCTTTGTCTTTGTCTCAAGGACAATACATTAAGGGACAAGGCGAGTGATGGTGTTGGTGATCATCTCGTGATGATGATGATGCCAATGATGTAGGTGACGCTGGACGTCATCCTCATCCTCATTATCCTCATCATCTTCGTCACTCTCCTCCTCAAAATCATCATCCAATAATCAAAAAATAATAATCAAAAAATAAAATAAACAATAACTAAATAAAAGTAATATTGTTGTCGGTGTTGCGGACAAAAATACATAAACATTCTACTTGGTTGGGATTCGAACATACGATCTCCGCATTTCAGATCAGATGTCTTAACCACTAGACCACCGTGGCAACCTGCAAGCGTTCCCAGTTCGATACCCTTGGACGATGCATGGCTGCAATGCGCTTGCGCGCAAAACACAGATGATCAGAACTTTATTGTAGGGTGCACCGTACACGGTTCACCATGCCATTTTGGTCCATAAGTTCCCAAAAGAGAGTTTGTGTTCAACGCGAAAAGCACATTAAGATACACAAACAACATACAAGCCTCTTCAATTTGGTTTCATCCCCTCATTCCGTTATTTTGACGAAAAATCCAACGGTGATCCATCGAAACCAAAAAAGAAAGGAAGGGAGTGACTCTCCTTCTTTATTGTTCAGTGGTGAACCGTGGTTACATTATCCATCGACATATGAATGGGACCGAACTGGTGTATACCACGGTGGTATAGTGGATAAGACACCTGTTGTAAAACGCAGAGATCGTGGGTTCGAATTCCACCCGATTAGAACGTTTGTATATTTTTGTATAAAGAGTATAATTTATCACACGTTAGGGTAAAATCTACAATAATATTTTATCATTATTATAATTTTTTCCCCAAATAATTTTCTTTAATTCAACCTTTGGACGCTATTTCATGTTTGGGAAACAAAACCAAACACCCCTCCAGAGAAAACTTAATAATACTACTGTAGTAATAAAATAAAATAAACTGAACAAAAAAAAAAATCACAAAGACAGACAATAAGCGCATGGATAAAATGGGCATGTCGCTCACATATTATACTACAAGGGAATTCAGACAATCCCGGCCTCTGTTGGGCCCCCTGGCCCCTGACAAATGTTGGCTCTTATTGGGCGGTCTGTGCCCGGCTGCAGATAACAACATTGGTGGGGGGAGCGGGGGAGCGGGGGAGCGGAGAGCGGAGTGGACAGCGTAGGGTATGTTTATTGTCACGTGTCCCAACTATTTTGGCCGGGATTGTCACAGAGAAATAGGTGGTTTGTACATCAGGGGCACTAGGACAAGGCAACACGAATACAAAACGACGACAACGGATTTGGACAAATAGTGAGTTGAGCGAGACTGGAAACAACTGTGATGATGAATCAGATGACAGAAGAAGAAGAAGAAGAAGAAGAAGAAGAAGAAGAAGAAGAAGAAGAAGAAGAAGAAGAAGAAGAAGAAGAAGAAGAAGAAGAAGAAGAAGAAGAAGAAGAAGAAGAAGAAGAAGAAGAAGAAGAAGAAGAAGAAGAAGAAGAAGAAGAAGAATTAGTAAATTCATGGATGTGGTAGAGGAGGAACAACTACGGGAAGAGCCCCCACTAAAGACCAGGAAACTTGACTGTCAGTCGGCACGTTGCAAAAAAGATAACGGAAACACACCTAGCAAAGACGGGATGTCACTATCTAAGAGCCTGCGACCCAGGAACCCCTCCAAAGAGCAGGAAAGTCACCAGTTAAAAGCTCGGCCAAATCACACCCATCACCAACTACAGCAGGACCGTCTACAGACCACACGACTCCGACAGACCAGAACGCACCGAAAGAAAAGTCGGGAACGTCGACAGGGGAAAAAGCAGGAACATCGACAAAAGAAAACCCAGGATTATCAGTAGCAGATAAACTGGGGACATCGGCCGAAAACAGAGAGTCTGTACCGAGCTCAAGTTGGGCAGATGCAGTCAAAAGCAAGGGCAAGCTGGGAAAAAAAGAACTACAAGGGGAAACATGACAGCAAAGAAACACATCGATCAAAAAGTCTGACTATGAAACGATGGAAGTAGCATCCGGCGATTCATCAGATCAACACGATGATGATGATGTGGTACCCTGGGTGCGGCAAGGCATACAACGATACAGAAGAAGGGGAACAGGAACCATTGCTATTTCGAATAGAAAAAGTACTTACAACAACAATAACAGGAAAGGACGTGGACGGGCCATACCGAAAGATGATTATTAGCAAGTTAACTTACTTACTCTTATTTAATTATGAATGTGTTTACACTTATTTTTTTCATGATGATTAGAATAGCCACGCTTAATGTTAATGGGTTGATGGATAATACAAAGAGAAATATTATTTGAGCACCTTTACAGAGAGAAACACGAATTAATTTATTTACAAGAAACTCATAGCACCCAAAATGATGAACAGCTTATGGCGAAAACAATGGAAAGGCGATATTTGTTTTCAGTCATGGGCTTAGCAATACTAAAGGGTAGCAATTCTAACTTCATATAAAGTGTGGTCTCAAAATGGTTAATCAGGAGGTTGATGAAGAAGGTAGATGGATAAAAGTTGAAATTTCATGGCAAGGATTAAATATATCAGTTTTATGCGCGTATGCTCCAAATACAATGTACCCCAGAAAACGGTTCTTTCAAGATATGATGACATTCATTCATAAGTAAGGGTGATAATTGCAATTGGATATGCAGGCGATTTTAACTGTGAATTGGATAATCGAGAGAGAACAATGACAGAAGTTAATAAAGTCTTTTAAATAATCTTATTGTAAACAATGAATTAATAGATTTATGGCCTTCCCAATATCCTAACGAGGACGGGAGCACCTTTTATCATAAAGTCTTAAAAAGGTCAAGTCGAATTGATTATTGTTTAATCTCAATTAATCTTTTTTTTACCTACTTACAGATGTGCAGGTGCGATTGGTACTGTTGATCATAGAATGGTTAGTTTCCGCCTTGATAAACAAGATGTGGTCCTTGGTACAGGTAGATGGGTTTGTAATAATTCTCTACTCAAAGATGATGATTGCAAAAACAGAATTTAAATATTTTGGGCAAACTAAGAAAAACTCTTATTTGAACATTTTTGAATGGTGGGACAATGGTAAAACTAAATTAAAAGAAATTATAAAAGAATATGGCAGTGAAAAAAGTCGTCGAGAAAAGAGCAAATATAATTATCTGCAAAAACACTTAAAACAGTTAATGTCAAACCCGTCTAGTTTGCCTGACGAAATTAAAGAAACTGAGAACCAATTAAAAACGTATGAAAGTATGCAGTTCGAGAAATATCGGATAAGGTTACACATTTCTAACAAAATAGATGGTGAAAAACCTACAAAATATTTTCTCAATTCAGAGAAGCAAAGAAATAACGACAATGTTTTCAAATGTATTAAAGATAAACACGGCATATATCATGATCAACCTGTTACAATGTGCAAGCATACTAACCTTTATTACAAGGAACTATATTCAACAGAAGACGAAAGTAGACAACATATGCAACATATAATGGACAATGTTAATAAGGTTATGCTAGAAGAAGATATAACAATGGCTTTAGAAAAGGAACTCGATGAACAAGAAATTATTATGGCTATTAGCCAAATGAATAAAGGAAAATCCCCGGGATTGGATGGATTACCAGTCGAGTTCTACCAAACCTTTTGGACTCTTTCAATGATTTTATGGACCTGATCAAAAAATGTGGAGAAATCAATAATCTTCCGTCATCTATGAATACAGCTCTTATCCGTTTAATCTTTAAGGGCGAAAAGTGCAATTTAAGTAACTGGCGACCAATTAGTCTTCTGAACGTAGATTATAAAATAATAGCTAAAGCCATAACGAATCGTTTGAAACAAATCATGCCCTATATTATAAGCGATGATCAATCATGTGGTGTTAAAGGTCGAAATATACATGATGACTTAATGACCATAAGAGACCTGATTTTTTATGTAAACAATGAAAATAAACCTGCGGCTATTCTTACTATTGATCAAGAAAAGGCTTTCGACAGAATTGAATGGACATATTTGTTCTCTATAATGGGAAAAAATGGGTATTCCAAATGGTCTCATTAAATGGGTAAAAACTCTTTACAGCAATCCTTATAGTTCAATCATAGTAAATAACTTCATCACTGAGCCGTTTAAAGTAACCAGGGGAATCAGACAGGGATGCCCATTGTCTCCATTATTGTTTAGTATATGTGCAGAAGACTAGGTGATCTAATAAGAAACACACAACATACGGGTATCCAACTACCCCAGACTAATGAACATGTTAAACTCATTCAACATGCAGATGATACCAATTTGTTTATTAGTACAACGAGGATTTTAAAGTTCTTCATGATATTCATTACTACAGCAAAGGGTCTGGTTCTAAAATCAATACTACCAAATCAGAAGGCAGTTGGGCCATGGAAAAACAGAACTGATAAACCAGGGGGTTTTTTTTGGACAAACAAAGGTTTAACAATTGTAGGGATTTTTTTTCAACGAAGACAATTCCGTAAAAAACTGGGAACCTGCAAAATGAGGTCGGCTTTGCGCAGATGGAAAGGGCAGACAATTAACTATGAGGGGAAATCCATCGTCGTAAATAGTCAGCCTTATCGGTGCGTTGGTTTATCTTACTACGGTTCTGTTATTTCTTGTCCCGAAGAATATGTAAAGGAAATGGAAACAATTAAATGGTCCTTTTATTGGGATGACAAACCGGACAAAATTAAAAGAACAATAACTGGACAACAAAAATTCGGATGGACTGGTTTAATCGACATCAAAAGGAAATTACAGGCACTAAAATTAAATGTAATTACTAAATATATGAAAAGCACTGGCAAATGGAAATATCTTTTTGATTACTGTATATCTCATGCCAGTGGGAACAACCAACTATGTTGGTATATTCTCAACAATCCAAAGGTTATTGTTTGAGTACTCAAACCTTTTATAGAGATCGTATTCCGCTATTCCAAATAGCTGGAGGCGATTTTAATGAGACATTCTCCTGTATTAATGAAACACGCAGTCTCCCCTTATGGAATATTCCATTATAACAGGACACCCAAATGTCGAAATGGACAGCAAAATTTTAAAACCGCAAGGTATAACTTGTTTAAATCAGGTGCTAATAAATGAAGAGATTATCTCACATGATATTTTGTGCCAAAAATTCAATATTTTATTTTTTGCAGGAAGAATTGTAGCTGGTTTAAGGAAAAACATAAGAACGGAATACGTTAAAAGAAAATAGGAAGGCCCCCAAATAATTGTCTATGTAGTAGCTTCTATTAACGACAATTTAGGTAACGGTACATATAAAATTTCAGACCTGAATGTTAAAATTATTTACTTAAATCTTTGTACAATTGTATTTTACACCGCCAGTCGCTGAAAAAGCCTGGGAACGTACACTTAATCTTGTTAGTTCGCTCCTTGGGATAATAATTTGAAATAATGGTTGTTCTCTACTCGATCACGACGATAGAAATTTGTGGTATAAATTAAAACAAAAAATTGTACCTACAAAAAATAAGCTTAAACACATGGGGATTACAAGTGACGACCTTTGTCCATTGTGCAACATAGAAAAAGAAACCATCGAACATGTATTTCTCACATGCTTGGTACATATAGATGCATGGCTTTTCGTTGAAAACTTAATAAAGAAATATACCCAAAACAATGCTTCTATTTAACTGATGCAACGAGAATTTTTAGAATAGGTGAAAATGTTGATAACATGAGTATTTTATTGATAGGTAGACTTCATAGAGTAATATGGAACATAATGATGTGGTATTCAAATGGGTTTTCAAAGTAGAAACACTAATATTCTGTAATGGTGTATATAAATAATTTAAATAAATTTATTAAGTTAGAAAAATCGAGGTTACCTGAATATTTGAATCAATATACGCCAAGAATTCAGTTTGTGTACTGTTGAAAACAAACAAATTAAGTTTAAAATTTAAAACAATGTATAACAAAAGTTATAATAGTTCTTAATTTTTTCCATTGTACCTTTTATTAATATAATATAATAATGTAAATTTTTTTGTTTTTTTTAAAAAAAAAATTAATAATAATAATAATAATAATAATAATAATAATGATTAGTAGCGCGCACATATCCACTTGCTGGGCGCTCAAGGCGCGGAAAACAAAGAAAAAAACATGAATACAAACAATATACAATGATAGCATAGGGAAAAATTATGTACTGAGATACATGTACCTACAATGCAATTACAAATATACATCATCTTTGAAGAATTGTGACATAAGATGAGTTTTAAGCATCGACTTAAATCTAGTTATACTATGACAAGATTTGAGTTTAGTTGGAAGATGATTCCAGAATCTCGAGTCATGACAGAAAAAAGGCCTATCACCCCAGTTCCGTTTTGAAGTTGGTTCCTTTAGGAGTGACATGTTGCTGGAGCGAA
This sequence comes from Zoroaster sp. YZ-2022, assembly GCA_029582265.1. NCBI lineage: Eukaryota > Metazoa > Echinodermata > Asteroidea > Forcipulatida > Zoroasteridae > Zoroaster > Zoroaster sp. YZ-2022. The sequence continues at coordinate 17,974,425 of CM055824.1, read as the reverse complement.
AATTGCGTGATTGATTGTAGACTTTAAGAAGTTCAGAAATATAAATTGGATCAATGTTATTAAAAGATTTGTGAACAATTAGCATAAGTTTAATAACAATTCTCTGTGAAACAGGAAGCCAGTGCAGTTCTTCAAGATTGGCTTGATATGGCATGACTTTCTGGACAAAAGTCACAACACGAGCTGCTGTGCATGTGCTGAAGACGAGATATTGATTCTGCGGGAGACCGTAGAGGAGAGCATTCTAGTTATCGAGCCGTGATGTGACAAAACGCATGTATAATTTGTTCAGCAGCACTTTTATTCATGTATTTCTTATTCGGCTAATATTTCTGACATGAAATGATGATATGAACAATGTTGGAGATATGAGGTTTTAAAGTCATTGTCAGGTCAAATATAACACCCAAATTACGTGCTTGTGATGAGGGGGTTATCTGCGAGTCACCAATTGTAATAAATGGAATAGAAACTTTAGACAATTGCTGACGTGATCCAAATAGAACAAATTCTGTTTTTTCGTCGTTCAATTTCAGGAAGTTTTGTCTCATCTGACTTCGAATCTCTTGAATACATTTCTCCAGTGTTGTAATGCAGGAATAGGCAGGTTCTTGAGAAGATTTAAAAGTAATGTAAAGCTGCGTGTCATCAGCGTAGACATGGTAATTTAAATTATACTTCAAAATGATATCACGAACTGAAACGTATAAACAGTAAACCACTGTGGGCCGGCATGGAGCCTTGGGGTACAGAATAGTCAAGAATAACAGGCTCGGAGATAGCGTTACCAATACAAACATGCGAGGCCTATTTAAAAGGTGCGGTGATCTACACCAATCCAGGGCTGTGTCATGTATTCCAAAGATGATATTGAAGGCGGAGAGAAGGATTTTGTGATCGACCGTGTCAAAAGCGGCGCTTAATTAAGTCTAACAAAACCAATGCAGTGATTTTCCATCATCCATGGCAGATAAAATGTCATTGTTGACGCGGAGAAGAGCAGTTTCCGTTCCATGAAATGGTTTATAGGCTGACTGAATGTGTCCGACAGGTTATTAGCACGAACATGGTCAGAGATCCGTGATGAAACAACTGCTCGATTGTTTTCCAAGGTACTTTAAATTCGCTATACCGGTCGGTAATTTTGAAAACTTCCTTGTCCAAATTGGGTTTCTTCAGGAGTGGTTTTAACATGAGCAACCTTCTGGCTATCAGTGAAACAACCGGGAAGAAAGAGATCTGTTTGCAATAATTGTGATATACTTGCAGTAAAACACATCAATATTTTTGTTTATTAGCGAAGTTGGTACTGGATCAAGTTCACATGATTTTGATGGCGATTTTATGATGAGTTTTCTTGATCTCCGTAACACCAGTAGGCTCAAACATATACAGTCTACATTTTGGATCATTGCGTGAAGGTGTTTGTGATAGAATGGCAGGTACTGGGGAAAAGAACGGATATTCTCATTTTTTGTGACAAAAAGTTTGAAATGCATTTGCGAGGTCCTGATTGGAGTGTAGATGGAAGCACTGGAGTTTTGGGTTTATGAAGCAGCTTTTCAACAATGTTAAAGAGTTTTTTTTCTGATCGCCAGAGCTCTCTTCCACAAGAGATGAGTAGTGAGCTATTTTTGCCTGGTTAATCATGTTCTTCACAATATCACGTTGGTTATGGGTATTCTTGCCGATGTACTCAAGTTTCCCATTGTCACGCCATTTTCGTTCAGAGTTGACGACGGATTTTCCTTGCAGCACGAATATCATCATTGAACAAGGGGGATTCAGATTGTAGTTTAACAGTTCAAGTTTTTTGCGGAGCATGATCGTCCAAGATGTTACGGACAGTAGATTCAAATAGACTGACACAAGAATCCAGCTCACCATCTTCAAGGTTTTGCATTTTCCAGTTAAATCTTTAATATTTACTTTTTTTCCAGTGGCGAGTAGTTACAGAAATGGTAGGTATGGGAGGTTTTTTAAGGTTCATATCTGCCATGATTGCATAATGATCAGATAAGCCGGGATGGATAGTTATATTCGAGATGAGAGGTAAAGTATACTGAATAGCAAAAGAAACGCAAGTCCGAGGACAGCAAAAGAAACGCAAGTCCGAGGTCTTGTCAAGTTTTCAAACAGAAGACAAACCATTTTGATTCTAATCACTCATTTAATGAAAAATGCTTTCAATTTGTGAGCTGAAGTGACTGTTGAAATTGTTTCAATTTCAACAGTCACTTACTGAAAAAATGTTTACCATCAACATCCCTTTCTGGTCGATATATATTAACAAGGCGAACAGATCTAGGAGTTGCACGTTACCTCACCATGCAGAGATTCAAATGTTAGTAGTCAATGTTAACATTTGTCATACTGACAGACAAATTTGACCTATTAGAGAAGGCAAACCCTCCACCGGTCTTTTTTGGTCTGGGGATATGATGGAGAGAGTAGCCAGCAGGGACCTTATTCACGAAGCATCCGCTATTACCGGGTCCGTAACATCCTTGCGATGGCCCAACGGATACATTAGAATTGCGCTACGCCGTATTCACGAAAGGTTCCGTTAGGTATCGGTAAACCTGCGGAGCTCCGTTAATAATGGGGTGTCGTTCAACGAGCTTTGAAGGGCAGTTGCGACCGGGTAACAATTCGAGAAGTTGACGGCCGACTAATTTCACTTAAATCTCCACTTGTAATTGGAAAGAACCTTCGGCGAAAAATCGGAGGGCTGTTATGATCTGCAGCGTGGCGGGTGTATTGTATGTGACCTCTTTATTTGGATGTTCAACTTGATCACGGATCAAATCTATCACCTCAACAGTACATGCCTTGGCATTCGATACCTCCTTATCAGTTCCACATCGTCATAAATGTCCAGTGGCTGTAACCTATCCCGGAAATACTCGCTGGCGGCGAAGAGCACGCCTGTTTTTCCTCCTCCAGCAGAACCACAAACACTGCCGCTATTTCATTTTAGCGCTATGGTGGAGACCCGTAAGCATTTACGGGAACGCTGGAGTTCCCGCAAAACAATTGCTGTTTTACGGACGTGTTATGCGGATGCGCTATTATGCGGTTATTTCGTGAATATGGCGCAAACCATAACGGAGGCTTAACGGATCCGTTAAAGCGTGCGGATGCTTCGTGAATAAGGTCCCAGGAGTGCACTCGCAGGGTAGCAAGTCATCATCAGGTTTAAACCATGTCTCGGATATAGCAACAAGATCCAAATTGTTTTGAAGTACAAAGCCAACAAATTCATCAAATTTGTTACATATGGATTGAGTATTCAAGACACAGAGCTGAAGTTTAGACTCATGAACATTTAGAGTTGAAGTTGCATGTATGCCAATGTCGCTTGTTGATGTGGTTAAGTTCACTGTTGAGGGTTGGTGAGGCCGGAGTGTTAGTTGTGTAAGTCTGTCCATTCTACGGCGACCAGCTTTTTTACCTCTATGTGTGCGGCGGTATGTTTGGAGTTGATTAAAAGTATTCCAAGACAGTTCAATTGACTCAATGCTGAATAAGATAGAGCTGCATCAGTAGATGGAGCATTATGCGAAGATTGAGTAGTTCATTGCCGCTGTAGGAAATTTTATGGAGCTGAGTGGCGTTTGTGAGTGTGTTGTTCAGTGTTTCAGGTCCAGGGTTTGGGTTTATGTCACCAGAAATTAAGAGTTCCAGGTGAAAGGTGGCAGATGAATTATTATAATATGATATAGGGCAACTCAAGAATTTAAGATGGCGGATATGTTGTTTTTTATGTAGGCCTAGTGTACTTGTAGGTTGCATGCTGTATTCTAAAGATGAGTCATTGAGACACAATGGTCCGGATAGCAGGAGTAGAATAAACAGAAGTAGACCTCCATTGTCTAATCACAAGTTTGTTGATCCAAACAAAAGGCTTGTGGTCAAGCTACAGGTTATAATCTAAATCAGGGTTGACTGCAAAAATAAAGTGTGTATCCACAACACAATAAAATCTTACAGCAGGGACAGACAAAAAATACAACAGTTTTTCACTTATAAAAAAACAAATGTACCAATACTCACATAAAACGTCCAGTAGATTCCTGGTGTAATAAGAAATCCACTAGTATAAAAATGAAGACAAACTTGTAGCTACAAAACGCTTACTTAGCACAAAAATTGGAGAGCTGTTATGAGTGGCTGCTTGTTAGGCGCTCATTCATGTACATGGTTTGAACTTTCCTCCAGTCTTTCCAAACTTAAAATTGCTGGTCTCATCCAATATACACCTCTTTGTCTGCAATACGTTCCAACAACCCTTGTACTCCCTGGAAAACATTTATACCAAGCTCCCATCCATTTCCATGTAAATTACCCTCCACCCCCAGTTTTACACTACATCTCTGGGTTCAAAAATACAAAATAAATGGAAAATGGTAGCCCCTGGACCCTATATTCAAAACAAAGTGGAATTCTTTAACATAATACAAACGGAAACATTATGAGACTTGAACAGGAATTCAATATAAATACATCCCATCACACTGCTGCATGGGCACTATTACTATAGTAACGATATTCCTATAAATGTAATTCTGAAATTAATGATACACAGATACTTTGTTATAATGTTCTAATCGGGTATTAATTAATGAATAAAAGCTTATTTTATTTAAACCACGGTAGCTCGGCACCTTGTCAACATGCATTCCGCAAAAAGCGCCACCAACGATAGTGCAACTACACACCCCATGATGACGAAGGCCACGTCATAGCTTCCGCTCTGGTCGAATACCAAACCTAACATAAAAAAATAAATAAATATAAATAAATAAATAAAAAAGAACATAAAAAGACTTTAGTTGAGATGAACCCGTGGAACTCGACGTTTCGGTAAGTGTGCTCATACCGTCTTCAGGAGTATATATATATATATATATATATATATATATATATATATATATATATATATATATATATATATAATATTATATTTCAGGTCAGTTTCTCCGTATAAATCTACTTTGTGTACAACCACATAAAAGGCTTGTGTCCCGTTAATTGTGTAATGCCTGCTACTGCCGTTACCCGGGTTGTGTGCATCTGACCGGGGCTTGATCCCTGGCTACTCGGCAGATATGGTTTGGCCTCTGACCTGGCCCCATAGAGCAATAGATAATTGGCATAAGTGGACCGCACACCAACATAGGGGCTGGTTAGCTCAGTTGGTAGAGCGCTCGTACGGTAATCGAGAGGTCGCGGGTTCCAGACCGGCATCAGCCAATTTTTCTTTGCTCGCGAACCGTTTATAATATTTCAGGTCAGTTTCTCCCGATAAATCTACTTTGTGTACAACCACGTAAAAGACTTGTGTCCCAAGTTGTGTGATCCCCGCTACTGCTGTTACCCAGGTTGTTTGCATCTGACCGGGGCTTGATCCCTGGCCACTCGGCAGATATGGTTTGGCCTCTGACCTGGCCCCATAGAGCAATAGATAATTGGCATAAGTGGACCGCCCACCAACATAGGGCTGGCTAGCTCAGTTGGTAGAGCGCTCGCACGGTGTTCGAGAGGTCGCGGGTTCGAGTCCGGCATTAGCCAATTTTTCTTTGCTCGCTACCCGTTTATATAATATTCAGGTCAGTTTCTCCATATAAATCTACTTCGTGTACAACCACGTAAAAGGATTGTGTCCCAAGTTTTGTGATCCCTGCTACTGCCGTTACCCAGGTTGTTTGCATCTGACCGGGGCTTGATCCCTGGCTACTCGGCAGATATGGTTTGGCCTCTGACCTGGCCCCATAGAGCAATAGATAATTGGCATAAGTGGACCGCCCACCAACATAGGGGCTGGTTAGCTCAGTTGGTAGATCGCTCGTACGGTATTCGAGAGGTCGCGGGTTCGAGTCCAGCATCAGCCAATTTTTCTTTGCTCGCTACCCGTTTATATATATAATCTATCAATTATCTATTGCTGTCTCTTGCTCTCTCTAACTGTACCCGCCTAAGATGCAAAACCTGTTTGTATCTGAAACCTGCTCAGACGGTGAAAAGCCACAGTACTGGCCTCACCTACACGATCAGAACTAAATCCCAGTGTGACACACCCAATGTTATACTGTGTGTCTCCTAAAAAATGCAAACAAAATTTTACGGAATGCCAGACGTAGAATGTGTAACCAGCATAATATAGGTATGGTTTGAAAGATACACCTTTCCACTTTAAAATGAGACATCAAAACATCAAAACACTGTATATGTAATCTCATATAAAAGATGTGGTATACAGTACGTAGGGGAGACAAAGACTAAATTGTGTCTCCGCTTTGCCAACCATGTTTCCTCTGTGAAACTATAAAAACTACCCATATCAATTCACTTTAACAGCCCTAATCATAGTATTAAGGATGTTGAACTCATTTCAATTGAAGCCTGCACTAGCGGTGACACATCGCAAACTTAGGGAATCACATTGGATACATCAACTCCACACAACCAGTTATTTTTACTTATATCATTTATAGAACTAGATTTCTATCACTGCCTTGATATAATATGTATTTTCTACCATTTATGTTACCTTATCTTGTATGTCATTTCTTTCCCACCTATTCTCCATTGCCAATTTTTTTATTTAGGAAAACTTTAAATTTAATCTGGGTAAGTACAACCACGCGCCAACACCTCATTTGTATGGTGTTGACCCCCATTATTGTCATATCCCTTTGTGTGACCTTCTATTCTTTTCCTAGCTTCACCACAAGCCACTGCATCTACCATACAGCCCGTCCTATTATGTGGCTCACTAATTCCTCCTTTGTTTACTTCCCACACTCCTATTGGCTTCACCAGATTGTTGCCTATTTTTAATTGGCTACTATTTTCCCGCTTTTTTTATCCCTCCCCATGATCCTTTGCTTTCTCTTTTCCCTATAAATGGATGTGTTTTTATGTTTGTACTTTGTCTAAGCCTCTGATGAAGGTCCGGTTTGGATCGAAAGCTAAGGCCACCCTCCAGATTTAATTCTATATGCATATATCTATATCTATATCTATATCTATGTCTATGTCTATATCTATATCTATATCTATATCTATATCTATATCGTATGGCATATAAACGGGAAGCGAGCAAAGAAAAACTGGCTGATGCCGGACTCGAACCCGCGACCTCTCGAATACCGTAAGAGCGCTCTACCAACTGAGCTAACCAGCCCCTATATCGGTGGGCGGTCCACTTAAGCCAATTATCTATTGCTCTATGGGGCCAGGCCAGAGGCCAAATTATATCTGCCGAGTATGTATATATGTATATATATATATATATATATATATATGTATATATATATATATATATATATATATATCTGTACATTATCAATATTCGAAAAGGTGTGCAAAAGGTATTATATGATAAAGGAAACGTTAAAAATGTGTGTGGCATTTAAACAGCTTAGTGTGTGTGTCCTTACTCTATGGAATGTACATGCAAAGAAATGCACAATGTTAAACGTGGTTTGTGAGAGGACCAACAACATGGCATCCAGTAGTCAGTCTATCCACCAGTGCACATCGTAGCCCTCTGGCGGTGAATTTGCACCCAGTGATAGCCACTTTTAGATTGGTCTCCTGTCTATATCCTATCAAGCGATATAGACAGGCTCCTGGCGTACCACTCAAAGGATTTGGATACGGTAACGCGTTGTGCTGAAGATCTGACGTCACGCTTCGAGGCTTGCGCGCTAGCTACCGACCAGGTCAAAGTCAGCATCTGGAAAATATGGCGGCTGCACGGCCAGGATCTGGCGTAATTCACGCGCCTCTGGCTCAAAGCGTGACGTCGGATCTTCAGGCTATAGCCATTTTGCGTGCATACACTTTTTAATGTGCATGTTATGGTACTACACGCGTGTACTTCTGCCATCCAGAATAAAGAGAGATCACACATAGAACGGTATTTGACCAGATGCAAATAGTTTCTCACGCACAATAATAATAATAATAATAATAATAATAATAATAATAATAATAATAATAATAATAATAATAATAATAATAATAATAATAATAATAATAATAATAATAATAATAATAATAATAATAATAATAATAATAATAATAATAATAATAATAATAATAATAATAATAATAATAATAATAATAATAATAATAATAATAATAATAATAATAATAATAATAATAATAATAATAATAATAATAATAATAATAATAATAATAATAATAATAATAATAATAATAATAATAATAATAATAATAATAATAATAATAATAATAATAATAATAATAATAATAATAATAATAATAATAATAATAATACATACATATGTATGTATGTATGTATACATACATACATACATACATACATACATAATATAATAATAATAATAATAATAATAATAATAATAATAATAATAATAATAATAATAATAATAATAATAATAATAATAATAATAATAATAATAATAATAATAATAATAATAATAATAATAATAATAATAATAATAATAATAATAATAATAATAATAATAATAATAATAATAATAATAATAATAATAATAATAATGATGACGTCAGAATGTTTTTTAAAGAAACTTTGCATCATTATTTTTTTAATATTAAACTTTGACTTCCGGTTTAGACAGGAAGTAAAGGTCAAATTGGGGTCATGTTTTTGTAAACATTTTTGACAATTAACAATCTGTACAATAGTGCAAAAACTGTGAATTTACCTTTTGTGGTTGCTGAGATATGATTTTTTTTAATATTAAACTTTGACTTCCGGTTTAGACAGGAAGTAAAAGTCAAATTGGGGTTATGTTTTTGTAAACATTTTTGACAATTAACGATCTGTACAATGATACAAAAATTGTGAATTTACCTCTTGTGGTTTGTCAGATATGATTTTTTTAAATATTAAAATTTGACTTCCGGTTTGGACAGGAAGTAAGGTCAAATTGGGGTCACCTTTGTGTAAATATATTTCGACAATTAACAATCTATACAATGGTGCAAAAAATGTCAATTTACCTCTTGTGGTTGTTGACATAGGATTTTTTTAAATATTAAACTTTGACTTCCGGTTTGGACAGGAAGTAAGGTCAAATTGGGGTCATCTTTGTGTAAATATTTTTGACAATTAACAATCTATACAATGATACAAAAAATGTCAATTTACCTCTTGTGGTTGTGGAGATGTGACATTTCTTTTCGTTATCGAACGACATGCACGCTCAGTGAGCAATTACGTAACATCTTTTGTTTGCGTTTACTCCATTCCATATATAAACCTTGTCCTCATGACATTCTTCCTCTCCGTCGAGTAACTACACCTTGCTTTCACTCGTTACTGCACATTCAAGCTATGGAGGAAGAAAACAGATGATTCAAAGCATCATGAGCTTGAGAACTAAGCTCAAGTCGTCTCGAATCAAGAGATTCTTAAAGACGACTCTCCACAGACAGCCCCATTGACCGTTAAAGGTAAATTAAAATCTTGTTTGCCTTTTTGGATAAAAGATTTGAAAGCCAGTGCTTTAGTTGTTGAAATCACCTTTTAACTCTGGAACCGTCATTTCTCACATTAGCATTGAGATGGGATTTCTCAAAGTCCCCAGACAGACCAATCGAGGATATTGTTGTTCCGAGTTGGGCTATTGCTCGACTGTATCTGAGATTTGTTCAGAATACGTAACTGCCATTTGGCGAGTATCTATTTGACGATAGAGAGCAGATTTTTAACAATTTGTCAAATAATATCTACATCTGTACATGGCCGATTTGTGTGCCTGGTGTGCTTCATTTTGAAATCAAAATGACCATTTGGTGTCCGACTACCCAATCGTTATTTTAGTAACGGCCCCAAGAACCACTAACGTCCCTTCTTTGGCGTTTTCATCGCAGCAGGTGTTTTGCTCAGCGAAACCAAATTGTAAACCAAAATACTTCGTTTCAATGGTATTATTATTTTCATTGTGTATTTTCTCATCATGAGGTAGATATAGAAAAGAAATACATTTTCTGGACGTAGGAAACGTAGGAAGAAAGTGACATTTCTTTTCGTTATCGAACGACATGCACGCTCAGTGAGCAATTACGTAACATCTTTTTGTTTGCGTTTACTCCATTCCATATATAAACCTTGTCCTCATGACATTCTTCCTCTCCGTCGAGTAACTACACCTTGCTTTCACTCGCCCATTATATCCCTCCCGCCCACGAAATAATCTGCAAGGAAGAAAGGGAATGCGCCCTCACTGGTATCCTTGGACGCATCCACGTTTTCCCTAAAAATAGGGGTTTTTCGTGGCTCTCGAGCGCCAGCTAACGCTGGACTGATGCCTAGTGCCTTGCAAGAGAACAATGTGTGAAAAAATTGTTGATTGTCGTTATGATTGTTGCGCCATTTTTGTATAGACGCTTTATGCGTTTAGCATATTGTGACAAAGGTACTTGTGGCTTTTGTTTGTTTTTATTGACAGAGGCATGGAACCGTAATAAGCAACCTTCAAGACCCAACCCTCCACATTCTCAAGCTGACAATACGCTGCCTTCTCTACTAATTGCGGCCAGAGCATCGTTCACAACCTAAAAATATCTCGCCACATGGGAGACCTGGGCTCGCACCAGAATCGGAGTCGAGGCATTTCCAGCAGACCCATACCATCTCGCACTTTACATTGCTCATTTATCCACGACATCCGGAGCGAAGATGGCAGCTGATGCTGTTTCCGCCTGCGTTAAGTGGGTACATAGCTTAGCCTGGCCGTCTCCTACAGATGATTGTATGTTCAGACTTGCATTGCAAGGATATAATCGTACCCACACTACACCCATCACGAGGAAAGAACCAATACATAAAACCTAGTCCCGAAGTTAGTCTTATAACTCTCAAAAATCTCGAAATTTAGATTCGAGTGAGTTTCGTATTCCGTATTTGGTAATAATGAGTTATGAGTCATGAATTCTTGAATAAAGCAGGTGTTTTTGCTCAGCGAAACCAAATTGTAAAACCAAAATACTTCGTTTCAATGGTATTATTATTTTCATTGTGTATTTTCTCATCATGAGGTAGATATAGAAAAGAAATACATTTTCTGACGTAGGAACGTAGGAAGAAAATTATTTTTTTTAAACATTAAACTTTGACTTCCGGTTTGGACAGGAAGTAAGGTCAAATTGGGGTCACCTTTGTGTAAATATTTTTTGACAATTAACAATCTATACAATGGTACAAAAATTGTGATGTTACATCTTGTGGTTGTTGAGATATGATTTTTTTAAATATTAAACTTTGATTTATCGTAATTCGATATCTGATGACCTAATAATAACGTTACAAATTATGTTTCATCTACGTGTTAAGTTCTAAGTATATGCCAAGTTTGAAGTTCATGTGAAGTTTGCAAGTGTGTTTTGTTAGACAATCGATGGGGAAAAGGAGAAGAAAAAAACAAAAAACTAGAGATTCAGAGTTTGTCTTGACACAAACTCTAGGTGTTCGGGATTTACGTAAATGATATATGCAACCAATTGTAATCTGGTAATTTTGTTGTAAGAAGATTATTTCAGTGAAAAACTTTTTGAAATTGCCACAAAATAACTGTACAATAATGTGAAAATTGTGAATTGTTTTTTTTTTTTGTATATTTTATTTATTTATTTTTTGGGGTTAATTAATGTGACGTTGAAGTGCTTGTGACCAGGTATCATGGTTAATGTTAGTTAAGGAAATCACATCGTTAAATTTCAGAGACAAATAATGTATTTGTGATTAAGTAGGTAAATGCTTTTTATTTCCATGGCAAACACATTGTAATAACAATGCAGGTGTGATCATTGTAAATTTAATGTGAAGTTATGAGAAGGCTGGAGACAATGATATTTTCTAGTTGTTTTTTTTTAGACAAAATAGTTTGTTAGTGTATTACTGTTTTATTGTTGAGTAAAATGTGAGATAAATATAATGAAACTGTTGTTGAAATAAGTAAAATGAACAAATAAAACAAGTTTTGAAGTGGAGAACATATAAGTAAACATACTTGGTATTACTTTAGAAACAAGAAAACGATTGTATCAGTAGATAAATATGTGGAGGACATCTAAGTAAACATACTTGGTAATACTTTAGAAACAAGAAAACGATTGTATCAGTAGATAAATATGTGGGAGGACATCTAAGTAAACATACTTGGTAATACTTTTATAATAAGTAAACAAGAAAACGATTGTTACGGGAGATAAATATGGGAGGACATATAAGTAAACATACTTGGTAATACTTTATAATAAATAAACAAGAGAACGATTGTAACGGGAGATAAATATGCGGGAGGTCATATAAGTAAACATACTTGGTAATAGTTAAAACAAAAACCAAGCAAACGATTGTAAAGGTAGATAAATATGTTGTTAATCATGTTAACTAATTGGAAAATGGGTCTTTTCACTATGGGATACAAGATTAACAAATAAGGGTGCCCTGAATTGGGTGAAGAAACTAAGTTGTTTGTCACAAGATGGAGAGTATGTGCTTTAAATGTTTGGTAATCGAATGTTACTTCTATTTTGTAGGTTTTATGTCATTTGTGTTCATAACAATGACAACAATTTATATGTTAATCATGGAATTTAAAGCAATCATTAAATAAAAACATGTTACAAATTGGACGATAGTGGTTTTATTTCAGGCATGTATTCACACAAGAATGGAAGTGGGAGAGCATGGAAACCCTATTGTGTATTTTGTGATAAAGGAACACTGTTTGCACACAGGCACACAAATACATTTTAAATAGGTCTGAATTGGGGCATTGACAATTTTGGTTTGCAATATCTTATTTGCATGTGTATTGTTTATTATCCATTACAATGTGGCGAAATACATCTACATTATGTGGACAATGTGCACAACCACGAATTTTGATTGTGTAATTCTTGTAAGGAAATGCACAAAGGAAATTGTCTAAGTATTTTGGCATGGGGTTGAGGGTGCAATATATTTGTCTATGACAGTCTGCCATTGACAAATATACCTGTACTTTGCCACAATTACATGTCATAACGTTGACATCAACAATTGTCATGGAAACAGTGATGTTAATAGTGTTTTATGCACTGCAAATTTTTGTTTCATGTCTAAAAGGGTGTAGTTTTGTTTACTAGTCAGTCCTGGGGTTGAAAAATATTGAAACTTTACTAAAACCACTTGTCTATGTCTATTTTAACTGAATAAAAGTTTCAACTGAGAATAATCTGGATAAGCTGTGTTACTGGCCAGTATTTTTAAATCTGTTAAGATTGAGTGTAGTTGGATATTGTTTGTCATTTAATACTAAAGAAGTCTGGATTAATGTAATTAGACTGGAACTTTACTAATAAAAGTTGCGAATTGTTTGTCCATTCGTACAAAATCCCTGTAGTATAATATTGGTTGACATGGATACAAAGCAAATTCAGAGCAATCTGGTATTTATGTCAAGCAATGATGCTATTGTGATGACTTATGAATGGACATGTGTGTGCTAACTTTCATTTGTGATTTTGATGTCATATCAGAGAAATGAAGTGTTGTTAAATGTTTAGTGGCAAAACTGCCTAGAGTAAGAATTAGGCTGTCATTACCCAATGAGTATGAAAATCACTGTTCTGATGCATAGAAAAAGCAAATAACTTTATGTTAAGAGTTTAATATTTGGCAACATATTTTATGTAATGAATATCTATAAAATTATACTAAAATGAACATACATCTATAAAAATGTGAAAGTTTACGTACATTCAAACGAAACCAAGCAATGAAGACCACTTCCATTAATTGTGCACGGATTCTCAAATGATCTGTTAACGTAAGATGTTAAACCATACCATCATGTAACTCTACAAAACTGGGAAGAGGATTGTTGATGACTCTGGAACAGTTACGATACTGCGATTTGGATGTGGTGGTCAACGCTGGTCTCAAGGGGTGCTGTAGGTTGAACTTAGTGAGCCATGATGTATTGGAGTCAACATAAAGCTGTAAAAAATAACAGGAAAGTTTTATAAGTACATGGACCAAGAATAAAGTATTTGAAATTTCAGAGAAGTTGTAATTTATGTGAATGAGGAAAATAATACATCACAGTGAACATGCTGCACAAAATAGTAAGGTTTTACAAGTACATGGACCAAGAATAAAGTATTTGAAAATTCAGAGAAGTTCTAATTTATAATATGAATGGGGAAAACAGTGTATCATTTGGGAGAGTAGGTCCTAGCTGGAGCATTAAGAAATTGGAAAAGTATTGGTTGTTTTCAAAATTGCACACAATTATTCTTGACAATGTGTAATAAATTAAAAGAAATTCTTCTTGCATGAAACTCACATCAAAAGAGAAAGGTACTTAAGGAAATTAAGCCGAGTCTCATGTAATTTCATCTGAGGAGATGTCTGAGAGAGGCCTCCCAGGGGAGCAGGTGTGTCATGAATATTGTGCATTTTTCCTGTGAAATAATTGTCTATGTAAGTTGATTTGTATCTAAGAAGTGTAAAAATTTAGGGAAAGTGCAGTAAACAATCACTACTTGACATTAATTTGTGCACAAACTAGAAGATTTTTTTTTAGAGAAAACACATAAATTACAAAATAATGGCATAAAATTTCAACTGAAAATTGCCCATAACTCTAAACAACTGAATTTTTCCTATCCTTATTTACATTTCTATTTCTAAATACATTTTAAGTGACATCTGTTTCATATTTTTGTTAGAAAAGAGGGAGTTGTTTATGTCGTCCAAAAGTACAGTGTACATGTATGTTCACATTTACATTGTACTACTATAACTAACACCCGATTAACGTTAAGTTAAACACTAAACAGGGCACAATGCAACTACCAGCCAACCCAACGCTTAAAAATGGCTTTTCTTGTATAAAAATACGAAGATAAATACAGCAAACCTCTTAACAATTAAATTCAAGATACCTCTACCTTTATGACTACATGTTGGCGATCCAATCTTACACTCCCCTGGCACGAGTTCATCAGTAATATCAACATATTTCACACCTTATTTTCATAAAAATACAATTTCTTTCCTGGAGTAAATTCCAGGAAATATAAGGTAAGCGTAGCACTTGCTAAAATGTTCGATATTTCAGAATCTGTTTCTGCCGATTGAGGTTACGACATATAGACTTCACCGTTCCGCCGGCCGGCCTGTTTTATATGCCCCGGCCCACTCGATTCGCGAGTATTGCAGGACGTGGTTGAAATAACATATTGCACGTACATTTTTCAAAGAAGAAAAGTGTGTTTTTTTTACAAAATGTCAAGTGTTTTTAGTAAAAATAAATATCAAACTCAAAACATATCCTCGTCTCTAATGGTCACATATTTCACTACTCTTTACACTCATGATAAACTACATATTTTTCCCCGACTAAATCAGTAATTGTTATTGGATTTTTTCAGATCCCTTGATATGATTTTTTTAAATATTAAACTTTGATTTATCGTAATTCGATATCTGATGACCTAATAATGACGTCACAAATTATGTTTCATCTACGTTGTATGTTCTAAGTATATGCCAAGTTTCAAGTTCATGTGAAGTTTGCAAGTATGTGTTTTTTTGTAGACAATCGATCCGGAGAAGAAGGAGAAGAAAGAAAAAAAAAATAGACTTAAGTGTTTGTCATATGACAAACACATAGGTGTTCGGATTTTGTCAGGGTAGTGATGATGACATCAGAATGTTTTTGTAAATATTTTTGACAATTAACAATCTGTACAATGGTGCAAAAACTGTGAATTTACCTGTTGTGGTTGTTGAGATATGATTTTTTTAAATATTAAACTTTGACTTCCTGTTTGGACAGGAAGTAAGGTCAAATTGGGGTCACCTTTGTGTAAGTAGTTTTTGACAATTAACAATCTGTACAATGGTGCAAAAACTGTGAATTTACCTGTTGTGGTTGTTGAGATATGATTTTTTTTAATATTAAACTTTGACTTCCGGTTTGGACAGGAAGTAAGGTCAAATTGGGGTCACCTTTGTGTAAATATTTTTCGACAATTAACAATCTATACAATGGTACAAAAAATGTCAATTTACCTCTTGTGGTTGTTGAGATATGATTTTTTTAAATATTAAACTTTGACTTCCTGTTTGGACAGGAAGTAAGGTCAAATTGGGGTCACCTTTGTGTAAATATTTTTCGCCAATTAACAGTCTATACAATGGTGCAAAAAATGTCAATTTACCTCTTGTGGTTGTTGAGATATGATTTTTTTTAAATATTAAACTTTGACTTCCGGTTTGGACAGGAAGTAAGGTCAAATTGGGGTCACCTTTGTGTAAATATTTTTCAACAATTAACAATCTATACAATGGTACAAAAAATGCCAATTTACCTCTTGTGGTTGTTGAGATATGATTTTTTTAAATATTAAACTAGATTTTTTTAAATATTAAACTTTGACTTCCGGTTTGGACAGGAAGTAAGGTCAAATTGGGGTCACTCACAACTCGTGTTTCATCTACTTGTTATGTTCTAAGTATATGCCAAGTTTCAAGTTCATGTGAAGTTTGCAAGTATGTGTTTTTTTGTAGACAATCTATGGGGAGAAGAAGAAGAAGGAGAAGGAAAAAAAAAAGAAAAAAAAAAGAAAAAAAACCGAATAAAAACAATAGGTGTTTCGGGTACATATTACAATAATAATAATAATAATAATAATAATAATAATAATAATAATAATAATAATAATAATAATAATAATAATAATAATAATAATAATAATAATAATAATAATAATAATAATAATAATAATAATAATAATAATAATAATAATAATAATAATAATAATAATAATAATAATAATAATAATAATAATAATAATAATAATAATAATAATAATAATAATAATAATAATAATAATAATAATAATAATAATAATAATAATAATAATAATAATAATAATAATAATAATAATAATAATAATAATAATAATAATAATAATAATAATAATACAGAAGATTTATAATGCGCACATATCCACCAAGAAGTGCTCAAGGCGCTTTACAGTAAACAAGAAATCATACAATAGCATAACAATACAATAGCAAATGCAATATAATACTAAACAAAAATTCACGAATGGTAAATCATTCCAAAGGCGTGGAGCCACAACCTCAAAAGATCTGTCACCCCAAGAATGTTTTAACTTTTGTTCAGCCAGCAAACAATTTGCACTGGAACGTAACTTGCGAGAGGGGGCATAACATTTCAACAAGTCAGATATATATCGTCGCAGTTTTCATGAAGTGACGGATTGCTAAAAAATCGTATTTTTTGGAAAATGAGTTTAGTCAATATTTGGACTTCAAATACTGTTATCTTTCATTTCACCAAGTTTTAATCCTCAAAACTATCTAGTTTTCTAATTAAAGTAATGAAGTTTTTAAATTGAAGTAAAGTGTGGTTTTAAGTTTTCACGAAGTGACCGATCGCAGCGTTGTGCATGTATTACTGCATGTATTTTATGCGAACAGCATGTTTTTAAGTTTTCACGAAGTGACACAATTCGATCACGCCACACGTGTGTTCCACGAAGTTGACGCGTGTACCTATACTAATGCACGGGAAACGTCAGTTCGTGAAAACTTGACAACAGCGTGTTCAGCATTCACGAAGTGACTGTTTGGTTTATAAGTTTGTTACTCGTTTATAGTTATTTTCCTCTACAAAACGAATAGGTATCATATGAGATTTCAGCTTTCTAACAAAGTAAAAATTAATGGTCTTCGAGATTAAAATTACATCGAAACCGCGGTTTTAAAACTTGACCAACTTCAATCGCTTATATCTCGCAACGCGATTTTACCACGACGTGGACGAATATGTCACTTCGTGAAAACTGCGACGATATAATGGTGCACAATCATTCAAAGATTTGAAAACGATAAACAATATTTTATAAATAATACGATATGATATTGGCAGCCAATGCAGATCTTTCAGGATGAGGGTGATATGACATGATTTTTTTAGAGAGAGTCACAATACGTGCAGCAGTTTTTGAATCTTTTGAAGTCGTCGTAGTTGATCCTGTGGAAGTCCATAAAGGAGTGAATTTGCCATATCAAGACGAGATGTTATGAAGGAATGAACTATTTGTTCTGTTGCATCATAATTAAGATATTTGCGTAACTTTCCAATGTTCCTAAGGTGAAATGCTGCGGTGTGAGTAACATTTGAAAGTGTTTAAGTGTCATGTTTGCATCAAAAATAACTCCAAGGTTCCTTGCTTGAGAAGAAGATTGCACATGAGAGTCACCAATAACAATATTTGGAATAAAAATCTTAGATAGTTGTTGACGAGAACCAAATAGCACAAATTCAGTTTTATCATCACTGAGTTTTAAGAAATTTCCTTCTAATACACTACGTGTTACGATCGGACGATTTTTGTTCAAACTTAAACTTTAGAAAACGGCAAATATTTAAAGATCTGTCATTGATCATCTCAATAACGGGAGTGACGGTACAATGACAGTACAAATTTCTGCCGGCTGAACAAAAGTCTAAACATTCTTGGGGTGACAGATCTTTTGAAGTTGTGGCTCCACGCCTTTGGAATGATTTGCCTCTGTACATTCGTGAATCTCAAACTGTTTACTCCTTCAAGAAAAACTTAAAACCTCATCTTATGTGTATTGCCTATAAGGACTACTAACATTCATTTATGCATATTGCATTTGCTATTGTATTGTTATGCTATTGTATGATTTCTTGTTTACTGTAAAGCGCCTTGAGCACATCTTGGTGGATATGTGCGCATTATAAATCTTTTGTATTATTATTATTATTAGTATTATTACATATTTTTCAAAATCGGTTTATTATGAGGTGATATTTTAGGGGGTGATATTTTAGTACGCCTTGAAAGGGTTAGTTATTAATCCTTGCGGCCCGCAATAAATTTTGTCAATTACAATTCGGCCTTGGTTAAAAAAGATTACACACCCCTGCTAGAGACTTTGTGAACAGATTGGTTTTGTTATACGGTTCTAGGGTGGTATTCTACGGGCGTCAATGTAGACCTAGTCTTGGTTCAAGACTGTGTTTGTATGTTTTTGATACACGATCCATCGCCACACGCCGCTGGAGGGAAACAAATTAAATGGTTGATAAGCGTGCACACCAAAAATATGGGCGAGATTTAACAAGTTTTCCAAGACTGTGTTTGATAGCAGTTCGTGTAGAGATAGCGCCCTCCTGCGGCGTGCGGCGATGGATCTTGTATCAAAAAAGTACAAAAACAGTCCTGAACCAAGACTACCTGGTACCCAATACCTGGAAGAATCCAAGGCAGAAGTTTAAAATCCCCGTCACTAACTCCATCCAGCTGAAAGCACAAGCAAGAAGGTCTGTTCCAAGTAGTTCCTTCGTTAATGAGTCATTCAAAGGGCTGAGCGCTCCACAACTGCCAAAAGAAGAACGCGTTCACCATCATAAACCAATACGAATTCATCCAAGGGTCAATGAGTAAACACACGGACGATATGACTGTCAACATCACAATTGCAGGTCGTAATCTCACAAATCCTTTATCTAAGACAGGACCGTAGCATATTTTGAAAATCAAGTTCCCCACTGCCGCGGCTGTGGTAAATGCAACAGCATCGTGTGCAGTAAAACCTTTCGCCTGTACGTGAGCAACGTAATATATTAACCAAAGACTGGCAACAAAATTGTTGCAGATGTATACAAGGATGTTATCCAAAACGAAATTTTAAAACAGACAGAAATTCCAAAAGTTTCTTCTGGGCCATCAACGTGTCTTTAAAGGAGCTTTATGCGCGATTTCTTTTCCTCTTCGCTAGCGGAACGGAATATAGTTTTCATTTGTCGTCTTCAGTTCGGTAGACGACGGTAGATGATGAAGAAGGGCGCCGCATACGACAAGGTGAAAGGTTATTCCTCCCAAGACAAGCAGGGCACTCTCCAGCCGTATGTATCAAGAAACAGTTGGATTAAAGGTAAGGATCATAATTCCCAGTGAAGTTCCAGCATGCCCAATACTACTGGCAGTGGTATAGTGCGTACTGAAACAAGCTCCAACGGTTGATCTTGTCAGGATATACGCGAAACTTAAACCAGGTCCTGAAAAATAAGAAAAAAATAGGGAGATAATCAAGTTTGTGATAATCAAATTTGAACTTCCTGTTTGGACCGGCAGTAAAGGTCAGATCAGGTGATTTGAAGGTCATATATATGACCTCCTCATGATCATGGAAAAATAATGTTAGTACCTGCTTTGGTTTAATTGGTTTAATCCCCTTTTTAAAACTGCCGCTAGGGGCGCTCTGAACTTTGATGACGTCATCAAACATATTTTTTGCAAAGATAAGATGTCACTAGTCACTTTATTCACTTTATTCAAGTTATAATAAAATTTCCTATGGTTTTTCAGATAAAAAATAGTATTTTTCGAAACCTGTCGCCAGAGGGCGCTGTGACAGGTGATGACATCAACAGTCACATTTTAAAAAATGTCACATGTTTTTGTTCGATAAATTTCGCGAGGAAGAACAAGAAGCTGAAGAAGAAAAAAATAACAAACAAACAAACAAACAAACCGAACAATTTCAAAGAGGTGTTCGCGCTGTCGCACGAACACCTAAAAATGTTTCTTTAACCATAGAGAAAGGTGACCTATTTTTTCAAAATTCTGAATAGCACCCCAGGGGGCACAGACCACGGCAGGGGGTACGTGCCCCCGTGCCCCCACCCCCCCCCCCCCCCCATAGTTACGCCACTTACTGTTACATACGGGTCATTCCACGTCAAATCACACACTTTCCGAGGTCAATCTCACAGATGTTTTTTTACTTTCTAGGTTTGTTTGGTTATATGAGAAAACTCAAAAACTGAAATTTGAGCACTTTTGGTAATGTGGTTTGTGAGTTACAGGTCGTTGAACATTTTACGTTTTGTTTGACCTCTACAACTTTGGCAATCTGTAACTCAGGTTCCGAATATCGTAAGAAAGTGATTTTTATGTTAAATGAAAGCTTTTATCATCACAAATTATCCACTTTGCAATTTGGAATTTGTTTTTATTTAAATAAACAAGTCGTGAATTAAAGTGTACTTTGACCTTTGACTTACAAGTGCAAGATTAAAATTCATGAAATTCTGTCAAACAAAGGCCCAAAGTATACTCATTGTGTATACCAAATATAAAAATGGGCTCTCAAGTAATTAAGGTAGGGTGTACTTTTAAAGATGGGCAGGGCACTCCAATGCTGATGTATGCATACACGTATGTACACTGTAAAATATTACCCGTAAAATTTACAGTCGAAAGTCGTGCAGCGAGTTGCCACTTTTCTAACGTATTTTTTATGTGTGGACCGTATTGTATTTTACGTTAAAATACATTATTTTTACGGTGAAAAGTCTGTTAATACTACGGGTAACGTATTTTGGTAACCGTAATGTTTAATGCTTTTTACCGATTTTATACATTTACTACAATGCCAGATAAAGCACCGTACATTTTACGGTGGAAGTTTTACAAATTGTGCTGTACATTTAACGGGATTTTTGTATGGATGGAACGCTGCATCTGCTATCGGATGGATCTGCAGATACTGGCATTGAAATTAATCAACACAATTGTTTATTGTACACAATGTCTTTCACTTACCTACACGTACACGTAGTCTGGTTCTTTTTCAACCACTCCTGATCCTCTCCAGTTACTAATGTACAGAACATGTATCCGTTATATATACTGTCTTTTCGAAACTCTTTTTAGTCATGGTGGCATGCAATTATAATCTATATTTCAATATTTTAAATTTTGAATGTACTTTTTTACATAAACATAGAAAAAGAACATCAAAATCCTACCTTTAATCATAAAATTAACAATAAATTATTTGAAAATGGCCTTAAATCACCCATTTTTACATATTTAAACATTGGAAATGATCTCGACATGCAAAGCTATGTCAAAGTAAGGTCAGTTCATTTACATATTGGATATATCCCAGAGTGCAATGGGAGCGGCCATAATACGGGTTTCGGCCGTAAAACAATGAGAAAGGGATGATTACGGTAATTCACCGTAAAATTTACAAACTTTTCGGCGTAAAATTACGGACATTTTTTACAGTGTATAGTACATATGTATACTGTACATGATGTACATGTACATTGTATGCATCATTTCATGTATAGCTACACTCAGCAGTGTGACTGGGGTTGGTTCAGCAGTGTGAGTAGGGGAACGATGATTTATTTGGGGGAGTGGGAGCACAGACCTTGGTTTGTGGGGCGGGGGGTCATGCAGTGTGTACACTTCCATAATTACTTAAATAATTATTTTACTTCTGTTGTACATTTTCAAAATATATTTTTATGATGATATGAGAGGGCGCTGTCCCCGGATAGGGTCGACACACGTACACTGTAAAGCGAGATCAATAACTAAGTCGTGGGTACAGTTGTGCATTGCGACCTCGTATATGTTCGAACTCAATCAACAGCCTTGGATCTTCTGTAATCGAAAGTTTATGTGTAATATATCTTTATATTCCTATTGAAAATCCGATGGAAATTTCTCACAAATTGCTACAACAGCCAGTTTTGGGTTAAGGCTTACGCTATTAACTTTTGGTTAAGGCCACGCAGCACCCGGATCACAACACACGAAAAAAGACCACGCACGAGAGTACCGGCTGCGCCAAGGGACTTCATCAGTCCGTTCTGAAGTCTTGTTTTTTTTAAATATTTTTCTACCAATTTGGTAGAGAAATGTTAATACATAATTCTAACTAATTTGTTATGCTATTACTTATTTGAATATAGATGAATCCAACATTTTGCTTACGGTGATTGGTTTAAATAAATTTGCATACATAAATTATTCATTTTGATTGAGGTTTATAAATAATTCACTTCAGTAGCGTCATCGGAACGGACTGGCAAATGCGCTCGTGACTTCGCCACTCATCCCATGCGAGGTCTTTTCGGGCGTTGCCACATGCACTTATGACTAAAGGCTGAAACTTCCACCAGAGAGGCCCCGCGGACGTAATGGGCCGGACATAATGGGCCTGCGGACATAATGGGCCTGCGGACATAATGGGCCTGCGGACATAATGGGCCGGACTTAATGGGCCTGCGGACATAATGGGACGGACTTAATGGGCCCGTGGACATAATGGGCCGGACATAATGGGCCCGCTAGCAATTTTTTTCTGCAAACGAGAATTGCCATCCCGCGATATTTCAGCCAATTATATGGCGCGTATTTTAAGATGACATAGGATATCATTATGCATATTAGATGCAGGCAAACTGATCCGTGCGCGCAAATATTTACAGTACATGTGTATGTACGGTGTACGCAAGTAGTATGGTACATGGGGGTGCTAGACCACCTCCCAAAAACATCCACCCATCCCCCATCGCCCCATCTACCCATCCCCCATCCAAATAAAAGATTTTGAAAAAATCACTAATAAAATTGACATTTTTAAAAATTAAAATCTAGTATTATTGTAAACACGATGGTCAAGTATTTATCGAAGTGGACATTGAACGAATTGTGGAATGGACTATCGGTGGAGCTGGAGAGTGGATTGAGTAAGAAAGAAAAAAGAAGGCTTATTATAATGCGGTAAAAAGATACAAAAGACAACAGAGACCAACGCCATTGAATAAATTAAAATTGTCTCAACTTAAAGAGCTAGTAGAAGCGGAAAATATTCCGCTACCCGATCATTTCAGCGAGAGAAGGGGGCATATCAAAAGAGACTACATAGCCGCCATTAAAAGGTTTCGTGAGCCCGAAGAAGAGTTGTCCTTTAATGAACTACCTATTGATGGTGGAAAATATTTGCGGCAACAAAATATGACTGTACCGCTCGGTCATAGCGAGGAAAAAGATCCAAACACTTTTTTTGACGCGGTCAAGTCAAAGAATACCGACAAGTTAACCTCCGACTTGCGAGAATTTTGAGGGATAAAGTTTATGATATACTTGCATATTCTATTTTATAAAGAGAAACCAGATGGTACGACCGTTTATGCCGAACCAAAGCTTCACAATAAAATCTCGCTCGTTTTACTCGATCCGAACGAGATTGGAGATAAATTAAACACAGCATTTGCGGAAATTCATGAGGCTTTAGAAAAATGGACGCACGACGGTTCTAGATGGATAATCGATCGTGTTGTAGCTATGAATATTACCATTGCGAGATATCAACCTTTGAGAGGCGGTTCTTGTATCGAACTACCGAAATACATAAGAGACAAAAAAGCATGCATCAACGTACAAATCAAAGATGATGATTGTCTGAGGTGGGCGCTGCGTTCTGCTCTTTTTCCCGCGGATAATCATGCGGAGAGAATTTCTAGATATCCGTCGGAAGATGGTTTACATTTTGATGGGATCGATGCTCCAACTCCAATCGATCAAGTTAAAAAAGTAGAGAAACAAAACAAGATTGCTATAAACGTTTTCGGTTACGAAAAATCATTCATAGTTTACCGACTTAGCGAACAGCCTGCGGATATGCGCCGTATTAATTTATTATTAATCTACAAAGAAAATAAATCACACTACGTTTGGATCAAGGATATAAACCGTTTACTTTACGATCAAACGAAGCATAAAGAACGTAAACACTTTGCGTGAGGTGTTTACATGGTTACACCACGGAAGCTCTTCTCCAACTTCACATCCCCGAGTGTGAGTGAATTGGCTACAGAGCGGTTAAAATCATAATGCCGGGGTATAAAAATAATAAACTACGTTTTACAAATTTTTGTAAAAAGATGAAAATTCCTTTCGTCATATACGCAGACTTTGAAGCGTTACTTGAAAAGATTGATGGTGCGAGTGGAACCAATACTAAAAAAAATTCAAAAACATGTAGTTTGTGGGTATGTGTACATAGTTGTAGAATAAACTTATATGTCACACAAGTAAATCCTCCATGTGTTCATTTTAGGGGTATTATCTTTAAAGTTGTTATTCGTGTACAACTTATTTAACTTAATAGCTGGGTTACTCACAAAAAATCACAAGTAATTTTGTTTAACTTGGACATGGCTCATGATACCCTTACAGAGGTTGTTTTTTGTTATAAATATGAAATTAAAATGGGATCCTTGTCATTTGGTAAGTGGAACACACATCACGTGCCATCCTTTTTTCCCCATATAGGACAAATCTTCCAATGTTTTGTCATCCACTTAGCAAAATATTTCACTCAGTGAAATATTCTGCTACATTTTTGCTCAAATGCATCCAATATTTGTATATTAAAATCCAAACAACATAATAAAATGTTCACATTGGATGCACAAACAATTTAAATAACTGCAATGATTTTACTTTTAAAAAACAAAGCTATGTCAAATACATGTACCATGGAATGGACGATAATCTGAACAAAGGAGGGTAGGCCAACAATCAGCAGGCATAGTATTTCCTTTTATTCAGTGACCTATGGAAGTACAATTTGAGACACATTCGCTTATGGGGTTACTGGCCGCCGCGACTTGGTACAATGAAATGGAAGATATGTAATAGGCTGTCGCGATTAGGAATCATGAATATGTATGAGACGTCTGATTGGCTGAAATATTGCGGGATGGCAATTCTTGTTTGCAGAAAAAAAAATCGCGGCCCGCGGACGTAATGGGCCGGACATAATGGACCCAAATTGGCTTGCGGACATAATGGTCCTTGCGGACATTATGGTCCGTAACAGACGTGGAATGACCCATACGAATATTTAAGGGGATACATTAAAGAACTTTAAGTCGACAGTTGAACATTATAGCAGTATGAACTTTCCGTCGATAGAGCCACATAGGGAGATGTTTCACAAAGATTGGATCTTTATTAATGGACAGTTCTCCCATTATGCATTATCATAATATATCTGTGAAATATTCTACTTATTTCGTTATGTCCTTTGAGAAAAAATAGTGGAGATGCATTCAGTTTGTTTGTAGGCCTATTTCACTTTATACTGTGGAATGTTTGTCTCATAAATTTGAAACTTTATGAGACAAACGTCAAGATCAGAACTTAAATATAATTTACAAAACATTTACATGTGTTTTACAAACAAAACAGGGTGTCCATTTACAGAATAGGGAATCCTAATTGATGCCTAATGACTATATGTGTTCAATTTGGTAACTACCCCTAAGTCCTCCAAAATCATTCTCCTGCTTTTGCCTGATTTTGATGTATTCAGTTCTCCACGGCATAGCCCAGCGAAATGAGCATGTAGCCATGTGTACCAAATTCAAACTCCACCGGCTGCTTTTGTTGGATTCAGGACTGTGTATAGCCAAGCCATGGATGCTTTGCATTTCCACTGTACCAATTCCATCAAAGTCCAACAATTGGGATATCTTTTTACTCAATGTTGATGGATTTTGGAGGATTTGGGATGGTTCCTAGCAAAAATGCTTAGGGAGTTAGGGTTACCTGCTCCTAGTGCCAAGGCAAGTGTTAGTCCTACAACACTGGTGGTGAAAGAAGCGATAATCAGCGATATTCCGATCATAACGCCACTCACCATGATCGTAAAGCGGGTCCCAAGTACAAACTCCAATGGTGCCGCAAGGGGACCTGCATGCAACGTGTAAACAAAATAATGATAAAATACTTACTCGAGCAATAAAGAATATCTAACCTTTGTGTTTTTGGAGAAATATTATAGATAAGTGGATAAGTTTTAATGAATACACTTTACGAAACATTTGGTTTGTGTCTGGGATTGAATTGGTTTTCGATCCATATCAGGTCTCCGCGCGCGTCGCCTCAGACCCGCAGTAGATGGTGTTTTGACCGAACCCTGACACTTTTTAAAAATCTCATCAAAAAATTAAAATTTTCAATGATGTCATCATTGAAGAGAGGTATTTGATGACGTCATTGAAGATGTTGAGGTTTGGGGTAGGGATAGGGGATTTGAGGTTTGGTTAGGTTAGGTTGGGTTTTATGTTTTGAAGAAAAAAAAGGGTTACAAAAAAAATTTAGAAAAAAAGATATTGAAAATAAAATAAAAAAATAGAAAAAAACGAAATGATATTATGTAGTATTATATTAAAAAGACGATGACGACAAATCTATCAAAGTGAACATTAGCGGAATTTAAAAAAATTGGTCGCAATAAAAGACTAAATTTATTGCGAGATGAAATAACAAATACAATAAATAAACGGTCTTGGTATAACGCTGTAAAAAATTACAGAAGAAAAATTTCAAAATTGTTATTGCATAAATTAAGTTTAGCTCAAGAGTTTATATGAAGAAAAAATATTGTTTTACCACCACACAGTAGTGGAAAAAGACGAAGAGAGCACTTAAAAAAGACTACATTAACGCGATTAAAAGAGTGTACTTAAGACAAGAAGAAGAGTTGAGATTTGACATAGAATACACCTACGATATTAATGGGAATAAATTTTAAAAACTTATAATGACCGTACCACACGGTCACAGCACGGAGCACGACGAAACTATTTTTGAATGCTGTAAAAGCAAAGAAAAGTTAATTTCAGGCATGCAAGAATTTAGAAAAATAAAGTTTCAGATAACTACGACTGTTGATTTTTATAAAGATAAAATAGGTGGGGGGATCGAAGAGTATCGTTTTAATGCTAATCACAAATATTTTATAATAAGCGATCCGAGTGAGATTGAAGATAAATTAATACTCGCTTATGATAAAATAAAAGAAAAAATAGAAAATGATATGGACAGAGGTTCTGGATGGATCATAGATCGTATTGTGAAAATGCAAATAAAAATCACGAAATATGAACCACTTCAAGGAAGCTCTATAAAGTTGGACCCATACATAAGAAACAAAAATGCATGCATCAACGTCCAAAACAAAAAGGATGAAGAATGTTTGAAATGGGCGCTTCTGTCCGCTCTTTATCCCCCAGAAAAAAAAAAGAAAAAAAAAAAACCCGAATAGAACGTCTAAGCTACTCTGAATATCAACACGATTTAAATTTTGACGGTATTGATTTTCCAACTCCGATTAATCAAATCAAACAAGTAGAGAGACACAATTTATCGATAATTGTTTTAGGATACTATTCAGAAGAAAAAATACTTGAACCTCAGTATATTAGTGATCAACCTAGTGAGAAAGATAAAACTATAAAGGAAATTGATTTATTATTATTTCACAAGGGAGGTAAATCGCACTATGTTTGGATTAAGAATTTAAACTCTTTTTTATCTAGTCAAAACAAACATGACGGTTGTACTTTTTTTCTGCAGGAGATGTTTACACGGTTATTCCTCCGAAAAATTACTAAATGAACATAACAAAATTGGGTTGCAAGGTGGTGAGAAACCATCACAAATATTCATTATGCCTACCAAGAATAAGAACGACACGAAAGAATTTAAAAACATTAAAAACATGATGAAAGCTCCTTACGTGATTTACTCGGATTATGAATCGATACTTAAAAAGACTAACGAAGTGATAACGAGCAATACTAAAAAAAAAGAAAGATGAACACATCGATAGCGGTTATTCGTACGTATTCGTTCGTTGTGACGGTGAAATTATTTCATCCAAGATATACAGAGGGGAAGATGCTAAAAAACACTATTTAGATGCGGTCATCGATGAAGGAAATAAGATCATTAGATTATTAAAAAAACCTAAAAAAATTATTATGGCAAACTCGGATGTTAAAAATTATAGAAAAGCTAAAAGTGTTGGATTTGTGAAAAAAAGTTTTACAAAGGCAACAAGAAAGTACGTGATCATTGTCACGTGACTGGAAAATATAGAGGCGCGGCGCATAACTTATTGTAACATACAACTGAGAATTGATCCTAAAAAATTACCGGATATTCCGGTATTTTTTGATAATCTACGAGGATACGATTCTCATTTCTTCATGCAAGCCGCAAGTCGAGTCAAAGGAAATTTAAAATGTATTCCAGACGACATGGAAACTTCTTGAGCCGCTTGAGCGGCTTGAACTAATTGCAGCGCTAAAGTTGCAATTTTACCTTGAGCTTTAGCGGCTTGAGCGGTTTGAACTATTTGCTGTGCTAAAAAAAATTGACTAAAAGTTTCAGTTTGAGGAGCTTGAACAATATTTTGTGGTACATCCGAATTGAGTATAAATTGAGTCCAAGCCAACTCAGTTTGAGGAGATTGTTCAATATAATCGACTTGAAAATAAAATTGATTTTGTGTAATGCCTTTATGCCAATTGGGCATAGTTTTTTCATTTTGTGCAGAGTCATAAAAGTTCATTATCGGGATATCTTTTTCATATACGCCGTGTTTAATACGAGTATCATTAAAGTTTTTATTGGGTACGGGAGTCCATACATCAGCATTATTATCAAAATAATAAGCCGTACCTAAGCCCCACGAGTACTTGTCTACTTGTTGTTTCCAATTGGATGCTGGCGAGATGTGAAATTCTATGCATATTTTATTACACGCGCTAATGTCTATATTATTTTCAAAAGCGTTCCAAATTGTGTTTGAAGATTCAGGGCAACTCATTTGTTTGAGCAATCGTCTAATTTGATAATAGACGTGAAATTTAAAAAAAAACTACTAATCATCTTGTTTGAATGAAGTAAATGTTTATAACTCACACCACACCCCGTCGTACTGCACCACGTTACAAAATGTATTTGATTCTGATAAAACTTTATAGGATGATATTTCCATTGATTTAATATCACGCTGTTATCGACGTGAGGCAACTTGTATTTTACAAATGGATTAGAGAGTTCTACATTAAAAAATTCATGTTCATTGACGTAAATATTAATATTCGTCAAATCTCTCGCAGTAAAATTTGTCTTTGGTGCAAAATTTCCAGATTGCGGATACCGTTTTGATAAATTACTCTGAAATGCTTGCGGAATCGACATATAATACAAATATAAATTATAAATTTTAAATATATAATGTTTCATACGATCGAAATTTTAAATTTTAGCAAGTCGATTGTATTATCTAATACAATCGATAATCGAGACGGTAAACTCACCATTTCTTTAAAGACCGTTAACATTTGGGTCGGTTACTATAACGTGCGTAAAAATGAAAAAATATGGCGATACCGTAGTACGATAAATGAAAGAAATGAACAGCAGGGAGAAGAAGAGGTTGAGTTTATCGAACCCGGACTTTATAATATAAAAGAAATTATCGACATTGTCTTAAAGAACACACCTTGGATTACGTTCGTTATCGATGAAAAATTTGGCAAATCTTTTATAAATATTACTCAACAAAAACGAAAAATCTAATTTTCACCGGGATTAGCTAATTTACTCGGGTTTGCGAATGATTATCTAGCTATGGGAGAGCACGAAGGGAAAAAACTTGATTTGCAACCTTTTAAAATAATGTACATTCATTGCGATCAAATTTCTACGAGCGAAATTTTTTTCGACGGTAAACCTTGTACTATTTTAAACGTTTTTCCGTTACAAGATAAATCGTTGGGAGAAAGTATGTGGATAGAATATTCTAATCCGTTGCGAAAAAATCTTAAAACTGGTACTTTTCAAATAAAAGATTCTATCGGCATGCCGGTTATTTTAACCCTCGAAATTAAATTTAAAAATGATTATTATATATATATAAATGGCGAGTATTTACGGCCCTAGTCGAAGAAGGGGTATCATTAACATCGTTGCTAATGATACATCAAACAATTACGATCCGGTTATTTACGAACGTCACGGATTTATCGAACCGAATGAAATTCAACAAACGATAACTTTGATAAATTTATTTGAAAAACTTGACATTAAACTCGGCGGATGGCACGGTGCATTTAAACTACCCTTTTTTACATTCGATAAATCACCGACGTACTGTTCAATTTTTGTAAAATTTATGAATGTCGACGGTCTTCATTCGCATTCGGTAACGCGTAATTTTGAAGCCGATGTAGAACTTATTCCTTCTCCCGCTCGAAATAATATTTTTTCTTTCAATGAAGAATCGCAGCATTTAAAATACGAAATTTGCTATAAAACTCGAGATAAAAAAGTCTTTGTGCGAGCGAGCTTTTTCGGCGTTGTAAACACCGGAATCTGTTTCAATATGAAAATAAAAAGTAGTAATCTCGAAATTTAGCTTTACAGCGTTTTACAGCAAATAAAAAAAAAAAATTATATTAAATATGGCGAGTATTTACGGACCTACTCGAAAAAGCGCTAATTATAACATAAAAAAATCCAATTTAAACATCATTGAACGTGTTGGTCATGTTGAACCGAGTGAACTTTTACAAGATATAGA
Organism: Zoroaster sp. YZ-2022; assembly: GCA_029582265.1. Lineage (NCBI taxonomy): Eukaryota > Metazoa > Echinodermata > Asteroidea > Forcipulatida > Zoroasteridae > Zoroaster > Zoroaster sp. YZ-2022. The sequence goes on along the minus strand of CM055824.1, from coordinate 17,943,089 downwards.
TTTTTTTGCTTCTTTGCAAAAAGAACCATACATAAATATATATTGGTATAATCAAACAAATAAAATATTTATTTTTATTCATGGATTAACATTTTATTCAATTTTTTATGTTAAAATAAATAGTGGTGAAAATAATTCTTATTCTTTAGTAAAAACTGAACAAACTGATGATTCGTTAAATATTCTTTTTTTTCCTAGTGAAGATCACTTTGAAAATTTTTTTGAATTTTCAAATGAATCAAAGTATTTAGAATATGTATTATGCTACGTTTCATCAAATAAAGAAGATAAAAAATACATCGCACGAGTAAACTTTTTCGGTGCTTTTAAATACGGGAATCTGTTACGATATAAATATAAAAAGTTTTCCAATTATACCTTTATCAAAATAATAAAATTTTAATCTTTTATTATTAATAGAAATAATGAGCGTCTCTGCAGAAACAACGAGAGTTTATCCGACATTAGCGGCTGCGGATACTTTTAACAATGTCGAAGAGTTAAACGTGAACGCGTTTCGTTTACAAAAAATCGACGACATTCAAAAAGAAATTTTAAAAGAGAGAAACGAGCGCGAGGGTGTATATAAAAAATATAATAAAATCATCAAAACTTGTTCCATCGTAGAAACGATAACGGAATTAGGCTGTATAGGAGCAGGAGCCACTGGAATTGCCAGTATCGCCAGCGTTATAGCATCGCCGATCGGATTCGTTTTAGAAGGACTAGCTTTACGGCTGGGTGGTATAGCGTTTGCTATCAGATACGCGAAATCAAAACTAAATAAAAAAGCTAAAAAACACAACGAGATTAGAGTTTTAGCAGAAAGTAAACTCAACACCATCGACAACCACGTTTCGAAAGCGATCGAAGACGGTGTTATAAGCCAAGAAGAATTTCATTTAATCTGCGAAGAGCGAGACAAATACTCGCAAATGAAAGAAAACATCAGAACTAAATTTACCCCTAAAAATGTCGTCGATGACAAAAAAGATGTCAAACCCGTCGTCGACAAAGAAAAAAAAGAAATAGAAAAAAAATTGAATTTAAAGTAAACTTATACTATAGAAAAATCATACGATGAAAAACCCGCTTCGCAATTATCAGCAGAGCAGGTAATTACACCTAATAGATTTTTTAGTTTTTTAATATAAACGTGTTGTTTTTTCAACCAACTCTTTCATCACTAAATTATATTTTCTTCTAGCTCTTCCTTCAACACGCTTTAAATAATTTATTTTTAATGCATTACCGTATTTCGAACATAAATTTATCTTTGTTTTTGTACCATTTTTACATCTTCGACATGGAACTGGTAAACTTCTTCCGTGCCGAATACGCCACAGATGTAGCGAACAATATACATCACCACACACACTGGGTATACAACACTTGTCCGTTTTTCCAACTAAAAGCCATTCACACGGAATAATTGCTTTCGATAAATATTTTGTCGTCATCGTCTTTTTAATATAATACTACATAATATCATTTCGTTTTTTTTTATTTTTTTTTATTTTCAATATATATATTTTTTTGTAACCCTTTTTTTTTCAAAACATAAAAACCCAACTTAACCTAACCAAATCTCAAATCCCCTATCCCTACCCCAAACCTCAACATCTTTTCAATGACGTCATCAAATACCTCTATTCAATGATGACGTCATTGAAAAATCTTATTTTTTGATGAGATTTTTAAAAAGTGTCAGGATTCGGTCAAAACACCATCTTACACCCGCGCGTTGGCATTTTTAGTTAAAGGCCTACATATACAGTCTAACAGCTTTTCTATTTTTAAGGTTTTTTATTTAACGAATGTACCATCATAGGCTAAGTGTTGAGGATTGGTCATATAATTAAGTCTTCGGAAATCAGTGTTTTTCGTTTTTAAATCACAACATGACGAAACATACATGACCTTGTCAAAATTGTCAGGTTCCTACCTACGACATTGGAGACGCCCAAGATGATTGCTATTACCCATCCAATCAGCCATGTTTGAGCTGTAAATTGTTCCTTGAGTATCGGTAGCATCACTCCAAGACATTTGATTACCCCTACCCATAGCATAAGGGCCACATGCATACAAAGAACTGCATACCAGCGACGACGACCAGCTGGATTCGTTTCCATTTTAAAACACGGTGGCATTTTCTATAGTATAACAACAGTTGTGTCTTCAGTGAACGAGCTCCCGTGTTTTAGATCACGACGGTTTGGTTACCCGTAGGTTACCTAGGGCCTGCGCGGCAACCTTCGCCCGGAAGCGTCGTTTCTGTCCATGACGAACGTGGGCAATTAACATAAATGGGCGTGCCTAAACCCCAAAAGTACCCTCATGCGTGCATACTATTTACAAATGCTTTTGGACGGTTTTTCAGATAATTGAATCCTGCCCTCGATTACAGTTAAATTTCATCTGGTTTAGTTGATATAATGTTTTGTATTGGAGACAATGGAGTATTTTCCTGCAAAAGCTTGTGGTGTGGCAATGCACAAAATACAGTAATGTATCGATACTATTAAATATAGCCCCTAACGTATGGTGTTCTGAAAAGGACACAGGCACATTGCAAGAACAGTGTTTACGCGTCGCACTAGAAGTGTGTAAGCGCCGCATTAGGATTCACGCGTCGCACTAGAAGTGTTGTAAGCGTCGCACTAGAAGTGTTGTCACGTCGCACTAGAAGTGTTATCGCGTCGCACTAGAAGTGTTCACCGTTGCGTTTTTTGTCTCGTATGAAGAGCCGTATGTGATTAAATTTCGACTTATTAATATATAAGACTAAACTAAATGTTAAATAGCCAAACCATATATTTAATGGCAAAGCCATATTTTTATGTGTAAAGCCATATATTTACAAGCAAAACCAAATATACAAAACCGGTGACCAGATTGGTCGGCAGCTAGCATGCATACGGTACTAAAAATGAATTTTGAAATTTATATTGCTTTAAAAAAGTCCTCCACACCCAAACATTATTATTATACCGAAAGGCTTTGCTTCTGAATTAAAGTGGTAGTTAACAAAAAAGGTGAGCCTTCTAACCACTAGTCTACCATGCCACTCGAATTTGTTGGTGAATTAATTACAGAAGAACCTTTTTAAAATTGTATTTATAAAATAATATAAATTCTTTAATGCAGAAAAAATATTGTGCAGGCCTACAGGGTTCACTCGCCCAGGGCCTTAGCGAGCAGGGGTGGGGGATGTGGGGGGGGGGGGGGGGGTGTTTGACCCAGTCGGTATTTAGAGCCTCAGTCGGCAAATCAAAGGTACTACAACAAGGGTTGATCCATAATAAATTTTCAGTCGGCAAGCCTAGAGCTATGGGTTTGCCGACTGAATGCCCCACGCCCACTTCTAGGTAGCAATCGACACCCATGACTGAATGACATTCCAGGCACTCAAGGTATCGTTTCCTCTTTGATTTTGAAATTATTCTAGGGCGACGCGATAACACTTCTAGTGCAACGCGACAACACTTTTAGTATGACGAGACAACACTTCTAGTGCGACGCGTGATACAAAAACACAAAGTACAGAATCCTATGATCATAGCCATTCGACTCGTCGAAGGCCACGTTGTTAGCGATATCGTGATAAACAATAGCTTCTCTTGTTGTGTTATTCAGCATGGTCCGTGAATTAAGTGGGGCTGTCAAACTTGATTACACTACAGTTAAATATAGATCTGTATGCAGCCGTGTTAGTCAGGTAGAATAAGATAAATATATAAATGGTAGCACTTTTAAGACTAACTAAACTTAAAAATAGGCATAAGCTTTCGTAGCTACAGCTACTTCATCAGATGCAGTTAAAGAGGCAGTATTGTCCCGATAAGAGCAGACTTTCAATTGGGCATGGAATCGATGTCCTATACATTGTATAGTTTAAGATGAACACAACGACTGCAAATTACTGGCTAATTTATGCAGCAGCAAGGGTAATATGAGTCACTGAGTTAATCTAAAACGCTAAAATTCCATGTCCTGTTGATCGTGACGATATTAAATGCCCCTTTAAAAACGATGTGTGTAATGTTAAAAGTGATTCCAAAGGGAATTTGGGAATGAAAAAGTACTTTTAGGGATACTGCCGGTCTGCTACTAGCCGGGTACTATATTACTCTATTGTATGACAGCGTGAGTGATTTTGTGTTGCGGTATTGCAATGTGCGTGCGCATTGTGAGCGTGGTTTAGGCCTGCAGAGGTGACCGTTGGTGTCCGTTGATGTGTGTATGCGTGCAGCGGTGTTGCGCAAAGTGCCGGTAAATCTGTTGCCGGCGCTTTTTCTGTAAATTTACAAAGAAATGTTTTACAGTGTGGTTTCTGTACATATCTCTTGATTCTTATAAAACATGGATGCATTTACAATCCCTTTAATATTCTGCAAATACAATATTCTGCAAATATTTGTAACAGCTGGATGAGCCAGACTGAATTGAAATTGCCTCATTATACGGTAGTTACTCGTACATAAATATTAACATTATTGTTTTCACCTGCTATTTGCATTATATATATATATATATATATATATATATATATATATATATATATATATATACATATATATATATATATATATATATATATATATATATATATATATATATATATATATATATATATATATATAGGCCTATACATATATATGATTTTGCCCCATACAGCAATAGATAATTGGCATAACTGGACCGCCCACCAACATAGGGGCTGGTTAGCTCAGTTGGTAGAGCGCTCGTACGGTAATCTAGAGGTCGCGGGTTCGAGTCCGGCATCAGCCAATGTTTCTTTGCTCGCGAACCGTTTATAATATTTCAGGTCAGTTTTTCCATATAAATCTACTTTGTGTACAACCACATAAAAGGCTTATGTCCCGTTAATTGTGTGATCCCCGCTACTACCGTTACCTGGGTTGTTTGCATATGACAGGGGCTTGATCCCTGGCTACCCGGCAGATATGGTTTGGCCTCTGACCTGGCCCCATAGAGCAATAGATAATTTGCATAAGTGGACCGCCCACCAACATAGGGGCTGGTTCGAGTCCAGCATCAGCCAATTTTTCTTTGCTCGCGAACCGTTTATATATATTATATATATATATATATATATATATATATATATATATATATATATATATATATATATATATATATATATATATATATTCCCTTTGACGATGATTTTGCGGAAGGTTAGTGCGGGATACGAGATGACGAAGGATGGATGCAGGATTAATCATCTGCTCTTCATGGACGACCTGAAGTTGTTTGCGAAGAACGAGAAAGAGATTGATTCCTTGGTGCAGACAGTACGGATCTTCAGCGATGACATCGGCATGAAGTTTGGTCTGGAGAAATGTGCTGTGATGACCATGAAGAGGGGTAAAAGGGTACATTCAGATGGAATTACTTTCCCAGATGGCACACAATTGAGGGCGTTGGGTGAAGAAGAAAGTTATAAGTATCTTGGAGTGCTTGAAGCAGATCACGTACTGCACGAGGAATCGAAAGAGAGACTTAAGAAAGAGTATATAAGACGAGTGAAGAAGTGTTTGAAGTCCAAACTGAATGGAGGGAATATGATAAAGGCGAGCAACACTTGGGCTGTGTCGCTGATGAGGTACAGTGCAGGAATTGTCGACTAAGTGGACTAAGGCAGATCTAGATGTTGCTGACAGGAAAACGAGGAAAGTGATGACGATGTACGGTATGATACATCCACGGTTGAATGTCAGCAGACTCTATCTACCGAGGTCAGAGGGAGGAAGAGGATTACTTAGTGTATCAGACAGCGTTAACATCGAGAGAAGGAGCTTGCATAAGTAGTACTCGGGAAAGGTTGTTGAAGGTTGCACAGAAATACATGAAGGCAGACGAATTAGGTCCAAAGGAGTATAAGAATCAAAGAAGAGAAGAAAGAACACGAGATTGGCAGGAAAAACCTCTTCACGGCCAATTCCTGAGATGTACCGAAGAAGTGGCAAGTAGCAAGACTTGGGAATGGTTGAGGAGAGGAGAACTAAAGAAAGAAACCGAGGGTCTGATTACTGCAGCGCAAGACCAGTCTCTGCCGACGAATGTGATGAAGGCAAGGATCGAGAAGTCAGATGTCTCTTCTATGTGCAGAATGTGCAATGCGGCGGAGGAGACTGTATTTCACATTGTCAGCGAATGCAGAGTGCATGCTCAGACAGAGTACAAAGGCAGACACGACAAGTTGGCCAAGGTGATCCATTGGGATATGTGTTAGAAGGACAGTGTCAAGGTGCAATCGAAGTGGTACGACCATGTGCCGGAAAAGGTTGAAGAAACGGACCATGTCAAGATTCTCTGGGACTTCAACATCCAGACAGATCATGTTGTAGAACATAGACGGCCGGATGTTGTTGCCTTGGATAAGCTTGAGAAGATGTGTCATCTTATTGATATAGCTGTGCCGGGTGATACTAGAGTAGCATCGAAGGAGAAGGAGAAGGTACAGAAATATCAGGATTTAGCGAGAGAACTCCGCAAGCTGTGGCAAGTCAAGGTGAGGGTTATTCCTGTGGTAGTGGGAGCACTGGGTACAATCCCGAAGGCGTTGGAGAAACATCTCAAGGAGATAGGAACATCTGTTAGAGTAGAATTACTACAGAAGGCGGCACTCTTACGGACAGCAAGGATTCTGCGAAAGACACTCGAGATCTAAGGCTACGGGACGCAGCTTGACTCGAGGTGTAACCGGCAGAAAGGAAAACAAGATCTTTCTTTTCATGCTGTGCTAACGCGAAATAATAATAATAATAATAATAATAATAATAATAATAATAATAATAATAATAATAATAATAATAATAATAATAATAATAATAATAATAATAATAATAATAATAATAATAATAATAATAATAATAATAATAATAATAATAATAATAATAATAATAATAATAATAATAATAATAATAATAATAATAATAATAATAATAATAATAATAATAATAATAATAATAATAATAATAATAATAATAATAATAATAATAATAATCGTGGCCTTAGCCTTGGCCTTGGCCTTGAGGGTCCCGGCCTTGGTCTTGAGGGTCTTGGCCTTGAGGGTCCCGGCCTTCGCTCCAACTTGCTCTATGCTCCAACACTGCCACGTAAGCACGGGCTAGTGCTAACATCTCCCAGGTGTACTTCACAGATTTTATGTTAATTAATAATTATAATAATTAATAAGGAGGAATGGGAGGAGCGCGGCGCCCCCCTAAATTAAGAAAAAATTTGTTTAATTGTACAAACGGATGCAGAAAAAATGGACAAAGGGCAAAAATATTCTCCAATAGGCATACTTTATTGTTTACACTGTTAAAACAGTCTATTTCATATACCCTTTAATTGCTTAATGTGATGTTTTTTATGGGGCGGGAGTTGTAGAAACATACATTTACTAACAAACGAAACACCCTGGAAACCCTAGTTTCACTTCTCTGGATGCACTGCATTATAAATGAGTGTCACAACTTAGAAATCATTAGCCAAGTCATTAGCATAATGTGTACACCCGAACCTTCTTTTAAAAAAACACACACATGTTTTGATGCTCGTGCAATTGGTGGATATGGCCTATCATCGATATCTTAGGCTGCCAATTTTTAGTGAATTTGATATAATCAAAAATACGCTCTTAAAACTAAAGTGTTGGATCAACCATATGAGAGTTCGGTGAGTGACAACACTTAAAATTAAATTCAAATCAAATAATGTGTTGAATTAACACTGAGTCAAGTTAAGGCTAACTGTCTTAATGTTAATTCAACACTTTTAAAAGTTAAAACCAACTTTATAAAGAGTTGGTCACTGACCGTAATGTTGATTCAACACTTTCGTTTTTAGAGTGTAATAACAGTATGCCTGCTTGGGAAATGATGTGAATATCTCAACAATTAATTGGCTAAAAAGCCCCCAAAATGGAACAGAAAAGAAAAAAGATGATTGTTTAACCAGTAATATTCACTGTGTGAGTAATAACAATGACGGATCCATGAAACGTGACACTGAACTTGTGTTTTACACTGTTGCAATGGGAAGTGAATTAGTGTACCCCTCTATAGCTCTGTCAATGTCCCCTTAGCGTAATTATTTTAATGTGTGTTATGATAAAGACCGCCCTCTATCTGTTCAGTATATGTAATAAAAGAACTTGTACTTCAGGCTGAGTGAAACATTCTTTGGTTAATTTCTTTACGCACGAGTTAAGTCAATGTCATCGTGTTTAAATCAACCAAAATAACTTCTTATGCGATATGAGATGTTGAAGACAAACCAAAGAATATCGTACGATGAGGAGTGGTTTTCCTGAACGATTCGTCTGGATTGTCACGAACTGTATGCTACAAAATACTTTAAGCGTTGCCATAGAGAAGGTCGCCGACCCGTCACCACGCGTTGAGTGATACAGTACACAGTAGTCTGATCTTCTAGTACAGTACATCCATAGTATACGTACGATAGATCAGCGGTCAGTGTGTGCGTGAATTGCTTAGAGATTTTTAGACTGACGGGGCTGGGTGCTGATTTATTTTAAAGAATTTTACTCCTTAAATATTCTAACAAATTCGTCAAAATGAGCCAAATGGCCTACCACTGGGAAGCAAGATTTAGACAGCATCAGCTGGACAAGATGTACGCAGCAAGGCAACGCGAGGCAGAGAAAGTGGTGAGTTGTATGACTGACTTGAGTCTGTTGTGAGTGTTGATTGGGTTGTTGAAAATTTACTCTCCAGACTTTAAACTAAAGAAAGTTCCTGAAACTTAGAAAGCAGAAGTTGAGTCGATTCTATGTACTCATTCTAGTGTTAGCCAGTATAATACCTTTGGGTGTCCTTTGGACACCTTGTTTTATTTGCAATACGCAAGTAAGTTAAACATTTGGACACCCTGTTTAAAAAAAAAGAAAATAACAAATTTGGACGCCCAATATTTCCTAGGCCGAACAGTATCTGGGAGTTAACAATGTTAGCATTGTTTCTAATCATGTGACAGAGACAGTTAGTCCTATGTACATGGTAACAACATGCATGACATGTACATACATGTACCTAGCTCAAGTTGAAGTTTCTTACTAAATTACTAGTAATGTTAGCTACATTGAATTCAGAAAGGGAGTTCTGGCTAAGAAAAATATGGGGTGTAGGCTAACTAAAATAATGTGTGTGTGTGGGTGTGCATGGGCGGATCCAGAACATTTTTGGGGGGGGCTGAGAATCAAAAACAATTATTTTTCAGTACTACAAAAATTACAATGAAATAATCAAAGGGAGAGAAAAACAAAGCACAGTGAGGGGGAAATGAGAGACAAGGGGGCATGGGAATGGGAGTGCGTTCTCCCCTACCCTCCCCCTCTCTCTCTCTTTTCCTCTCCCTTTTTAATTTTGTTTTTAAACGATTTTGGGGGGCTACAGCCCCCTTAGCCCCCCCCCTGGATCCGCCAATGGTGTGTGGTTGCCCCACCAGTGTGGCATGGACCTGAATCATTAGCCACACATTGGTCCCACTGCCGCTAACGGCAGGATTTTATTTTATTTTCTAAATTCCTAGCGCTCAAATTGACGATATTTACTACTATTTTGACAAACTAGATACGTTCCTTACATGTTGAACTATCTCGGCGCCCAATAAAAAAATGTTGATTTTACTTAGGCCTACATTTATATTTCGTGACATATAGGCCCGAAAAAATTTCAAGACGATCGGCATTTTGCAGGTTTCAGCAAGGACGGCTATCTTGAATGTATGAAGAGTGGTGAACGGAAATCAACTTGGCCTTGAGGGTCCCGGCCTTGGCCTTGAGGTTCCACTCTGGAAACCCTAGTAACACTTCTCTGGATGCACTGCAATTTTACGACGGCTGTTTTATGTGTGCACATACTTGCTGTATTATAACACGCGGAGATATGACCACGTGATGTCGCCGATATAAACTTAAAACATAAAACAGCCATTGTTTTTCCGTTGACCATTTTTCATACATTCAAGATGACCGTCCTCGTTGAAACCTGCAAAATGCCGATCGTCGTGTAATTTTTTCAAGCCAAAATGTCACGAAATATAAATGTAAGTAAAATCAACATTTTTTTTGGGTGCCGAGATAGTTCAACATATAAGGAATGTATCTAGTGTGTCAAAATAATTGCAAATATCATCAATTTGAGCGCTAGGAATTTACAAAAATCCCACCCGTTAGCGGCAATGGAACCAACGTGTGGCTAAGGATTCAGGTTCGTGCCACACTGGTGGGGCAAGGTGTGTGTGTGTGTGTGTGTGTGTGTGGGTGTTTTAACCTGTTTGTGTTGTCAGACTCAGTAGCAGAGGCTGCCTAACATTTTAGCATTGTCTTGTTGAGTTCTGTGACAGAGATCTGTGTACAACTTGGAAATATCGGTCATGTCAAATTCAGATCTTCATTATTATAATTTATTCATTTGTCCAGGCTGCAGAAGAAGCGGCAAAAGCAGAGTTGGCAGCCTGCCAGGCCCACGAGAGACAAGAACGAGAACAGTCTCGCAGGAAGGCACTCGAGGAACAGATCCGAACAAGAGACAAGAGTGGCATGAAGAAGTCTTATAAAGAACGAGAGCAGTAAGTAATTTCCACTCATGTCATCTTTAGATATGAGAAACTGATAAAAACAATACATTGAACTTTCCCCAAAAAAAATATTGTCTAGCTCCAACAAAATTTACCTTTTCCCATTTTTTTCAAAGAACCTTGGCCTGAACTTGGAATTCCGTGCTTACAATAACCATCTTCTGCCTACAGAATAATATTTGCACTAGATTTGTAAGCGGAAATTCCTTGTAAGCAGAAATTCCTTGTAAGCAGAAATTCCTTGATAAACCGTTAAATATGCTTTTTCAAATGTTGAGCACAAAATGTTTCTTTATTTATGGTTTTAAAAGCAGAGACATGAAATTGGTCGCTGGTTTGTATTTTACTCAAGAACAAAAATTAAATCAAAATAGTAAAGACTTATAATTGAGTTTCTTCTGGTACACCAGTCCATGTAATAATCTCTTCTTGGAAGAAGTGCTGGCTCTGAGAAGAGCCAGTTGGTTTGTTCTCAACGTTTCGACTAGTCTGCTCTAGCTCCTGCATTCTACACTTTCATCAGTCATCTGATGACGGCTAGAGCAGACTAGTCGAAACGTTGAGAACAAACCAACCGGCTCTTCTCAGAGCCATCACTTCTTCCAAGAAGTCATGACATGGTGTACCCAAAATAAGTCATCTCCGCACCCCCCTTATAAGAATGTAACGACAAATTTTAATGCAGCGTTTGAATAAAATTATTTATTAGCCCCCGTTGTCTTTGTCATTGTCTTTGTCATTGTCTTTGTCATTGTCTTTGTCATTGTCTTTGTCATTGTCTTTGGCAGTTTGCACTGTATTGGTGTCAAACCAGTCAGTTTTCAGTTTCCACTTTGCCAATAAATAAACAGCTACCTAAATGTACATTGTATAACTCTTAAAAACATCACCTCTCACAATCATAGTTACCATCTTAGTGATTAGTACCATGCAGAAATGTAGTTAGTGGCCCTGCATTTCACTCCTAACACAGCCTTCAAAAATAGACTCTGCTGTGATCGATATTTGAGGCCACTAACATGACTTTTTTTGTGTAAATTATCAGGTCCATTGGGTTGGTATGCAGTTCCACTAATTCCCTTTAATTAATTCCATCATCATTTCATCATCTTCCTAAATGTACATTGTATAACTCTTAAAAACATCACCTCTCACAATCATAGTTACCATCTTAGTGATTAGTACCATGCAGAAATGTAGTTAGTGGCCCTGCGTTTCACTCCTAATTAACACAGCCTTCAAAAATAGACTCTGCTGTGGTCGATATTTGAGGCCACTAACATGACTTTTTTTGTGTAAATTATCAGGTCCATTGGGTTGGTATGCAGTTCCACTAATTCCCTTTAATTAATTCCATTATCATTTCATCATCTTCATCACAAATACCGTCATCATTTCTTTCATTAATTCATTTTCTTCACAGCAATGTTCGTAGATTTAATGTTCCATACAAAACCTTGTTCGCATTGGACTGGATAATTGATTGACTATTAAAATAATGAATTTCCATAAATCCACTAATATGCAAAACTTATTTTAAAGCATTATATCATACAAACAAAAAAATAATAATTACAAATTTGTGTTTTATTTTTTGCTCTTAACACCGATGTATATAAAGCACTGTATACTGAGTGCCTATGGGAAAATCCACGGGCACTCAACGCAAGAATTAATAATAATAATAATAATGTGTGGACTTATATAGCGCACGTATCCACCAACTAAGTGGTGCCCAAGGTGCATTATATCATTACCCCTGCTCATAAGGCTCATAAATCATTCCTGAAACCATCTCAGCTCCATGGGGAGTATACAGCTCAATTGCTGCCATTACAGCGCATATAGAGCTAATCAACCAACTCTGCCCTCACAGGTACCCATTTAACCCCTGGGTGGAGAGAAGCAATTATGGTTAAGTGTCTTGCTCAAGGACACAAGTGTCACGGCCGGGATTCGAACCCACATTCTGCTGCTAACACCAGAACTTGAGTCCGGTAAGCTAGACCGCTCGGCCACGACACTCCATCAGAATTTCATCAATATATACAATTAAAAACTTGTATGGAACATTTTTTGTGGAACATTCATCTGCAAATGTATGCTTTCTAGCCACAACTAACATTGATTGTCATCAACTATCTTTTTTCTTTTTCTTTTTAAAGGGGCAATATCGGCATGATCAACAGGGCATGGAATCAGAGTGCTAGTTTTAGATTAACTCAGTGACTGAAAATATTTCCTCACATGATAAGGTCATATTATTACCATTGCTGCTGCATAAATGAGCCAGTAATTTTTAGTCACCGTGTTCATCTTAAAACCCTCCTATGGTTTGACCTTTCAAAACCTTTCAAAATCTGCTTACTGGCAAAATGGCTATCAATAATGTATGAACCCTTGAAAACCCTCCAGAATTTGTTGCTACTGAACTACCACACCTTTCAATACCCTTTGAAAGGTGATTGAAACATTTCAACACCAGTTTGTTCAGAGAGTTGTTTCACCTTTCGAAACCTTTCATAGGTCCCTTTTGTCAGACAGTTTTCTCACCTTTCAAAACCCTTCAGTACAGCAAACTTGAAAGGTTTTGAAAGGTCTGACAATTCTATGGCAAACTGCACTGTACATAGGAGGGTTAAACTAGGACACTGATTCCATGCCCTGTTGAAAGTCAGCTCTGATCGTGACGATATTGTTTGTTGGTCTTCCATGCATGTTTAAGTCAGTATACACTTCTAGTTGATTGTCTGTTCTTGTTAATGTATCCATACTTTAAAAAAAAATCAGTTTGTCAAGTTTTATCTTATTTCATTGTGTTGTTTGAAATGACAAAATAGTGAAAATGTATTCTGATTTCTTGTATTCATTCCAAAGTGGAATTGACATCTCCGGTAGACAAAACTTCAAATTCAGATTTGATTAATTACACTTAAATAATAGCACCTTAGACAGATATATTTCAAGGGATGTTTTGATACCGTCATCAATGTTATGCTAAGTAAGTTTTGTGTAAATCCGTGATCATCCGTGATCATCTCATTTTTTTTTTCTCAGGAATACCCATAGTGTATACAGAGCTGCCAACCAGTACGATTTTGTCATATTTCGTACGATAAAACGATTAAAATACGACACTACGATATACATGTAAAAAAATACGATTTCTTAAAAAAATACCAACTAAAAATTTATATTGCCTGGTTACTACTTCTTTCCGTCCGCGTACACAAACCTTACGGTATTTTTCTTCACCCAAAAAGTACTGAGCCAATCTAAGGGCAAATTATGTCATGAAGTAAAGTTCAGTGACAAAGTGCTCCTCAAGTGCAAGAAGGCAGTTGCTCATTTCAACAGACAATAGGTGATGGCCACCTAATCTATGCTTGTGATTTGTTTGTTTATTAAGAATATGATTTTTGTGTTAAAAATAGTATTTTTGGGGATTGTGAATATGATTTTTTGTCTGCTGGGGTTGGCAGCTCTGTGTATAAGGGCTTTAACTGGTGCTTTAATAGGGCCTTTAATCCTTTGTATTTTCCCCTTTCTCAAATTCTCACCCATCCACTCAATAACTTCACCCCTCGAGTGACACACCCGTTCATCCCTTTCCTTCCCCCTTTCTCTCTCTTACTTCAATAGGTCGTCACAGACCAAAGGGACGTACCACTATCAACAAGGGAACAAAACACTTACATTGGAGATGTAGCTACACACATGCCGTCTGTAAACAGGAACAAATCAAGTGCCTTGCTTTTAAACATAAGCAGAACATTTCAGGAACAATTTGCTCTTGAGCTAAGACTAGTTGCAGTATTTGATGTTTGAATTTACTTCCAGTGTAACTGCATCCTGTGAACACAAATTGAATCATTAAATTATGAAGGAATGTTCTACAACTGAAGACTGAACATTTCAAAAAGATTTTAATAACAAAATAAAATCTTGTCAAAGGCATAATTTATTTAATACTATAATCATGTTAAGAAAACATGAAATTGTACATTTTTAGAATTTAAGAAAACACTTTATCAATATATTAGTTTTCTGTAGCAATGCAAAGTCCTTTTGTGTTTGTTTTTGTAAATATTAAATGAATTTCAAGCTCAATTCTCTTCATGTATTTCTCCCAAATAAAGGCCTTGTACAAACAACATCCATAAAAGCTTTTTTTTAATTTGTGTAAATCAATTTGTTAAAATCAACACTGTGACTATCATGCCAGTAATGCAACAATATATGTTTTATGTTGTAAATTAATCAAGGAAATATAACAATAAAATGTGAATACAACAATATAATTATTATTTGTAATAGTTATAAATCTATACATCCTTTCCAAAATTTAACATAGGGGGTTCAATTGGGGATTAATTGGACTGTGAAGTTTGCAATTGGAAACACAGACTTCCAACCAGAGTTGAAGTACTCATACTTGTACTCGAGTACATTTTTATTTACTCGTTCTCATTCATGAAAAAGTGCTCAACTACAACTCTCGAGTTTGAGTACTACAGTAGTACTCAAGTACATTTGTCTGTACTCATACTCATGAAAAAAGTGCTCAACTACAACTCTCGAGTTTGAGTACTAGTAGCCTACTCAAGTACATTTGTCTGTACTCATACTCATGAAAATGTGCTCAACTACAACTCTCGAGTTTGAGTACTAGTAGCCTACTCAAGTACATTTGTCTGTACTCATACTCATGAAAATGTGCTCAACCACAACTCTCGAGTTTGAGTACTAGTAGCCTACTCAAGTACATTTGTCTGTACTCATACTCATGAAAATGTGCTCAACCACAACTCTCGAGTTTGAGTACTAGTACTCATGTACATTTGTCTGTACTCATACTCATGAAAATGTGCTCAACTACAACTCTCGAGTTTGAGTACTAGTAGCCTACTCAAGTACATTTGTCTGTACTCATACTCATGAAAATGTGCTCAACCACAACTCTCGAGTTTGAGTACTATAGTACTCATGTACATTTGTCTGTACTCATACTCATGAAAATGTGCTCAACTACAACTCTCGAGTTTGAGTACTAGTAGCCTACTCAAGTACATTTGTCTGTACTCATACTCATGAAAATGTGCTCAACCACAACTCTCGAGTTTGAGTACTAGTACTCATGTACATTTGTCTGTACTCATACTCATGAAAATGTGCTCAACTACAACTCTCGAGTTTGAGTACTATAGTACTCATGTACATTTGTCTGTACTCATACTCATGAAAATGTGCTCAACCACAACTCTCGAGTTTGAGTACTAGTACTCATGTACATTTGTCTGTACTCATACTCATGAAAATGTGCTCAACTACAACTCTCGAGTTTGAATACTAGTACTCATGTACATTTGTCTGTACTCATACTCATGAAAATGTGCTCAACTACAACTCTCGAGTTTGAGTACTAGTACTCATGTACATTTGTCTGTACTCATACTCATGAAAATGTGCTCAACTACAACTCTCGAGTTTGAGTACTAGTACTCATGTACATTTGTCTGTACTCATACTCATGAAAATGTGCTCAACCACAACTCTCGAGTTTGAGTACTAGTACTCATGTACATTTGTCTGTACTCATACTCATGAAAATGTGCTCAACTACAACTCTCGAGTTTGAGTACTAGTAGCCTACTCAAGTACATTTGTCTGTACTCATACTCATGAAAATGTGCTCAACCACAACTCTCGAGTTTGAGTACTAGTACTCATGTACATTTGTCTGTACTCATACTCATGAAAATGTGCTCAACCACAACTCTCGAGTTTGAGTACTATAGTACTCATGTACATTTGTCTGTACTCATACTCATGAAAATGTGCTCAACCACAACTCTCGAGTTTGAGTACTAGTACTCATGTACATTTGTCTGTACTCATACTCATGAAAATGTGCTCAACTACAACTCTCGAGTTTGAGTACTAGTAGCCTACTCAAGTACATTTGTCTGTACTCATACTCATGAAAATGTGCTCAACTACAACTCTCGAGTTTGAGTACTAGTAGCCTACTCAAGTACATTTGTCTGTACTCATACTCATGGGAAAAGTGCTCAACCACAACTCTCGAGTTTGAGTACTATATAGTACTATACAGTACTCAAGCACATTAATTGTCTGTACTCATACTCATAAAAAAGTGCTCATACAGCTACAATTCTCGAGTTTGAGTACTATATAGTACTCAAGCACATTAATTGTCTGTACTCATGCTCATAAAAAAAATACTCAACTGCAAGTCTGCTTCCAAACTAATTCAAACTATTAAAAAACCAAATAGCTCCAGTTCTGCCAGGCTGGATTGTCAATTGGAATGAGTTGATCTATGATTTTTTTTTCCAATTGGAATCAAATCAAACTACATGTAACTAAACCAACTTAATACCAATTCAGTCCAATTGAATCTCCAATTTGAATGAGCTGGTCTGTGATTTTATTCCAATTGGAAATGCAGAACTCCAATTCATACCGACTGAATACCAACAAAATCCAGTCCAATTGGAATGAGTTGATAGGTGAATTTTTCTCTAGTAAGAAATGCAGTACTCAACTCAAACCAACTCTGTATACCAACTTAATCCAATTCACTCCCATTGGGTGACATTTTGGTTAAGGGATGTGCACATTTTAATCTTATTCACACATTCATCACCACACACTGATGGAATCACAGCCTCTTTGCTTCATGGGTGAGTGTTTAATATCATCTCTAAACTTGTTTTATTTGTATCTTCACTTGCTTTCTATATCTATTCCCACCAACCCTCATCTTGATCATTGGCAACCTCACTCTAAGATGTATCGCCATGTTTGTTCGCTATTTTAACGGCAATTTGCGGACACATTCTTTTTCATCAACACATTGTTATTTTACTTGAGGAAGGGAAAACAAATGCTTTTAAATAACAATTCTCAGGATAATTCGTCTGCTCAGAGCAGTAAGGACTTATACGCACTTGATGATAATTTTAGCTGTTTGACAAAAGGTCTTATAAGATTAATTAAGTGTAGTTACCTAATTACGTACAAGATAATGGGTCTTGAATGCTAAATATAAATTGTGACTACTCCCATTGTTAAATAAAATATAAATCCATATAATTAAATTTTCTTAACATAATGGAATTGCACATAATTTATAGCCTTATAAGTCCTTTCAGCTCACACATTACATGTATAGATATTATAAGTCCTTTCTGCTCTGACCCGACGAATTGTGAGAAACAATGGTTTACAGAAATTATCTACCGAAATTAATTTATGGTGGGTCCTGTCACAAATTTCATTTTGATTTGATTTTATTGTTGCTCTACGTTGTAATTAGTTTTGGTCCTGAAAAGAATAGGAAAACTATTTACGAGTCATTAGAGAGATGACATGGTAGAAGTATGCAAGAAGGAATGGTAGAAGTACGGTAAGGTTTGGGATAGCACCATGTAAAATTCTCTTAGGAGATGTTATATTTGGTGAAAAAACTCCAGAGTACACGGTACTACCGCAAACAATGTTCCTGCAATGTTAATCAAAACTGTTGGCACTCCTTGACACAGTAATGAACAGAGTTATAGTACTTGTTCTCAACAACATTCTTTTGTTCTGGTACTCGACGAAATATCTGGTAATTAACATATCTAACTGACAACCGAATGGCAACCACTCTATGGTAAAAGAAAACAAGGCAGACCAAGGGCAAGATGGCGGGACGAAATTGCTGAGGCACTGGGACACCTGGATGGACGAGGCATGCAAGGGATAGAGACGAATGGAAGCGGCGTGGGGAAGCCTTCGCCCAGCAGTGGGACACAACAGGCTACCAATGATGATGATGATGAACTGAGAAAACTCTCAAAGAAAGCCCCCACTCCCCCCTCTCCCCCCTCTCCCCGCGTCCAATGTTGGTTGGTTAGCAACAGGCTTTTGTGTCGCAAATTGTTTCCAAGGGAAATCCGGTTTTAACGTATCATTGTATGTTGGTGCGGGGATGTGCCAGCAGGTTTTTCACAAGATGGTAGATCATGCCTCCACCATTATGGAAAGCTTCATTTTATTTTTATTTTTTTTGGTCGTTGTTATTTTTTTTTTTTAATCTTTAAATCTTTACTTTAATATTATTTCTTCCTTGTAGACAACTCCAGAGGTTGTTGCAAGAACGCCGATGGCACGATGAGATGATTGACAAGATGCAGAAGGAGGAGAGAGAACATCTTCGCACCGGCGCCCTACGAGACCATAAGAGCAAGGCCAAGGTGCTACGAGACCACGGACTGTATCGTGGAGACGCCACCTTTTTCTTGGATTCAGAGTACTCTTGAGGACACAGACACTTGTTTTATCTCTCGAGGGGTGCTGTTTCTTCACATTTTTGTTTTCATCAGCCCAGATTTGAAAATAGAATGACTAAACTGAGCAGGCATTATTATACAAAGTATACTGAAAGCAAACATATTTGATAGCCAGAAGTGGCTGATTAAAGTGGGAAGTTGCTCCAAAAATGTGCACACAGGGGCATTTTTGACTGGTTTTTACTGTAATTTTGACCTCCCTCAACAATACCAGACAATGCTTTTACCAGTCAAAATCGGTTGACTCATTTTGACCTGTAAATGTACTTACTACACGTAAGGTTTGACAGTGTTTGACTTTTAAGTGCACCAGATATACCTTGGGAAGTATATCAACATTTTGACTGATTTTGACCTTTGTAGTAGTAGAAGGGTTAAACTAATGTGTCAGTTACTAACAACTGGTTGTCATTCTCCTGACGACGGCCAGAGCATACTTGCCGAAACGTTGAGAACAAAACCGGCTCTTTAGTCAGAGCCAACACCTCTACTTTAGAGATTTGTTACATGGTGCTTCCGAAAACTTTCCTAATTACCATTTTCCACCATGATGAGCCTTAAATCCTATAACTGGTTGTCAGTTTCTATTGCATTAGTCATTCAGTTGATAATCAAATGTTAAACTTATTAAGGGTCCAACGGTCAAACCAGGCCTGTATGAACGGAGTTGCCTTCTCTAAGCAAAGCTAGTTTAAAGTATGCACGAATAATTGTGGCCACACTTCTATTTGTACAGTTGGCGGGAGTGATATGAGAGTTTATTTCGCAACAAGACCAAGTTCCCATAATTGTATATGTTTGTGTTTAAAGTGCATATTCGGGTGCCTATCCAGGCGAGATACAGGTTTTTTTGTATAAAAAACACTAATTTTTTTTAAATGGCCCCACAGCGAAATATTTGACCCAATTTTTACCTTTAAAAGACAAGTTGATCTGTGACCTCAATCAAAATATTTTCTGGTCGAAAATTTCTTTGGGGCTACATTTTTGTGTTGTTTGCTACGGCCCCACCCTTGACAAATTTGTGGCTAAACACCGTCCTCTGCACTATTAGTATTACTGCAGTTTGGTTTTTTTTTTTTTTAACATTAATCTTAATATAATACATGGGTACATTTAAAGGGGCAGTATCTTCACGATCAACAGGGCATGGAATCGGAATTCTAGTTTTATATTAACCCCTAACCCTCCAGGGTATTTTGGCTAGAAACCCTGCCAGACGCAACAGATTGCATCGTTTGTCAAAGTGGCTTGACTGCCCAGTGCAGCAAAATCCATCAGGTCACAAATCTCAAGGCCAAACTGCCTCAGAGTCTGTGGTCACCAAACGCAGCAGGATACAACTTTGGCATTGTTCAATGGGACCAGCTCTCAATAGAAACAGACTTGGCTGCTTATGCACTGGTGTTGACAGCTGAATCCATCAAAGTGCACCAAACTTTTCCACCTGATGCACTTTGCTGCGTCTGGCAGGGTTAGGGTTAACACAGTGACTACCATAATACCCCCACATGATAAGGTCCGTTTCTACTGCATAAATGAGCCAGTGATTTTCAGTCACTGCGTAAATCTTAAAACTAGGACATCAATTCCATGCCCTGTCGAAAGTCTGCTCTGATCTTGACGATATTGCACCTTTGATAATTATTCAATTACAAAATTACTGATTCATAATCTAAAAACTTACTTGATGTGGAGTTGGTGATGGTACCAAAACATGAGAAATTTGTCCGTTGGACATGCTGTCACTGTTTTAGAAAACGTGAATTGTATATTGTCCCTTTCAAAATGGATCGGGGGTCTGATCCATCAGAATGAATGCAAGAATAAATGCATTGTTCACTAGTATTTCTTCGTTAACCCTCCTATTGATGGAGTGTCGTGGCCGAGCGGTCTAGCTTACCGGATTCAAGTTCTGGTGTTAGCAACATAATGTGGGTTCGAATCACGGCCATGACACTTGTGTCCTTGAGCAAGACACTTAATCATAATTGCTTCTCTCCACCCAGGGGTTAAATGGGTACCTGTGAAGGCAGAGTTGGTTTGCTCTATATGCGCTAGAAATGGCAGCAATTGAGTTGTATACTCCCCAGGGAGCTGAGATGGTTTCAGGAATGCCTTATGAGCCTTATGAGCAGGGATAATAATATAATGCGCCTTGAGCACCACTTAGTTGGTGGATACGTGCGCTATATAAATCCACACATTATTATTATTATTATTATTGTAGCTGCATTTTAGTGGCAAGTAGCTCATTGGCCAAAACCAGTCAACTACCCAAATGTGCACCCGGGCATTTTTTGACTGGTTTTGACTACCCTGGGCAATACAAGACAATGCTTTTACCAGTCAAAAACGGTCGACTCATTTTGACCTGTAAATGTACTTACTATACACGTAAGGTTTGACAGTGTTCGACTTTTAAGTGCACTAGATAATATATACATTGACAAGTATATCAACATTTTGACTGATTCAGTGACCCTTGTATAGTCACAGAAGGGTTAATGGCACAATGAAATGAGTTTATCTTTCACAGATTTGTTTCTGAACATCTCTCCTGGTTCTTTTGTAAAATAGTGATACATTAACACTACTAATGGTGTCAAATTCCTTAAATGTTTTGAGCATGCACAGTTAGTGAAACACCATTAATTTTGCATGATATGTATTCATTGTGTGGAAGTTTTAGTGAAGTCATCTGGAATGGTTAAATAAACCACGCACTTTGATTTATATTAAAACTATGTCTTATTAAATTTTGCTACGCCAGATAATGGTATTTTTATGATATTTTTTTATTAACATAAAATAATAATGTGTGTACAAATGTTCAACTTTTCACATAATTTGTCGTGATGTATTCAATCGAATTTATGTGTAAAAACATTGTCTCTTTTGTATTTTTGTTTTCAAACATGTGTACAGCGTACACCGGCGATACTTTTTGCAAGAGTCTGACAATAAAACATGTATAATGTACATGAGCAATGTTCTGTCCTTGTAAACGTTTTGTCCAGTGATTGCGATTCCAGCTGACCGACTTGTAAAGCAGATTGCGTTGCCAGAGATTAATATTCTCCGGACCATTAGTGGATTCAAAGATGTAAACTTATCATTTTTTTTATTTTTTATTTTTTTAAATTTATTTATATATAATGTATATATTACATTTTTTCCAACTGTCTCTCATAGGACTATTTCAATTTAGCTATTTACACCCACACACCAACTCCTCAATTTGTAAGGCTTAAAAAAACCTTTTTTTGTTGTCGTATCCCTCTGTGTATTGTCCTATGTTTATTCCAGCTTTACTAAAAGCTACCACCTCTACCTATTGTGTGGCTCAATAATCCCCCCTTTGTTCACTTCTGATACTCCTATTGGCTTTTTCTAGACTGATGCTTATCTTTAATTGGTCACTATTTTCCCGCCTTTTTTGGATCCCGCCCCATGATCCTTTGCTTTCCCTTTTCCCTATAAATGGATGAGTTTTTATGTTGTACTTTGTCAAAGCCTCTGATGAAGGTCCGGATTGGATCGAAAGCTAAGGCCACCCTCCCGATTTAATTTATATATATATATATATATATATATATATATATATATATATATATATATAAACGGTTCGCGAGCAAAGAAAATTTGGCTGATGCCGGACTCGAACCACGACCTCTCGAATACCAGACGAGGCGCTCTACCAACTGAGCTAACCAGCCCCTATGTTGGTGGGCGGTCATATACCAATTATCTATTGCTCTATGGGGCCAGGTCAGAGGCCAAACCATATCTGCTGAGTAGCCAGGGATCAAGCCCCGGTCAGATGCAAACAACCCGGGTAACGGCAGTAGCAGGGGATCACACAATTAACGGGACACAAACCTTTTATGTGGTTGTACACAAAGTAGATTTATATAGAGAAACTGACCTGATATATATATATATATATATATATATATATATATATATATATATATATAAACAATGGTATTGATGGTTGTTTTATAATAAGAAAAGAATATTCAAAGAGCAACATGCAACATGCATGTCCATTGTTTTAGAAGGGTAGAGCAAGAGTTTAATATGGAATTGGTCCTCCATTATTCTCCATAACTGAGTTCTTACAGAAAACTACATAGTAACATGCCATTGAAGCAATGCTTTGTACTGCAACTTTTTTTTCAGCTGAATTTTCATTCAAATCACTGTCAATTGTGCATGCATGATTGAATTTCAACCATTTCATTACGAGCTGTGTGGAACGTGTCATTCTGTCATTTGCTTTTTGAATTTTTAAAATTCATGCAATACTTGTTGAGATATTCTTAAAAATATTAGGGGGAACTTAGAAGTTGTGATGGGTGTATATCGTCCCTAATTTGCCATAGTGACCAATCCCGAATTAAGTTGGCAGAGTGACCAATGCGGTATTGGTCACTTTGCCAAATTACAAAAATAGCCAGTTAGAGCATTCGTCATTTGAATGCATGCTCTATCTCCAAAACTATAAGGAATACATGCATGTGGATTAGATACAATGGTAGGTCCTTTCCTGAATGTACTAATGAGCGGGAAAACTTAAAATTGAAAAAAGTCGGATTGGTCATTATGGCAAATTAAGGACGATATATGACACCCCTTATTTTGGGCAGTGACCCCCCCCCTCCCCCTTTGCCTACCCATCCCCTTTTTTTCAAAACTCATAATCCGCGTCTAGCAGGGACACGCTGCCCAAAGGACATGGGGCATGTTCCCCCATTTTTAATAATCATGCATGTACCCTTACTATACGTTATCACTTAAGGGCCCCTCCCCCAACCCCAGTGGGACCGCACCCATGAAAGCGTAGTTGTTCATTTTTTTTTTAAGTAACCCCCAGATCGAAGATATCCAATCAAAATTTAGACCGTCAAAGTGTCACGTAAATGATGTTGGTTAAGTTGTGGGACCTTGGGCCGGCGGTGCAACTCGGATTTTGTGGTGGTGGAGGGGGCACTTTTGATACACTTTTTTTTACAGGCGTTTATTTTTTTTCTCAGGGGTCTGAAGTCTGAGTAACATTGTGCCAGAAAGCTCATCAGTTGGTTAGCATGCACCGGGACAGTAAAATTCCGCTCTGGTTAATATAACATTGTCCTTAATCACTCCAATAATGTAGATGCATATGCAAGTACATGTGCAATGGTGCATGGTCAGAACTGTTGCCGTGTTTTGTCGCAATAACATCTCACTGCGAAACCCCGTCTCCCCCGAATGTTATACTAAGCGCGGGGGAAAATGTTGCAAAAGATTTTTCGACATGCTGTGCCACATGAGTATGTACATGATTGTATAGTTCCGTCGACACGGGTACAATTAGAGTTAGGCCTAACCTTCACCATTATGCACACCACTGATGTAGTTTTTAACCACCCCTCCCCCTCCCCCACACATTCTTTGCAGAGTACGGGTGGAGCAAAAAAAATGGTGAACATGAAAACGTCTGTCAAACGTCACCTTGTTAATCAACGGGTAACCCCATAGTATTCAATATGGGCCAAGTAAACCTGCTCAAATATTCTGTTTCATTTTACCCAGGAGGAGCGTAATTAATGACCAAAAATATACCACCGCTCTAAAAACGTGCAATTTTATACAAATGCCATGTTTGTCCTGGGGAATAAACTACGCAGGCTACCCACCATGGCTGTCACGTTGTGTTATTCCGTGGGGCTTTCAAAGAAGAGAGTTTGACAGTTATCAACTCTGGCTTTACTGCAGCACATATAATTCTTTCGCCTTTTACTAAAGATTTCCGTGCAGAAGAGCAAATTTAACGAGTCTATAAATATTTTTTTTCAGTGGTACGTCGTAAGATGAGCCCAATATCAATCCAAAGATAGAAATGAATTTGTTATCATGAATACAGTTCTACATGTAGGTTTGAATCACTTCAAAACAGCTCCTGTTGTTGTATGTTTAATTTAATTTAATTCTTTTATTACGCCAGCCATGCATAATTATGTGCGAAATGAAAATCTCAAAGGCAAAATGGGACAGAATACAGAAAACATACATACACAAGAGTATATAGGCAGAATTTAGTCAGGTGTGAAATGAACACAAAAGAAAAAAGATATAATTTTAGTATAATTATATAATTTTTTATATCTTTTTCTTTTGTGTTCATTTCACACCTAACTAGCTTCTGCCTACTCTTGTGTATGTATATATTTTCTGCTTTCTGTATTCTGTCCCATTTTGCCTTTGAGAAAGAACCTGCTATAGGTTTGAAACGTAAGACCAATAACAATTATTTTGCATTAATTTATACTACAGGTCCTTTAGGTTATATAGTAAGCAGTCTGCAATATCTAATTCTCTATTAATTAATAAAAAGGTATCAATAATAAATCTTATAGCAAGTTGCAAGAATGGTTTATTTTCCAAGTGAAATAAATAGAGAATGAGCTGTTGTAAACTGCTTAGCTAGCCTATACCAACCTAAAGGACTTAGAGTATACATTGTAGGCCTAGTTATATTGGCCTCACGTTTCCTAGCAGATGCTTTTTCAAAGGCAAAATGAATGATATACTAACAGGAACCAATTTTTCTAAGTGTTTCGCTGTATAATGGCATAGCTGTAATCTTCCATTTTCCGTTTAAATGGGAATCATTTTCAGATGCGAGACATATCACAACATAGTAGACCTATTATAGGCCCTAAGCATTGTTAAAACGTCCATGGGTGTTCATTATTTGATCGCGAGAAATTAATGTATCGTTCATACTGTTTAAATCTGTAAATTCATCCATGCTTTCAATTCAAGAGATAAACCCCAACCTACCTAAGTTTCAACCTATAATGAGTTTCAGCTTGTCACGTTATCAACGAGAAAATAGCGAAAAGTCACGTTACTTCTGCCTTCGGGTGACAGAAATTTATGTTGGAATTTTTTCTTCTTCTTAATTTGACTTAAATTGTATAGCACTTGAGACGAACATTATTATTTCAATGAATGTTTAATACCATCATCGAACTTCACACCAAATCAGTTTTTTATGTGATCATTTTTATAGGTTTTTCGATATGTCCGTGTCCCGCCCGGTTTATACCTTATGTGAAAGTAGTTTACTTTCTTTATACAATGACAAGTGTAAAGTAAACTGATGTAAACCAGACACTACATGATTCCTAATGCATAATATTCACATCTTTTCCGTGCAAGTTTTGGGACTGTATTGTGCCACATTGAGTACTGCACGCACACTTTCTGTGCGACAGCTGAGTACGTTTCTGATCAAACGAAATAGCGCCCTCATGTGTCTGGTATTACAAAGTGCTATCCAGATTCAGAGTATCATGTTTCCACATATGATATAAGCTAATTAGGAGACGATGGTTGATTTGAGATCGTCACCCCCCCCCCCCCCGGTTAGATTAACTCCCCCACACACACCACCACCACCACCATGCACAGGGGCAGATAGATAGGTCCAGTGGGTTCACCACACCTCTAATCGGATCGCATATTTTGTTTTCTTCTAAAACAAAGTAATAATAATAATAATAACTAAAATAAATAAATGATGAGCTGATTACAAACTCCGCCGGCAAATTTTGCATACTGTTTTGTATTAAAATATCTGGATCCGCCTCTGCCATTTAATTTACACATTTAAATAAATCCAAAGATCCTGTGCTATTTGTTGACCCATTTCAGCCACAAGCCACCCAAGCCAGACACCTGCCCATCTCAACTTCTCAAGTACCCCTCCCCCAAGCCCCAACTTCCACTCTTGATCAGAGTGCAGGGCGTTAGAGTGTTGATCCCACATTCACATGCGATTATCAGCCTCATGTTTACCAGTACTATTGTCTGCACTATTTGCATGTAAACAGTCACAACAGGGATACGAACATTACCGCTATGGTTGGCGTTAAGTGGTACTCATCTGTAAATGAATGGAATCTTTATTGGGACTGATATGATCAATTGAAAGGGCATAATCTTTGAGGGCAACCTTTCGCTCGGGACGACCTTACTCAAAGCACGAACATCTACAGAATCTCTAAGCAAATTATCTAATAAAAGTGACCATATTTCCAATTCCACTGTTTTAATAGGATTTTGTAATAGTTTTGATCACTTTGAGGGCAAGTTGTCCTCCCCGCTGACAGTTTCAGGCGGCACATGTAACACTTATTGACGCATGTTGCCCTTAGCAACACACGTAATGGAGGCATACACATGTACGGTACGTATGAATGAAACCTTTGCATTGTATTGTATGTGTGTTCGTCGTGTCTGCGGGAGGTACGTGGTGTGATAATGGCATTATTGAAGATAGTAAGTTTGCACACGTATACATTGTGATACCGGGTATTTACAAATCGAGTCAACAGAAACCGTCCATCATTGCCTTTTGACGGGGAAAAAACAGCAAATTTATTAAGGAAGTTAGACACATCTTTGTACCAGCATGATTAGTTGAGTTCAGGCGTAGTCGTCTCGGTGAAGATTAGGTGCCTTTCGGCGGAGGAAACGTAGGATATTTGGTGGTTAGATTTCAACGGTAAGTGAACAAAGTTTTGCATTACAAACACGAAGTTGGCTGGGCATACACTGTGTGGTTTAGAGAAGGGGTTGACCGTTTAGAAACATTTTCACCGGCGTCAGGTTGTAAATTGTAGTAATGTTTGGGTAGTAATAGTAGTATACTTTTTGATTAAAGTTTGTAGTTCCTATATTTACAGTTTGACGGCAAGATACTATTACCGTTATATAAGCTTAACAACATCCTAAAAAAAGTGATGAATGATTGATGCACAAGGCGTTTGTGTAATTTAGCAAACATTCAATTTCAGACAAGAATTGAAGTCCAACTGTAGTACTTTCTGGATGCAGTGAATAAAAATGGAGGAGACATGTTGTTGAATAATGCCATGGGAAATATACATGTAATGTATTTTCAACAAAGATACTGAAGTTATCATTTTGTTTATCACCACAGAAGTCCTGATTTTCATTTGTCATGCCTGGAAATCAACATGTGCCGAGGTTTTGTTGGAGAGCTGGCCAGCTTTTGGACAGCTGATCAGAGTTTTAGAACTTTACTGAAACTATAATTACCTGTGGCTCTTGGCACATTGACGGTCATTTTGGACAATGCTCGATGTCAGAGAAAAGTGATTAATGTGTTGTGCAACTTAATTCATCAAATAATCTATCTGCTAGCGGCAAATTGTTCACAGTCTGGTTAACTTAATTAGTCAAAGGTGAGTAAAAAAAAAATTAAAGTTGTATCGTCAGTGGTTTTTCGATTTTTAACAGAAATTTCAAAAATTTTACTTTTTCATCAGAACATTGCTACAGTATTTACTTGAAGAAGGGAAAACGAATGCTTTAGGGGGCCTTATGACATATGTTGAGCGCAATCTAGGGATTTGCGCAATCTCGAGATTGCGTGCTCAAGATTGTGCTCCTCATGATGCTGCGCAAATTAGGGATTTGCGCAATTTGGGAATTATTTGTGTTAATTAGATGACAGGTATATGCAATGGGTAGAATGTCGTATCCAACCGCCACTTTTTCTCATTCAATATAACCAATAATGTAATCTTACCTACCCGGTAAGGTGGAGAACATATATGGATGATGATGGACATACTTTTTATTATTTTAATTATTCAAGGATATTTATTTCATGAAAAACCGGGCATTTTTGGTATACGATGACTTCCTCAGTCATGTCAGTCTGATCTTGTCAACTCCCCCGGTAGTGACCTACACTGTCATTGTACATGTACATGCGCAGTGGCAACTACATGTATAATAGGATTCTTCTATTTTCTGAAGGGGAGGATTTTTTTAGAAGAGAAATAAAGTCCGAAAACCATCATAAAAGTGGATTTTTAAAGATACATGTAGTTTTTGCTTTCTGTACCCCCAAAAATCGATAGAATCATTTTTTTAACTGGTTAGTGGTTGCAAAAAAATTCAAAAAACCCTTAAAAAGTGGCGGTCGGATACGACATTCTTTCCTATGCAATAATTTCATGCCACAACTTGTATGTATCATATTGCCCACAAGAATTTTGAGATTTAAACAAAATAAATACACAATAGCCAACACTGAAAAAGTCTAAAGGGGATACCCAAAAGTTAAAGTGGTGATCAAATTTATTTCCACACAACAAATGACAGACACTGTAACAAAACAAGCTGTAATTTATTTGTTTAACGTAACTTACCTTCGATTTCCGCAGGCACAGGATATCACGCAATCCCAATAAGGGAAAATGTTTCAACTCAAATCCCCTCCGCGAAACCAAAAACCCAAATTAATGCAAACGCCCCTCAGATTTAAAATCTTTTTCCATTTAGTCTCCTTTATTGTGGAGTGCCACGGCGGAGCGGTTTAGTGCATCGGATTTGTGTTCTGATGCCTGAGTCATCAGAATGTGGGTTCGAATCCCGACCGCGACCGTGGTACTTATGTCCTTGAGCAAGACACTTTGCCGTAATTGCTTCTCTCCACCCAGGAGTAAATGGGTACCTGTGAGGGCAGAGTTGGTTGTTGTGTTTGATTAGCCCTATATGCGCTGTAATGGCAGCAATTGAGCTGTATACTCCCCGGGGAGCTGAGATGGTTTCAGGAATGATTTATGTGCCTGATGAGCAGGGGTAATAATGCAGTGCGCCTTGAGTACCAGTTTGGTAAGTCCACATTATTATTATTATTATTATTATTATTATTATTATTATTATTATTATTATTATTATTATTATTGCTTGTGATATTCAAGCCATCACAGAATAATTCAAACGAATGCCCATCCACTGGCGGACAGCTCATTCTGGCTGCAGTGTACTAATATTAGTAGTTGCCGAAGTCCATAATTTTCGCGGGTTAAAAGTCACTGGACAATCTCGAGATTATGCACGCAATCTAGGTCGGCGAAAACGAGGCTGGAACTCTGCAGATTGCAAAAATCCCTAGATTGCGCTCAACACATATTTCTAAATGACTGTGAGAAGCATGGTTTTACAGTAATATATACCGAAATCAATTAATGGTAGGCCCCGTCATAAAATAATTTGCCACTATTCTACTGTAAAACCAAGCTTCTGACAACCATTTTATGAAATATGTTAGTTCAAAGTATTTGTTTTCCTTTCTAAAAGGAAATTATCAATGTTCCAATGAAAACAAAAAAAATCGGGAAATTGCCGGTAAAACACACGATAAATCTTTAATAATAGGAGTGGCTATTACTTTATAGTGCTGGGACGATTAACTGGTTAACGACCGAAACTGCACTATGTAACTGTTTCGAAATTTGCTAACTGGCTAACTGAAACCAATATTTTAAAAAATAATAATAATAATTTTTTAAGAATATGCCGCTCATTTTGTTGTTCTAGACTTGATTTTTTGCCGCATTGGTTATTACAATGTACCTGTAAACAATCATTGCGGGAAGTTGATTGATGCTTTTTAATTGAAAATACATAGTACACATTGTTCCATTTGCCGACTGTATTTGCATGTAGTTTGGGTAGCCATCCTGTGCCGATTTTCAGTTTTACATGAGAGTTTTTCGAACTAACCGTTAACTTCCAGCACTAGTGGCTGTTTAGCAGAAGTTGGTAACAAGTCAAATGAATCTACATGTACATGTAGCTAGCCCTTGTTATAAATGTAATTATAGAGTCACGTAAACTCACTGTATGTTCAATAACTCAAGAAAATGCGTAAATATGACTGGCGTGGCGATAGCAATGGCCATAAAAGCTGGTATTTTTTCAACAGAGTAAATGTTTACACTGCAAATATAACTGAAAAACGTTCTTGTTGGAATATCAAATGCAACTGCTGATTGCCTGCTGCATGCAAGTCTCCATTTGTTGTGACATTTGTCCCTTTAAAGGGGCAGAAATAATTTGCAACGGCAAGCACTACTTTCCTTACATGGGGATGTCCAAATTAACAACCAGCCTTTCGCTCCCAAATACATGTACCATACATGTAGTTATGTTCCCAGTTTTCTCCCGTAATCAAATTGGCACATACATACATGTGTAATGATGTAACCAAGTGTACAGTGTACACATGTAAGTCTAACTTAAAACCTGCCTTAAAATTCTACTGAATAATTACAAATAATACATACACTGTACATGTAGAGTCATTAGGCCAAAAATAAAGTGGTGCGGTGACGCACTTTCTTTTTTTCTTTTCTTTTTTTGGTAATCTTTTTTTCCTTTTTTTATGCCAACAGGGTTAATACGTGATGTATATGCGGGGACCAAATTTCCCGAATACAAAGTATGATGGCTAAGAGAGGCCTCACAAATCGGGCAAATGTTCATACCCCTACGTGTACATGTGTGTGAAAAAGTTGTTTGAAACACAGCATGGCAGAATTCCAATTGATCCAGCAATTTTGGCTGCAATTGGACATCGTTTCATAGCACAAAAAAAAGAAAATTAAAAATGTTGACGCACGGGTCTGAGGCCATGCGCGTGGAGACCAGAAACCGGAGATTTTTTTTTTAGCCTATTTGTAAGCACCAACCACTACCAGGGTGTATGGCAAATATACTAGTCACAAAATACAACATGCAGTTTGAACAAATTCATTTGATGTCTTTGCCAGAGGTTAAACAATTTTGAACAGATGTAATTTTAAGAGATAAAAATGTATGATTTCCAGGTGTGTTCTGCTGTTTTACCAAAATTGTGTTTTTTCCATCACGATGTTGATAGTTTCCTTTCAGAAAAGAAAGCAAATATTCAAAAATGAACATCACAAAATAATTATCAGATGTTTTGGTTCAGCAGTAATCTAGTGCTGAAATAGTTTTATGACAAGGCCCACCATAAATTAATTTTGGTACATTATTTACTGTAAAACCATGCTCTTCACAATAGATTTGAGAAATGAGTAATTTTAAAGCATTTCTTTTCCTTTCCTCAGGTAAAAAAAACAATGTCCCGATGAAAAAAGGGGAAAAAAGGAAAATAGTGAAAAACACATATATTGCCAAAAATTCACAAGTTTGTTACCACTTGTCAGTTCCTCTTCAGTTGGATCAGGAAATAAACATTTATCGTAAAAATTATGTAAATGGAAATTACTTCAAATTTAGAAGCATCTTACTTTGTTATTTGCAAATTAATTTTGGGGTGGGATTGTGACAAGCGCATTTAAGGGTCGTCCCCTTTGCAGTTGTTTTGTGATTTTCAACAAATTCTGTGTGCATCATTGTGGAGTGCCATGGTCGAGCGGTTTAGTGCATCAGATCGAGCGGTTTAGTGCATCAGATTTGTGTTCTGATGGCTGAGTCGTCAGAATGTGGGTTCGAATCCCGACCGCGACCGTGGTACTTGTGTCCTTGAGCAAGACACTTTACCATAATTGCTTCTTTCCACCCAGGGGTAAATGGGTACCTGTGAGGGCAGAGTTGATTGTTGTGTTTGATTAGCCCTACATGCGCTGTAATGGCAGCAATTGAGCTGTATACTCCCCAGGGAGCTGAGATGGTTTCAGGAATGATTTATGAGCCTGATGAGCAGGGGTAACCAGTTTGGTGGATACATGTACATGCACTATATATGTCCACATAATTATTATTATTATTATCATTGATCAGTGACGCACTTTACTTGCTAAGAAAAATAAGTACTCTCGACACAGTTCAAACCCAAATTAAATCCAAGTTACCTGTTTATCAGGAACTATCTATCGATTTCTATCGATCCATTCACAAGACTCCAAATAGAAAGTACACATACATGACAGAACCAGCTGTCCAAACAGAATGAGATTTTTATTGAAAATTTTAGTTGTGTCTAGCACGTTTTTAGATGTTGCAATGTTACGTTTAGACACACGTGTATGTTTTTTAAAACTCATAATTTGTCAACTTCGATCAGGTTTATAATCGTCGTCATGCAAACATTTTTTTTAATTTCTTGAATAAGTACATATTGATATTTTGAGTTTGCTTTTTAATGTAAACATGGACAGATTGGAAAATTGAAAGGGTTATATTTGGTGGAAAGGCTTTTCAAATACAAAATTATTTATATTGTTAAAATTATTTTCTTTTGGGAAATTGTTTTTAGGAGTTTTCAATAGTATTGTAATCGAAAATAAAAAATTGTAATAGATTTACTTTCACAAGTGAATTAGAGATGATACTGAACGTCCTGAGAAATTCTTTTGTCTGACACACTGTAATTTTTGAGAAAACATGTATATCGTCAAACATGGTATACTGCAATTTTCAAAAGTATCGGGATAATTTTAGTTTTTTGTTTCACACATGATTACTTTAGAGCCGATAACCACAGGTCACAGTAAATCGCAAGCGCTTACATGTGGATGAGAGATGCGTGCAACCGCACACTGTACCAATCATTCTTATAAATAATTTCAACTGGGGGGCGTTTTCGCGACCATAACCAGAAACATGTTTGGTCTTCGGTCATTGGTTAAGCGTTTTCGCGAGTACGGTTGTGCTGCGATAACGTCATTGTTCTGACCAAACGTGAACCGAAGTTTGTGATCGGTTACGCTTGGTTTCAAGATGGCGGATTATAAAAAGTAATGAAAGTTTTGTTAATTACATGTATTTGTTAAAACATGATGAAATGATTGTTCGTATACCAGTATATCTTTCAAGTTTATTACTAGCACTCACGAGTAAGTTCTATTTTGCAAAAATTTGAATTATACCGTATATTTTGAGAAACGTTGATGATTGAACACGTCGCAAACTGCAAAAAAAATTCTGGTTATGTTCGCTGTATACTGTCTTGTTTCTGGTCAAGAATATGACGTCAGAAACAAGTTTCTGGTTAGGGTCGCAAAAACGCGCCCCTGCAAAAGTGTTTTCATAACATACAAGTACACAGTACAGACATGTACATGTATGTACACTATAAATTGTCATGTGCGCGGAAGGTCGTAAGGCTCTACGACCTTCTTCCAGGCACACAAAATACAACTTTTGTCCCCAGCAGAAGGTCGTAAGCAATAAAATGGCATCTTTGAAAAAAAGTAGGGCATAACTGTTACATATGTGTTAGTTTTTGATACTGGAGAGATTTTTGAAAAAAATGTTTGTGTACAAATAAAAAAAATAATGGAGACTATTATGGCTCAGTTTTCTTGTGTTGTGTTATCTTACATATCAGTCAGATAAATAAAATAATATATTTAGGCTGTGATTTTTCAAAGTATTTTTATTCATGTTTTATCTGTATTTTTATCTGAAAAAAAGACACAAAAATGTGACATTTTTAAATGATCTAAATCAATCCCATTAACTGAGAGTACTGCTGTCTGAAATTTACTTGTCCTTGTGTTAATATTATGACCTACTATGACTCTCAACAACTGACCCCCAAAGTGAAAATTATTTGTAACTATGTTCCCAAACCATATCAATAAGATCTTACTAACGATCGTAACTCATGGTGTCTTTCTATGTTACGTACGTTTGCGTGATCGACTAATACTGCAAACGAAATAATAATCAACAGTAATATTTTTCATTAAAAAGATTATGTTTTAAGAGAACACTTTGTAACACTTTGAGTTTTTAATGTTTTAATTAATTACGAAAAAATGCAAAATCACTTGCAGTCCTAGTTCCGTGTCCATTTGTGTTACGATCGTAAGACATGCCGCTCGTCTGGATTTGCTTCGATGGTTTCCGGCGGAACGTACACACAGATAACGACAACCAATGTTCCTGTATGAAGTCCGTATAATAATCAGATTGCATGTCCTGGGACGAGGATAAAGGTCGTGACGTTGTTGTTGTCCGGTCGGGCAAGCTGTGTTACGTCCGTTGATGACATTTAAATCCAAATGAAAATCGTCTAAATTACATCGTGATGTTTGGCCATCGGGCTTTGGTGTTTGTTGATACATAAAGCCAAGATACTATTTAATATATTTGTCATAAAATTTGCCCTCTATGATGTCGTAAAATTTGTTTGAAGTCGATTTTTCATTGTACGAAAGGCTGCCAATGCTGGAGTGTTTCGCGTCCATTTTGTTACGATCGTAAGACACGTGCAGCGCTATGCTCATCTGGATTTGTTTCGATGGTTTCCGGCGGAATGTACGTAAACACAGATAACGACTACCAATGTTCCTGTATATAGACCGTATAATAATCAGATTGCGCGTCCTAGCTGGGGATGAAGATAAAGGTAGTGACATTGTTGTCGTCCGTTCGGGTAAGCTGTGTTACGTACGTAAACGAGGCTTAACCTTAACGTTAACGACGCTAAATTACATCGTGATGTTTGACCATCGGGCTTTGTTGATACATAAAGCCAAGATATTATTTAATATATTTGTTATAAACTTTGTCCTCTATGATGTAAAATTTGTTTGAAGTCGATTTTTTTTATTGTATACGAAAGGCTGCCAACGCTGGAGTGTTGCGCGTCCATTTTGTTACGATCGTAAGACACGTGGCTTAACGAGGCTTAACCTTAACGTTATTAACGACGCTAAATTACATCGTGATGTTTGGCCATCGGGCTTTGGTGTTTGTTGATACATAAAGCCAAGATATTATTTAATATACACTGTATTTATCATAAACTTTGTCCTCTATGGTGACTGCCAATGCTGGATTGTACCGTGTCTTAATGTTACAAACGTTAATTCTCAAACATAAACTTTGAAAATTTGAGCGCAGCTCAAATTGAATTGAATTAGCTGAATTAAATTAGAATTGAATGGAGTTGAACTGAATAAGATTGAAGAGTAAAATGAAAAAAATGCCTTGGATTAGATAATTTCATTGTTGTTTTCTGGTTCGGTGTCCTTGTTACAAATGTTAAATAAAAGGATTAACAACATTTTTTGGATGAAAATTGGATTTGGATAACAGTCATTAAACATTGTGATTGTCATAAACAAACTTTCCCTTTAAAATATAGAAGATTGCTCTTGTAAAAATATCTGGATAAAAAACTTTGTTATTTATAATATGTGGTGTAACGTATGTAACGGTGTCCTTTTTACTCACTCATGTAACTCAAACTGAAAAAACATCAGAATATTTTTCTTGTTTGTACCTTGTCTGCTCATAGTGAAACATGTACCTACATGATACAAAGTCAAAGGGAACTTACCCTTTGTGTGATACCATACACCTAAGAGACACTATGTTACATAATGTAAGAGATGCAACTACATAAGTTTGAATGCTAAAAAAGTGGACTTCCTCATGACGAACTATCTTTACCCCTTTAAAGTAGCTTGCTTAAGGGATAAACATTGAAATAAACGTGTCTGCATTATTCCCGACAGTTATTCATTTTTTACCATGTGTGTCACACTTTCTTCACCTAGTATTGTATATACACACATATTTGTTGCTAGAATTACTCCCAAGACATGTTTTTCCATTCCCGTGCGGAATTTAACTTTACTACAATGACTTGCATGTATAAATGGCGAAAAACAACCAAACTTTCACACTCGATCAGTTTTCTTGAAACACAATTTTGCACATTAATTGCTTATGACCTTTTGCCGGTCACACTTTCGTTGCGTCCTTCTTCCGGGCACAAGACGAAATACACTGTGAATCATGCAAATGTATGTACACATACACGTATGCACAATATACAGCAGCGTTCAAGCCAGAATTTGGCAACAGGGTCGTCCAAATTGGTTATTCTTTGAAAAACAGGGTGTCCAAATGTTCCACTTGCAATAATTTTGCATTGGGTATTTCAAATAAAACAGGGTGTCCATTTACACATGTACATGTACATGTAGCTATAGAACAGGGCATCCAAAAGACACCCAAAGGTATTGCTAGCTAACATTATCAGGGTGCACATACCTGTGTACATGTACATGTATAATGCACACATGATACAAATGACCTTACTCAACATATTTTTATACCACGTCTGGCTTGTGTAAATCATACAAAAAAATAGTAACCTGCACACATTAACAACCCGTTCATGTGCACAAGTGTGGTTACTAGGGTTACCCACTTCAAACCATGGTACCCTCAAGCCTACACCCTCTCGAGTCCACTTATGGCATCATTCCAAACAATGCCAGCATTCACACAGTGCTGGGAGGATTATGCTGATCCTTCGAAACCCTTTCATTCATTCCCTTGTCCAGTAGGTTGTTATATTTCTCTGTCTCGTTTGAAGCCGCAGATTTCAAGACTGGGGCCCCCATCTGATTTCATGGATCTGTAGCTGTGCCACTACCTCTTTAAGTTGTTTGCCTTTGCCCAGAACTAAGGCTGCGCCGGGTATCCGGGCACCCGGATACCCGACCGAAAATATCATTACCCGATTCCACTTTTCGGTTCCAATTACCCGTAAACGACTTTTTAAAATTCTGACTGAACATTTTAAGCCACACAAAATTATGGAATTCTCTGATTTGTTTGCTGACAAAATGAAGAAAACTTAGATGAAGGCTTTAATAGAAGAAACATTTCCCGACAGCCTTTCACAGACTTGCTGGCTTTTGTTTGAAACTTGTGTTCGTATTGGTTATTTTATACGTTCGGGAGTATTTATGTGTTTTTACAAAATTGTTTTCGGGTACCCGGGTATCCGAAGATTTCCAATTTCAGGTAAAAGGTTCCTGAAATAACCGAAAACGCACAGCCCTACCAAGTACAGTGGGGTATGAATGTTTGCCCCAACCGAAACTGTCATTACTCAGTTCCATTTTTCGGTTCCAATTACCCGTAAATGACTTTTTTAAATTCAGACTTAACATTTGAGCGGTGCAAACAGAAATCTGTGACTCTTGAATAATGTAATCAAAAGATTACACTAGATAACGACTTTGTAGTATTTTACGGACGGTTTCCACACACGTTCCTCCAACTGATTCAGTGTGATACAATGTTTGCCTATTGTTTGCAGTTATTGGATTAGTGCATGCTTTACATGTACGTGTCTGCACTGGGAGTGTGTGCCATGAGCTCTGTTAATAGAGGGGATATTATTATAGGGAACGTCCACATTAATTGTTGCGCTATTAATAAAAAGTGTTGTTGAAATTGAAAATTAAAAACGGGTATCCGGGTATCTGAAGTTTCTTGATTTCGGATATCCGGTTCCAAAAATATCCAAAACGCACAGCCCTACCCTGAACAAGTTTTAAGATTAATCTGTACAGAAATTGCTAAATTTAGAATTTCAGTATCTGTAAGGGAGTATTGAAGATGTTGTTATTGATATGTTTTTGTTTACTCCCAGGCCTGGAATTTTCATTCTTGTCAGGGCAATGCCACTTTGTCTGAGTAAAGGGCACTTCCATTAGAATATCAGATGTCCCGACCATTTTTAAGGGGCACCAAATTCCAGGCCTGTATTTCACAAGTTACATACATGTAGGCTCTCTCAAGAGTTCAGTTCATGAACTGTTACTGTACTGTAAAGTATGTAGTTTTTCCAAAACTGTGAAATTTTTAAATGAATTGTTGATGCCGACAAAGATTTTTGTCATCTCCAAATGGCATGAATGAAGTTTCAATGTCAATAAGCCTATCGCGCCCACTTGCTGGGCCCAATTTCAAAGCACTGCTTACCGGTAAGCACATTTTTGTGCTAACTGCAGCACAGGTTACATATATGTGTTTCACAGGTTAGCAAGAAAATTCAGAGCGGTGTGTGAGCGTTCACCATGATTTGTATTAGTAAGACTAATTGCGGTGACACCATGTGAAATTCTCAATTGAGTAGTAATTAGTTCTGAAAAGAACTGGAGCTACAACTCGACGTTTCGATCAGTATGCTGTGATCATCCTCAGGAGCATACTGATCGAAACGTCGAGTTGTACATGTACCTCCAGATCTTTTCAGAACTAATTACTACTCAATAGAGAATTTCA
This sequence comes from Zoroaster sp. YZ-2022, assembly GCA_029582265.1. Taxonomy (NCBI): domain Eukaryota; kingdom Metazoa; phylum Echinodermata; class Asteroidea; order Forcipulatida; family Zoroasteridae; genus Zoroaster; species Zoroaster sp. YZ-2022. The sequence continues at coordinate 17,904,189 of CM055824.1, read as the reverse complement.
CATGGTGTCACCGCAATTAGTCTTACTTATCCTCCTCACCATGCAAAGCTACAAGTTTTACCTATGATTTGTATTGTTGAATCACACATTTGCCAACAATGGCCAGTAAGTTTGTGTGCCTTTCTCTATGCGTAACGGATAAAGGCGCTATGAAATGAAAAACGTACAGTAGGCCTAAGCAAAAAATTGGCTGCTTAGTGGCTCTGTGAAATTTGGCCCTGGTGATAAGTGGAATGAATACATTGTACTTTTATATATAATAAAGTGGGTTCTCAGTTTCAGGCTTACAGCATCTAATATTTAAATTTTATAAAGCACAGAAAATTAAGACTTGAGGGTGGGGAAAATACCACATTTGGCAAAATTTTGGTGAAATAAATATCCCTTGGTTCAGTATTGATATAAAGAAAAAAAATAATAAATAAATAAAAATAGTGACTGCTTCGCCAAGCCTTTTTCACTGAATAAATCAATAACCCAACAGGATATTCTGTGCCTTGCCTATAGTACAATCTGTAATATGCACCTGTCTTCTATTGATTTTTTGCACCCTTGGCATTCATTATTGATGGATAGAAAATTAACTTGAAAATCACTAGTTAGCACTCGATACCAGATACAAATGAAGCCTGATAGTCAGTTTAATAGGATTGCGGCAGTTTTTTTGAGGCAAGCATTGAATCATTTTTGAATTGGATATTTTAATTAATACAATGTAAATCCCTCCTACACATGGAGGCCACTCCGATACACTAAATTTTCAGTGTGTTCATCACCAACCTTTAGTATACAAGCCTGCTGTCCTTTCCAAGTAATCTTACAAAATCAGCTGTGTCACCCAAGGCCACTGTAAATGTTTGAACATATTAGTATGGCCTGCAATGTATCAATGGGAGACCACCTTACCCTGCAATCTCATTGGTGTGACAGCACACAGAAGGGTAACCATAGGAGGCCACTGGCAACAGCTAATGGCTTGGAGTGGCCTGAATGGGTTGTTTCAAAAATTGCACTGATTGTAGGCGGGTTTTAAGCTATACACTTATAAATTGGTATTCTATATGAAAATTATTTATTTGTGGAGATAAAAATTTCATGTTGAATGAATGACAAATCTGAATAATTTTCTGAATAATTTTCAAACGATGTAATGCAATAACTTTAAACTATCACTGAGTAGTGAGTTGGTATTTTATACAGGTGTATTGCATTTCATGCGTTTACCAAATTTTCACCAAAAGTTTGAACTGGTTTAAAGCAATTTTGGTATAATTACATGTGATATGAAGTAAAGGATTTTCCTTAAAGGGGCAATATCGTCACGATCAACAGGGCATGGAATCGGGGTGCTAGTTTTATATTAACTCAGTGACTGAAAATAATGATTAACCCTCCTATGCCCAGGCTGAAATTTGGCCCAGTAAGCACCGCACCCACAGACAGTCACTTGAGTATTTTTGGTTGCATTGCCAATTGTTCACACATGTGTATTTTTCTCTAAGAGTGCTGGAGTTAGTGGCAAAGTCAAACACACTTGTGTATGTCCTACATAAGTTATATGCAGAGTCACACAGAGCTGTGTATGTACTGCATAAGTTAGCAGCACAGTCGAGTGGTTTTGGTTTGACCTCCTACCATAGCCACATGTCCTTGCATTTATTTGAGTGCACTGCACAAAGTCAATGGGTTGGGAGTTACATACAAATTTTGAGTGTCTTTGATTGTTAAACCTATAGGAGGGTCATATTACCATTGATGCTAATAATAATAATAATAATAATAATAATGTTGACTTACATGTACATGTATAGCGCACATATCCACCAAACTGGTGCTCAAGGCGCATTATATTATTACCCCTGCTCATCAGGCTCATAAATCATTCCTGAAACCATCTCAGCTCCCTGGGAGTATACAGCTCAATTGCTGCCACTACAGCGCATATAGGGCTAATCAAACACAATAACCAACTCTGCCCTCACAGGTATGGAGGTACCCATTTACCCCTGGGTGGAGAAGCAATTATGGTAATGATGCTGCATAAATGAGCCAGTAATTTTCAGTCACTGTGTTCAATCTTAAACTAGGACACCGATTCCATGCCCTGTTGAAAGTCTGCTCTGACCGTGACAATACTGTCCCTTTAACAAAAACATGTAAGGTATATATACATGTAGCATGACTTTATTGCAAAAAAAGCCAGTATTAAACAGCTGTCTTTACTCATGTTAAAGTACAGACATGTACATATGTACTGTACACATGGTAGTGTACACAGTGTGTGCACGTTTCATAATTAAAATGGTCCAATGTGTTTTTGTCCACGTACCTGAACAAATGTAGCATTTCCTTGGCAATCTTGTAATGCCAAAGGAATGATTTTACTTGTTCACCCTTATAAAAGGATTAAAATTACTGGTTGGAAACATGAGAGCTCTTATTTGCCTACATGGTCCTTCACTTGGTCAGTGCGCAGTTTGCAATCAGGTACTTCTTACTTTCAAATTCAATCGCATGTACAGTCAAACTTAAGGCTGTGTTGGGTATCTGGGTACCCGGATACCCCCACCGAAACTGTCATTACCCGGTTCCATTTTTCAGTTCCAAGTACCCGTAAACGACTTGAAAATTTCGACTAAACATTTAAGCCACACAAATGGAAGTCTCAGATTTTTAATAAAATGTGTGTGGGGAATGGAAATGCTACAAGTTGTTTTTAATATACAATGTACATGTCGAGACGGGAAATTATTACAGTAAGTCCACATTTATTATGACTCAAATAAACCAATATTGGTTATTTTAAATACATTCAGGAGTATTTATGTGTTTTCACCCGGGTATCTGAAGATTTCCAATTTCGGGTATCCGGTTCCCGAAATAACCGAAAACGCACAGCCTTAGTCAAACCTGCTACTGTGGCCTCCAAAATAAAGAGGCCACCTGTTCAATGTGGCCAGCCTTTGATGGTCCCAAACTGCCAACACAATACAAAACCTGTGGCTACTTTTAATCGTTCCCTTGGGCGACCTACAGTCAAAGACACTTAAACTTGGGACACTTAACCCCCCCCCCTTTACTCCTAAATGTTGAGTGCTACTTGTGTATTGAACTTATGTTTCAATGTACTACGCAGGGAAACGCATGATGAGGCACACCAGAACATATGCAAGACAACATTGTTTGGGGGAGATAGAGGGAGGTATCGGAGGGGAGTGTCCTAACGAATTTTGTCTCTGATAGACGAATTTCAAATTGACCCAGTCTGTGCACTTCCGCATTGAAACTGAGGCTCTCTGTGTCAAGTCACAACATCGATGCGAGGTAGACAATAGAACGACTTACGCAGCACATGCATCCAACACTGAGAGCCTTGTTATCAAACCCGGAAATTTCGTCATCTTGGGAATTGTCTATAGATTGAAGCTCTTCAACACGTATTTTGAATATCGGATCTTCTTGTCTTCCCTCTTGCCAGTGATAACTTGCCGATGCTCCCATGAGGACTCTCACAGCCATGGAGAAGTATGAAAACCTCGGTCTGGTTGGGGAGGGCAGCTACGGCATGGTGATGAAGTGTCGCCATAAGGAGACCAATCAGACAGTGGCTATCAAGAAATTCATCGAGTCGGAGGACGATAAGATGGTCAAAAAGATAGCATTACGAGAGGTTCGAATGCTCAAGGTAAGATACATGTAATATTTAAATTGTAAATACTGTCACTTTTTTTGTTTGTGGAAATGTGAACCCAACCTGGCCTGTGGTCACAAAGTACATTTAATTAGCCTATTCACTTTGATTAAAAACGGACTTGAATAAATGTATTTTTTATTTATTTGTTTCCTTTTGCCGAGCCATGCACCAATCCAGCATGTCGATCAAACGGCGCAAATTATCCAATACCTTTCCATGTCTACTGTTGCTATGTCGGTCAAGCACTTTTCAATTCATTTTAATACATATTTCCATTTCACAATTCTCAAGTCAAAGTATACAGGGGTCACTCCATGAAGTTGGGGCACAAAGTGTGACATAAGGGTTGAATTTTCAAAATCAATATATTTATATAATTTTACCATTTTTAGTTTCTCCAAATATTCAATTAAGAAAAATCAAAACACATTATTGCTGATTGTTTCCTGATCATCAGTGATCCTTGTTCAATGAGAGACTGACGCTGGTGAAAATACCTATGCTACATGGACACCTTTGTCATATTTCTTGTGTTTTATTTTGTAAACAGTTCATCATATTCAACTTTATCCAATGTTTAATAACCATTTCAGGGGTGTAATAATAACATAAAACTAACATTACTATTATTGACCACTTAATACTCTAACAAGACATGACAATTGAGCTTTTTGATAGTTTTTAACAAAATTTGGCAATAATTACTTGAAATTCTGTTACATGTTCCTCGTTAAAGAAAATGTGAATCATAGAATCCCATCAGTTTGTTAAAGCATACACTATCATGTTATATAACAATAAAGACTTGCTCAGACTAAAATCGGATATTATGAGTACCTCTTTTTCCAAATACCTATGCTACATGGACACCGTGTCCATGTAGCATAAATATAATATAAAAATCTTTGTCTATTATCCCCCTTCAAGAAGTTTTAATCATAGCATCCCATCAGTTTGTTAAAATATACACTAGTCATGTTCTATGGTTATAGAAACTTACTCTGACTAAAATTACAGATCTGTGCAAACCATTTTCCCAATACCTATGCTACATGGACACGGTGTCCATGTAGTGTAGTATACATTATTGAAAATGTTGTCTAGTGTCTCTCTTTAAAGAAAAGTTTAATCATAGCATCACATCAGTTTGTTAAAACATACACTAGTCATGTATTGTTATATAATGCTAGACTTAATCAGACTAAAATTTTGACTTAACCCTTTTTCCCAAATACCTATGCTACATGGACACCATGAACCATGTCCATGTAGAGTAGATAATTTTTAATTTTTTGTGCAATTGTTTTACAATTATTTTTTAGTTAAAACATGTTTATAATAATAATAGTGGTGTACATTTATAATGCGCCATGTCTGTCATAAATGACTATCTGGAACAATAACTAAAGTAAGATTAATTTAAACTAAAAATCGTTTAGATCTCTGAAAATCGGACCCAGGAAAACAACTATGACAGTATATGAGATGAACTTTGAAATCAGCGATACTTAAAAAAGTCAATTTTGCACTCAAAATCACCCTTTGTTGCTGTTGAAATTACCACTTGTTTCCGTTCGATTAAGGAGGACAAATGCTACATTCTGTCAACTGTAAAAAATAAATTTAAAAAAAATGTACCGTAATTTCCGGAATATAAGCCGCGGCTTATCGTTGATTTTGACACGGTAAAAAGTTGCCTGCGGCTTATCGCGGTATGATCTTGAAGAACAAACACAATGCACAACTAAGCAAAAATCGTTGGTAAACAGACAGAAACAGAAACCTAAAACCTTTATTGTTCGTGGCGAAAATGGTCTGGTCATTGTCAGTTTTGGTGGCGGACCTCGATACACAGATTTATTCAAAACTTCTGAAAAACTGTTGCAACGTTTGGCGCCAGCGACATCAGAATCCACTACGTAGATGGTAGTCTATGCCATGCGTGTACCAGAGAGCCAATGGGAAAATTCGTTTATATCGTAGTCTATGGAAGGAGCCAATAGGAAAATTAGATTTACTGGCGTGGCAGGCGATGAGTCATCGTTTCGTTGGTTGCCGTTGTGGTGATTACATATGCGTTGTGCGAAAGCAGGCAACCAGCGGGACTCGTTCGACATTCCCGAATGCCGTAAATAGTGATACGGGGACGGAACAATCCTCGTGGTAGTTCCGGGACACCCGGCTACATCGGACACCCACACACACAGTCAATCGTGCTGTGCTTATGTAGCGGTTTGCCACAGGTATTGGTTGACGAGGTGCCATGACCTCCCGAGGTCAACCTATGGCGGTACCATTTCAAAATGGGTGGTGTTTTATTTATGCGGGCGTTTTAGATTACCGGCGCTACATTTCACTCGCGGACACCCAAATAACAACCCGATCGTATATTTCCCAATCGCATGAAATTTGCAATCACACTTCAAGTTTTACTTCTCATTGTGATTTATGGATGTTTTTAAAGCCGTGAAACAAGATTCCCCAATGAAAGTATATCTTTAGTCGTGAGCAGTGGGGAATACCGATGCTACGTGTTTATTTTACGCGGACACCCCATGTGGCGTCGATGCAGCGTGAATTCACCGATATGGCGTTGGAAATCTGAAAATTTTAAACTAATATTTTATTATTTATATGCTATTTGAAAAGTAAAAAAACGGATAAGCATGGTTTGTGTGGGTTCGCAGTAGATTTTCTTTGAAAATACGGAGATAAAATTGGAACACTTTGTATGTCACAATTTTTTATAAAAAATGGCACTGGACACGGACAAATTTTCGGTCATATAAAATAAAACAAAAGAAGAAAAAAAATCTCCCTTTTCCTCAAAAGCTACATTTCTATACCAGCTTTCATTATAAAAAAATAATTACCTTGAAACATTTAACACCAACAACTTAAACATGGTTAAATAACTACAAGGTAGCAATGTACCCATGTGCCCCAACTTCATGGAGTGACCCACAGATAATAGTATTGATAAATTTATAAGTATTAAACGTAAGACAGGGTGAAATGGAGGCATGTCCCGGTAAGCAGTTGCTTGTGTTTGGGATGCCTTGGCTTGTACGCAGGTGGCTTGACAGAGTCTTCAGCACTGCTAAGATTGCGCTCCCTGGCCGTAACTCGATCTGTGCATATCCATGCTTTAAAAAAAAAAATTGTTTTAACAAGTGGTGTATGTAGTGACTTGTTCAATCAACCATTGCAGACATGGTGATATCGATGACAGCCATGGTGGGTATGCTTTGTGGATAGAACACACTTCCCACAAATGAGCTAACTCTATACTGTATATTTGTACATGTAACATCTGGTATGCATAATCAGGTTACCAATACGTGTTCCCCTGTGAATTCCTCACAAAGAGGCAGAGGTGTGTCTGGCGTTTCCTGCAAACTTTTTGTCCACGTACCTGAGCAATCTTGTAATGCCAAATAATAATAATAATAATAATAATGTGTGGACTTATATAGCGCACGTATCCACCAACTAAGTGGTGCTCAAGGTGCATTATATCATTACCCCTGCTCATAAGGCTCATAAGGCTCATAAATCATTCCTGAAACCATCTCAGCTCCCTGGGGAGTATACAGCTCAATTGCTGCCATTACAGCGCATATAGGACTAATTAACCAACTCTGCCCTCACAGGTACCCATATAACCCCTGGGTGGAGAGAAGCAATTATGGTTTAAAAGTGTCTTGCTCAAGGACACAAGTGCCACGGCCGGGATTCGAACCCACATTCTGCTGCTACATGTAACACCAGAACTTGAGTCCGGTAAGCTAGACCGCTCGGCCACGACACTCCACTGGTGTTCCAGTCAAACTTAAAACTACTGTACACGTGTACATACATGTACATCTGGTATGTGAATTCCTCACAAAGAGGCTGAGAGGTGTGTCTGGCATTTCCTGTGAACTATTTATTATTGTATTCCATCTTAAATTGGAAAATTCGACAGTGGCAGCATGCACACAGTCTGTATGTTGACAGTACATACGTACATGATACATTGTACAGTATGTTTGTCCCTGAGAAGCTATTTATTTATTGGGTACATGTAGGTTTATTTTAGTGCTCATGGACAATTTTCCGATTTGCGCAGATTTAAGATGAATACTTTGCTGGGATTTAAAGAAACTATATATACTACTCAAAACAATTTAGGGAACACTGGATTTTTAACATCAAATAGGTTTGAAATGTTCCATGAACCGGGATTTTCATTTGCAACCCCCCTCTCTCTTTCAGTAGTCATGTCATGAAATGTGTAATCACTACATGCATCCTTTATCATCTGTTTCATTGTGCAGTTGTTTCTCATCAATTCTGTGAAACATTGTGTTTATCTGAAATAAATGATCTTGCTTTAACTGAGATTATTCCGGTGTTCCCTAAATTGTTTTGAGCAGTATATTTGTATGCATACATGTACATGTACATGTACCTACACTAGATATTGGTAACAAAACAATTGACCACATCAAGTTGATGGTGACCAGTATCAATTAAACATCTTTCTTTCTGCCTCGGGTGTTGTCATTTTGAGTAAAATTAGTATTTAAAAAAAGATCCCATGTTAATTTTCAACTCCATTTGATGAAAATTCCACAATAGAATGAAAACAAAAAATTATGAAATTTAATTTGTTTAAATGACGTAGCACCTCAGACAAAATCATTTCTAGAAAAGCCACTTTACACAGTTGGTAGTCTTTAAAAAAAATATAATAAATGGTTCACAGTTTAACGTATTCTAGTACTTAAAACTTACCGGGTATAAATTGTGTGATAGTATCAATATTTCTTTCTCAGGTGCTTTCGTTATAGTAAAATAATTTCCATCATGAATTTCAATCATCCGAAGACGGAAATTCCACGTTGGAATGAATATGAACAATCTGAATACTTTTTCATTATTTTTCTGTCAACGACACATTGAAATAAATGCTAAAAAACGTTTACAGGTTGGTGTTTATACTAATTTAGTTTATTGATTTAGTTTAGTTTATTGAATTTCCATACATCAATAAATACAACAATTTTACTAATATGAAATTAACAACAAGGAAGTATGGAGGTGCCTGGGAGAAAGCCGGGGCTTATACGAGACCAGGCACCTGGTATATATAGAAACATTATAGCAAAAATACATTAACAATTTAATTGTAAAAACATGATGTTTTGGTAAATTATTAATTACAATCGAATTACACAGTATTATTATAAATATGAGGTATTACTGATAGTTATAAATAATAATTACTAGTGAGTAACAACCTTTTCATGTATTTTTTAAAGCTCTGTATTGTTTGTAGGGGAGGAAGTGGCGTTAATTTATTCCAAAGGATGGGTCCCTGATGTCTAATTGTTGATTTACTAAAACTAGTTCTTACTTTATTAACCCTAACCCCCTAGGCTCATTTTCTAGAAACCTTCCAAAATCCTCCAAAATCAACCGGTGTTCTATTTTGTGTGGTGCCCACTGCCTAAATCCTACAAAATCAACCGGTGCATTTTGCTGCGTGTGGCAGTCAAGGGTGTATATCAGTGGTGGTACAAGTACCAGTATATGGTGAAATCAACCAAGAAAATTTGTCTAACCTGCCATTGAACTCCTCCAAAATCAACCAAGACAAATTTTCTGACCTGCCAAACTCCTCCAAAATCAACCAACGTTACATTGGGCCATCCTGCCAAACTCCTCCAAAATCAACCAAGAAAAATTTCCTAACCTGCCAAAATCCTCCAAAATCAACCAAAAATAATTTTCTGACCTGCCAAACTCCTCCAAAATCAACCAACATTACATTGGGCCATCCTGCCAAACCCCTCCAAAATCAACCAAGAAAAATTTCCTAACCTGCCAAACTCCTCCAAAATCAACCAACGTTACATTGGGCCATCCTGCCAAACTCCTCCAAAATCAACCAAGAAAAATTTCCTAACCTGCCAAAATCCTCCAAAATCAACAAAAAAAAATTTCTAACCTGCCAGAATCAACCAAATCCTCCGGTTGATTTTGGTTGAATTTGGAAGGTTAGGGTTAATGTGAAGTTTATTGGCAGATCTTGTATTATATTGGTGTATATCAACATTCCTTGTAAAAAAAGTAGATAATGGGGTGGGTAAAGCTTTTTTATCAAATTTATACATAAGAACTCCTAGATGATATTGATATAAATCAAAAACGGTTAAGGTGTTGTTTCTAATAAATAGTGGGGCTGCATGAGCTCTGTATGAGGTATTATTAATGACCCTTAGTGTCTTCTTTTGTACAATTAGTAGTTTATTTAAATACGTTTGGTATGTGTTACCCCATGCCAAAATTCCATATTGAAAGTGAGGTAAGGATAAGGTATTATATATTGAAAAAAAGGGTCTTTTCTGGCAGTATGTACTTAAGTTTGCGAAGAATTCCAAGAATTTTAAGACTAAAAAAAAAGTCTTGGGTTCCTATTTTTAGGTTGGCTTCGAAATAGGTGTGCTGATATGAAATGGGGCAAACATTCATACCCCACTGTACTTGTATGTAGGGCTGTGCATTTTCGGTTATTTCAGGAACCGGATACACGAAATTGGAAATCTTCGGATACCCGGGTACCCGAAAACAATTTTGTAAAAGCACATAAATACTCCCGAATGTATAAAATAACCAATACGGACAGAAGTTTCAAAACAAAAGCCGGCAAGTCTGTGAAAAGGCTGTCGGCAAATGTTTCTTCTAAAGCCTTCATCTAAGTTTTCTTCATTTTGTCAGCAAACAAATCAGAGACTTCCATAATGTTGTGTGGCTTTAAATGTTCAGTCGGAATTTTAAAAAGTCGTTTACGGGTAATTGGAACCGAAAAGTGGAACCGGGTAATGACATTTTCGGTCGGGTATCCGGATACCCGGCACAGCCTTGTATGTGAAAAATTCGTTCAAATAGCAGGGTTGCAGAATTCCAATCGATACAGCTATTTTTGAAAATTTTTGGAAAAAACCCAAAACAAAAACAATTTAAAAGGCCGACATTTGTATACGGATCTGAGACTTGTTTTTAGCCAGAAATATTTTACATACCAAAAGTGTATAGCATACATTACATATGTACATGTGACTCAACAAACATGTAATATGCAGTTTCTCTGCCTACGAGCGGTTTACAGTATACAACAGTTGCTTTTGAATTCATCAGAAGAAATATCCTCATCCATCTGCTATCACATCAGCAATATGATTGATGACTGGTACAGTGCTACTGATTGCCATTGTTATTCTCGTTATTAAGCTGCACCAGTGGAATGGCCATAATTGTCAATGTAATCATGCATTAATAAAGGATACCAAATATTTAATACAAATTGATATTTTGTAGGCACTAGATAGATATTACTCATTTAACAATTTGCAGGTAAAAAAAAAATCCATTAAGTGCCATTTATAGATTTGATAAATTAGATAGATTTGATGAAAAACTAAAAGGACTGATTAGGGTATAAATTTTGTTCTGTATGGACTCGCATAGTAATTGGTATTGCACTTGCAATGAATGCACTTGCAGACAAGTACAATGTAGGTTCCTAATTGTTTTCACAATAATTTTACAATTGATTGATTTTTGCCCTACTCCGACGAAGTATGAATGTACATGTGCATTATATACCCATGTCCTCGAAAAAATACAAAATATACAATTAACCTTCAAATTTCCAATAACCTTGACTCATAAATGTACACCACATCCTTAAAAAAGGTCAAGAATTTTGTTTTTATACATATTTGATGTGACAGTGAACAAAAGGATTTCTCTTCGCATTGGAATGAGTAAATAAATTTACAAATTTATTCCGTCTGTCATAAAGTAATTTTTTAGAAGATCTACGTGCAATGAATTGCACATTTGAAATAGGTCAAAGTTGTGATCAACGTACATTGTATTTTCCACAATTTAAATGCATTTGTGTTATTTTCAGTCTCGTTAATGACACAATGACTGAGCTGAAACTTTCACAGGTTAGTTACTGTCGATCTATCTTCGTTCTTATAAAATATGGATGTATATTTACAGACACTAAAATTAACCCCCCAAGGCATTTGGGCTAGAAACCATCCCAAATCCGCCAAAATCCATCATCATGCAGTAAAAAGGTACCCCTGTTGTTGGACTTTGATGGAATTGGTACAGCAGCAAATGCAAAGCATCCATGGCTTGGCTATACACAGTCCTGAATCCAACAAAAGCAGCCGGTGGAGTTGGATGGATTTGGTACACATGGCTACATGCTCTATTCGCTGGGTTAAATACTGTGGAGTACTGAATCCATCAAAATCAGGCAAAACTAGGAGAAGTATTTTGGAGGATTTGGGGTTTAAATTACAAACGGTATATACATGTATGTAGTTTTTAAAGGTCCTACAATCAGCTATGGACCTTAATATTTGTTTTTGTACACATTTAGTCGGGCAAATAACCCCCAAAAATATACCAAATATTTTAAGTAAAAAATATTTTAAAAGTCTGATGCAAGTTTTGCCTGCAGTGCTCTTCTCTTTCTTTCACCTTAATGAGAGGATTTTTGGTTGTCATAGCAATAATAGTCTGAGTGAGGATGCATGATCTGAACCCGTTTTTTTTTTTTTTTTTTTTTTTTTCCCCTCGTCTTTCTCCTTTTTCACAGCCTGATTGGCTAATGACAGAGAATAGCAATTTAGTGTTGGTGCTTATGATTGTCCAGAGTACAAGTGGTTCTGAGTGGCATGAAAATTGACACATGTTGATTTTGAGATGAGATGGAGCCGCATTGTGTAATGAAAACCACTGAGGTGGGATTTTCAATGGTTTAGTGTGGCAGTGTACAGTAGGGTACATGTACCATCAACAGTAGCGGGCAATTTTGCCAAATTGGATTTATAACTCTTACACCGTGTATAATTAATTCTACATGTTCATAATTTCATATCGCATGAAAATTGCTGGGTAACCAATAATTTAGACTCATTTCTGATTTTACAGTGTAATTGCAATTTACGCAGCAGGACTCCTTCAGATCACATTTACATGTGCTGGACTTTTGCTGAATCATGTTTTCGTGAATACCAATTGTGTATAGGTGCTATGAAAGGGAAACATACAACATTGGTTTATCAAATTAACAAAATATTACAAAAGGTTACATGGTGTACATGTTATCAATCATCCAGAGAAATTATTCCGTCATACATTTAACTTAAGTGCTTTCATCTTGCCAACATAAAAACATTAAAGGGGCAGTATCGTCACAATCAGAGCAGACGTTCAACAGGGCATGGAATCGATGTCCTAGTTTAAGATGAACACAGTGACTACAAATTACTGGCTCATTTATGCAGCAGCAACGGTAATATGACCTTATCATGTGGGAAATTATTTTCAGTCACCGAGTTAATCTAAAACAAGCGCTCCGATTCCATGCCCTGTTGATCGTGACGATACTGCCCCTTTAACAAACCTGTAATACATGTAGGTTTTCGTTGATTTCTCAACAATGTGAGCTACATGTACGTGTATGGTAGTGTTGGGACGGTTAGCAGACTGAAACTGCACTAACCATTCATACGTTTGCTAACCGGCTAACCAAAACCAATATTTAAAAAAATACCACCAACAATTTTGGAAGAATTTGCCACCCATTTTGTTGTTCTAGACTTTCTTTTTTGCCGCAGGGTTGGTCAGTAATTAAACAATCATTGCGGGAAGTTTATAAATACATGTAGATGGTTTTTGAAAAGTTGTACACATTGTGACCTTTTGCTGATGATCTAGTTTGTGTGGCCGTCAGGTTAACCAACCGTGAAAGATTAGGTTAAATGGTCAGCGACCTAACCAGTAACTCCCAGCACTAATGTGAGCACCTGTTGTAATGAAACTTTTACAGGTTGGTTTCATGCTATCCAGAGGGATGAAATGAAAACTTATACACATGTACAATTGTGCATACGTACGTTTTCAAATGTACTAATGTTGTAATTTGTGCAAGGGACTTTATATACAAATTTCTTAAGTTTCTGAAATTCTATTTCAGTGATATTTAGTGTTTTTTTGGAAAGCTAACTGTTGAAGTGACACATCACAGTGTCACATTTCAAAGTCCTTAGATCGCATTTAGATCATGCGTGTTTTGCCAAAAATAAAAAAATAAAAAAAATCTTTCCTAATCTCAAATTATGTGTGACTTGTGATAAAAGCATGAATCACCTGTCTAATGCTGCCTTGATTTACACAATGCTTTTCCCTTTCGAGTGACTGAAAATGTCAGAGGTTACATTGTAATGGATGTGAGTATCTGCGTATCGGGCATTTTACGTCTAATTAATAGTGTGTATTTGTCGTGTAACAGTATGTACAGGGTAATTAAGGGGGAGATGTATTGAGTAATGTATTGTTGTTTAAGTTTGACCTATTAAAGTTGGTCTTATGAAGAACAGGTATCAAGATAATTTTCATTTTGTCTTTCTCACAAAGGAAGCAGTTACTATCTGGAATAATGGTATTTTGTTCCATAAACGGCATGCATTGTAGTTTGCTGAGCAAACAGTTGATGTAACAATGTACAAAACACCATAAACATTATAGAAAAAAAGAAAAACACTTCAACCAAAGGTGTACAATGTACAGTGTATGTAGTATTTTAGTTATAATATTTTCCCCCATTTTCTTTTTAGTTGTTTAGTTTGTATTACTGTTATTATATTTTTGTAAAGCCTTTTTTGTCATAACAAGGAGTAATTGATGTTAGCCCAGAGTGACTCAGGTTGCCCTAGATTATATATCAACATTATTTAGCTTCATTCACTGTTCACCAAGGGAGCTTCAACCAATTATGGTGAACATACATGTACATGTACATGTAGGCCTATGTATGTTTTTAATGTTTTTATTAACCCTAACCTTCCCAAATCTTCCAAAGTCCTCTTTGCTAGAATGAAGGATTTTGAAGGATTGAGGTTACATGTACATGTATGCTACATACTCTTTGCTAAAGTGAAGGGTTTTGGAGGATTGAGGTTATTAGGTATACTTGCCTTTTCATGGTACATGTACATCCATGTTTGTTGTAGTGATTGCAAGGTCAGTGCTTGGGTCAGTGGACACACATGCAGGGAGGGTCCGTGGCCATGTACACGTATTACAGATTACATGTACGTGTGCATACACATGTCATGTGCTTGCTTTGCTACTGAAGGATTTTGGAGGATTCAGGTTATGTGACAAGCAAATGGGCCTAGGGAGTTAGGAATGATTCAGGTTATTGTGTAAGTAAATGGGCCTAGGTAGTTACGTGTAGGAATGGTTCAGGTTATGTGTTTAGCAAATGGACATAGGAAGTTAGGAAGGATTCAGGTTATGTGTAAGCAAATGGACCTAGGGAGTTGTGAAGGGTTCAGGTTATGTGTAAGCAAATGGGCCTAGGGAGTTAGGAAGGGTTCAGGTTATGTGTAAGCAAACGGGCCTATAGGGAGTTAGGAAGGGTTCAGGTTATGTGTAAGCAAATGGGCCTAGGGAGTTAGGGAGGGTTCAGGTTATGTGTAAGCAAATGGGCCTAGGGAGTTAGGGAGGGTTCAGGTTATGTGTAAGCAAATGGGCCTAGGGAGTTAGGAAGGGTTCAGGTTATGTGTAAGCAAATGGGCCTAGGGAGTTAGGAAGGATTCAGGTTATGTGTAAGCAAATGGGCCTAGGGAGTTAGGAAGGATTCAGGTTATGTGTAAGCAAATGGGCCTAGGGAGTTAGGAAGGGTTCAGGTTATGTGTAAGCAAATGGGCCAGGGAGTTAGGGAGGATTCAGGTCATGTGTAAGCAAATGGGCCTTGGAGTTAGGAAGGGTTCAGGTTATGTGTAAGCAAATGGGCCTAGGGAGTTTGGAAGGGTTCAGGTTAAATGTGTAAGTAAATGGGCCAAGGGAGTTAGGAAGGGTTCAGATTATGTGTAAGCAAATGGGCCTAGGGAGTGAGGGAGGATTCAGGTTATGTGTAAGCAAATGGGCCAAGGGAGTTAGGAATGGTTCAGGTTATGTGTAAGCAAATGGGCCTAGGGAGTTAGGAAGGGTTCAGGTTATGTGTAAGCAAATGGGCCAGGGAGTTAGGGAGGATTCAGGTCATGTGTAAGCAAATGGGCCTTGGAGTTAGGAAGGGTTCAGGTTATGTGTAAGCAAATGGGCCTAGGGAGTTTGGAAGGGTTCAGGTTAAATGTGTAAGTAAATGGGCCAAGGGAGTTAGGAAGGGTTCAGATTATGTGTAAGCAAATGGGCCTAGGGAGTGAGGGAGGATTCAGGTTATGTGTAAGCAAATGGGCCTAGGGAGTTAGGAATGGTTCAGGTTATGTGTAAGCAAATAGGCCTAGGGAGGTAGGGTTAACCCTCCTATGCCCAGGCTGAAATTTGGCCCAGTAAGCACCGCACCCACAGACAGTCACTTGAGTATTTTTGGTTGCATTGCCAATTGTTCACACATGTGTATAAGAGTGCTGGAGATAGTGGCAAAGTCAAACACACTTGTCTTACAAGTTATATGCAGAGTCACACAGAGCTGTGTATATACTGCATTTATAAGTTACAGTCGAGTGGTTTTGGTTTGACCTCCTACTAAAGCCATAATGTCCTTGCATTTATTTGAGTGCACTGCACAAAGTCAATGGGTTGGGAGTGACATAACAATTTTGAGTGTCTTTGATTGTTAAACCTATAGGAGGGTTTTAATGTAAGGTTTCCCCCATTTTTTATTATTTTTTTTTAGTTTGTATTATTGTTAACCCTCCTATGGTTTGACGTTTCAAAACCTTTCAAAATCTGCTTACGGGCCAAAATGGCTATCAATTATTATGAACCCTTTAAAACCCTCCAGTATTTGTTGCTACTGAACAACCACACCTTTCAATACCCTTTGAAAGGTATTGAAACATTTCAACACCAGTTTGTTCAGAGAGTTGTTACACCTTTCGAAACCTTTCATAGGTCCCTTTTGTCAGACAGTTTTCTCACCTTTCAAACCCTTCAGTACAGCAAACTTGAAAGGTTTTGAAAGGTTTTGAAAGGTCTGACAATTCTATGGCAACTGCACTGTATATAGGAGGGTTAATATATGTTTATGAAAGCGTTCATGTGGTGGTCAGACTAATAGTGCAACTTTTCCTAATTTACTTTTTTTAAATTCACTTCATGAGGTGGAATAAATCCACAGACATGTCACACTTCTGGTTTCTTCCCCCGTTTCTTTCAGCAATTGCGGCACGAGAACCTGGTCAACCTCATCGAGGTCTTCAGGCGTAAGAAGCGCCTGTACCTTGTCTTTGAGTTTGTGGACCACACGATACTCGATGAGCTGGAGCGATTTCCAAACGGCCTGGATGAGAGCGTGGTGCGGCGGTGTATGTGGCAGGTTCTGAAGGGAATTGACTTCTGCCATAATCACAATGTAAGGGTAGACCATAAAAGATGTATAAGCTCACATTTTTTTAACTGGAAATTTCCGGAACTTTTTGTTTTCATTGGAACATTGATATTTCCGTTTAGAAAGGAAAACAAATACTTTGAATTTATATATATAAAAAAATACATTAAGCTTTGTTTAACAGTAAAACAAAGTGTCAAAATGAGTTTACTGGTAAACCATACTTCTCATAATTATCTTGAGAAATGTGAAATTTTAATCCGTTTGTTTTCACTTTCTCATGTAAAATAGCCATGTTTCAATGAAAAAGAAAATTTATGGATATTGCCGTAAAAATAGCCCCCCCCCCCCCTCCAAGAAAAAAACAAAAAACAAAAACATGTGATACTCGTGACTAAATGTAATAGATATAGTTCCCTATAGTTCTCATGTTTTTGTTGGATTTGGCTTTGATCTGCGTCATGGATTCTAAAAGTTCACCAACCAATGATGCACAGAATATTTTTAAACTCCCCCGTGCCCCATACAGTTCTTACACATACCGTAATTTCCGGAATATAAGCCGCGCGGTGTATAAGCCGCACTACCCCAAAATCACCAAAACAAGATTCATGCGTCAACATATAAGCCGCACCGCGTATAAGCCGCACACACAGAGGCCCGCCGGACGCCACTCACTGTCGGTACTTCGCCACAAGGGGGTCATAAAGGGGGTCATTGTGTTGCTTTCGAGTCAAAATGTATTGAAAGAGACACAATAGCATACCTGCCAACCTTGACAAGTGAAAATTCGTAATACTAATAGTAAAGTTTGGCACATTTTACGCATGTCCGAAATACATGTGCATGTACAGGAATCAACGGCACTGCTTGTGGGATCGATGTTTCTTCGACTCCACGTGTTTCTTGACATCGTTAAGGCCACCATGGCTAATGCAGAAATCCGTGCTGCATATTTTACAAAATGCGTGAAGTTCCCCAAGTTTGGTGGCAGCAATAACTGGGTAGCTTTCTGAGTATTTATCTCAAAATTTCTGCACCATTTTTATTTTGCTGTTCCGTTCCCGTATCACTATTTACGGCATTCGGGAATGTTGAACGTAGTCCCGCTGGTTGCCTGCTTTCTGCACAACGTACATGTAATCACTACAACGGCAACCAACGAAACGATGACTCATCGCCTGCTACGCGTAACGAATTTTCCTATTGGCTCCTTCCATAGACTACGATATAACGAATTTTCCCATTGGCTCTCTGGTACACGCATGGCATAGACTACGATCTACGTAGTGGATTCTGATGTCGCTGGCGCTAAACGTTGCAACGTTTTTTTTTTAGAAGTTTTGAATAAATCTGTGTGTATCGAGGTTACGCTCACTAAAATTGACAATGACCAGACCATTTTCGCTACGAACAATAAAGATTTTAGGTTTCTGTTTCTGTCTGTTTACCAACGATTTTTGCTTAATTGTGCATTGTGTTTTGTTCTTCAAGATTCATACCTCGGCGTATAAGCCGCACCGCGTATAAGCCGCAGGCAACTTTTACCGTGTCAAAATCAACGTATAAGCCGCGGCTTATATTCCGGAAATTACGGTACATGTAACGTTTACACAATCTAATACTCTAGTTCAAATATTTTCTTCATACACTGTACATACATGTATATCTGTTGTTGTTTTTTTTGTTTTTTTTCTCTGTACAGATAATTCACAGAGACATTAAACCAGAGAATATTTTAATATCTAAATCCGGCATCGTCAAGCTGTGTGATTTCGGCTTTGCGCGGACGATAGCAGGGCCGGGAGAAATCTACACAGATTATGTTGCTACAAGATGGTATAGAGCGCCTGAGCTTCTGGTCGGTGACACCAAGTATGGAAAGTAAGTAACAAAAAATTGGGTAGGCCTACATTTTTTTTTTCATTGTTGTCTGACAAATATAAATTCAAATTCAAATTCCTAATCTGTGAGACGATTAGTTTTATGAGTAACACCATGTTAATCCTCTTGGTAATCTCTTCTTGAAAGAAGTGATGTGGTTCTGAAAAGAACCGGCCGTGAGAATAGTTTTCACGTTTCAAACAGTGTACACTGTCTGTGTTTGATCCTGTTCGAAAGTCGATATGTAATACGCACACGCATTGGTAGTACGTGCATTCTTTTCGCTACTTCCGGTTCCAAAGCTGGCATACCGTTGTGTGTAATTTAACCTAAATTCCTTGATTTTAACATTCAAAAGCGATTCTTGAGGCGGAAATTGACTTTGTTTATAAAATTTGGCATCTTTACAACATATAGATACGCAAGTCCCAAGCGTCAATCCTTAACCCTAACGATCCCCATCCAGCCAAACTCCAACACCAGGGATTGTTGGAGTTTGATGGGTTGAGTACTGTGTACTTCTGATATGGCATGTGTAAAGTGTTGGAATATGGCTGCATGAGTGCTGTATGTGTGCAGTAACAGTGTTGGATTTTGATTGAGTGAGGATGGTGGTTCTACTAGCATGCAACATTGTTAGACTTTGAGTGGAGAGAGTGTGTGTATGCAAGCTGCTGTAATAAACAACTGATAAAGGCAAATATTGTACTTAGGTATGCTTGGCATTGTGTCTAACATCATGCAACTAGAACCTACCATTTATTCCATAGGGTGTTTTAGTTTTTGTATAGTTAAGTTTTTTTAGCATGAAAACAATTGTTGGATTATGATGGGTTGAGTACTGTGTGACTCCAGTGTTCAAACTTTACTTTGGGCCATGTGTCCCCACTCAATCAAAATCCAACAGCTAAGGGCCTGTTGGAGTTTGATGGGTTGAGTACTGTAAACCAGCAACAGTCAACCATGGTGTTGGGATTTGATAGGTTGAGGAAGGTTTCTAGTAAAAATGCTTAGGGAGTTGGGGTTAAAGAAAAGGGTGGTCAATGCATTTCCAGTGGGCTTCCGATGATCGTTGGAGCCAGCACGTGCGAAGTGGGCGTGGATTACATGTATGTTGGAATTACGTCACACTTAAGAACAGGATAGGTGTCGTCTTTTGAGTTCTCTGTAGACCTTTTTTTGGCTATGAAACGATGCCCAATTGCAGCCAAAATTGCTGGATTGATTGGAATTCTGTTGTGCTGTGTTTTAAACGACTTTTTCCTCAAGGGGTACATGTATGAATGTTTGCAACCTCTCTTAGCCACCATACATTGTACTTTGTGTATGGACAATTGTGTGCAGTTCCATTAACCAAATACATGTAGTATGTACCCTACATGTAGTATGTGTGTATCACTTTGAAAACAAAAAATGAGATTACAAAAAAAAGAGTCACTTCACCGAACACACTTTTTGTTGTTGGCCTTACAGTGTAATTTAGAAGAATAATAATTGTGCACTTATATGTAATAACAACCCTTGCACTTTATATTCTTCCATCTTGCATTTTGATGATTGTAATTTGGAGCAGTTAACAAAACTGTACAGTGCCTTTGCACAGTTCTACGATGGAGTCCGTCCCAACTGACGCAATATTGTCCATCCTTCCTACAGAGCTGTAGATATCTGGGCATTAGGTTGTTTACAAGCTGAAATGTTTACGGGAGAGCCTCTGTTCCCAGGAGATAGCGACATTGATCAACTTTACCACATCATCAAATGTTTCGGTAAGTTTATACAAACAGTACTATTGTAAGCTTAGGGCAATAACACGATAATAACGAATATCATGATACCTTTTTTATTCAATTATAGTATTGAGAACCTTCTTAACCCTCCTATATACAGTGCAGTTGCCATAAAATTGTCAGACCTTTCAAAACCTTTCAAGTTTGCTGTACTGAAGGGTTTTGAAAGGTGAGAAAACTGTCTGACAAAAGGGACCTATGAAAGGTTTCGAAAGGTGTAACAACTCTCTGAACAAACTGGTGTTGAAATGTTTCAATACCTTTCAAAGGGTATTGAAAGGTGTGGTTGTTCAGTAGCAACAAATTCTGGAGGGTTTTAAAGGGTTCATAATAATTGATAGCCATTTTGGCCCGTAAGCAGATTTTGAAAGGTTTTGAAACGTCAAACCATAGGAGGGTTAAGCTATTGAGATATCGGCAAATCGCGATTAAAATATATTGCAACTAAAAAAAAACAAACGCCATTGTAAGTCAAGTCGCAAATTCCATGGAAGCAAAATTATGACAGTCTTTTCAGCTTTTGTGAAGTGAGAAACAAAAGCGAACTACTTCAGAAGTACATACGAATTTGCGATTGATTGCGATGCTTGTAGAGGGATACATACACGTACCTGTGGTTATTGGCTCTAAAGCAATCATGCATGAATGAAAAAAATTATACTGTCGAAAATTGCGATATATGTTTGCCGATATATCGTGGAGGAAAAAAATCGATATCGCCCAAGCTTATACTATTGGGGTATTAAATAAAGATGTATTGCCCATGTTTTACAGGCAATTTACTGAAATTTTCATTGGAACATCGATCATTTCCTTTTAGAAAGGAGAACAACTACTTTGAAATAAGATATTTTTTGAAAAAATAGTTGTCGGAAGCTTGGTTTAATAATAAAAAGTACCTAAATGAATACCTAAACGGGACCCATCATCAGTTCAGTTCGGTACTTATTTTCAGTAAAACTATGCTTCTCACAATTACTTGGAGAAATGTGTCACAAGCAGTTATTTTCCCCTTCCTAAGCAAAATAGTGATGTCACGATGAAAAAGACAATTTCAGAAATTGCTGTTAAAATGCATGTACGTGTACAGTAGGTAAAATCACCAGCGATACTTATTTAACTGAAAAGGAAGGGGAAAATATGTACATGTACAGTGTTGTAAATGGGGAACACATTTTTTATAACCAGTATATACAATATAAGGGTAGTCCTTTTCTTGGTTAGTATTTTTTTAACCCTCCTACTACTATAAGGGCCAAAATCTGTCAAAATGTTGATATACTTGCCAAGGTATCTAGTGCACTTAAAAGTCAAACACTGTCAAACCTTACGTGTACAGTAGTAAGTACATTTACAGGTCAAAATGAGTCAACCGATTTTGACTGGTAAAAGCATTGTCTGGTATTGTTCAGGGTGGTCAAAATGACAGTAAAAACCAGTCAAAGATGCCCCTGTGAGCACATTTGGGTCAACAGTCAAAACAGGCAGTTGACTGATTTTGACCTCTATACATGTAGCTACTTGCCACTAAAGTGCAGCTAGAGTAGGAGGGTTAATAGTCGATATGTGAGCAGATGTTATTTTGTCTTTTGTACTGCAGGTAACTTGATACAGAGACACAAAGAAGTATTCATGAAGAATCCTCTGTTTGTTGGGATGCGTCTTCCTGAAGTAAGGAATGTGGAACCGCTGGAGAAGAGATTTCCCAGTCTGACGGGTCTGTCAATCAAAGTCATGAAGGTCAGTAATTTCTCTCTCTCTCTCTTTTTTACAAATCTCCCTTTGCCTCAATATTTTCTTGAAAGAAGAAAAGTAGCCACCAAGGAGAGATGTAGCCTGTATTGTGTCCAAACCTCTAGTTTCTTGTTTGTGGAGATGTAGAGAGTCTGTAAATCCTTCAAAATTAAACATCCAGGAGGTTTCAGGGTGGCTTTGTCCTCTAGACCAAAAGGAAGACCCAGACCCGCTACCCATTTTTCAGGATTTTTTACTTTTGTTAAATCACACCCCCTGAAGTGGACATGTATTTACTGCATATTTGTTCAAAATGTTCAAATCTGAGCAGTTACATAAATACATGTAGTTTGGATGATTACAACATTAACCCTAACCTTCCCAAATCCTCCAAAATCCTCTTTGCTAAAGTGAACGATTTTGAAGGATTGAGGTTACATGCTACATGCTCTTTGCTAAAGTAGAAGGATTTTGGAGGATTGAGGTTATGAGGCATACTTGCCTTTCCGTGGTACATGTACATCCATGTGTGTTGTAGTGATTGCAAGGTCAGTGCTTGGGTCAGTGGACACTGTTTATTGCTCCATGCATGCAGGGATGGTCCCTGGCCATGTACATGTATCACAGAATAGAAACACATGTGTGCATACATGTCATGTGCTTGCTTTACTACTGAAGGATTTTGGGAGGATTCAGGTTATGTGTAAGCAAATGGGTCCAGGGAGTTAGGAAGGATTCAGGTTATGTGTAAGCAAATGGGCCCAGGGAGTTAGGGAGGATTCAGGTTATGTGTAAGCAAATGGGCCCAGGGAGTTAGGGAGGATTCAGGTTATGTGTAAGCAAATGGGCCCAGGGAGTTAGGGAGGATTCAGGTTATGTGTAAGCAAATGGGCCCAGGGAGTTAGGGAGGATTCAGGTTATGTGTAAGCAAATGGGCCCAGGGAGTTAGGGAGGATTCAGGTTATGTGTAAGCAAATGGGCCCAGGGAGTTAGGAAGGATTCAGGTTATGTGTAAGCAAATGGGCCCAGGGAGTTAGGGAGGATTCAGGTTATGTGTAAGCAAATGGGCCAAGGGAGTTAGGGAGGATTCAGGTTATGTGTAAGCAAATGGGCCCAGGGAGTTAGGAAGGATTCAGGTTATGTGTAAGCAAATGGGCCTAGGGAGTTAGGGAAGATTCAGGTTATGTGTAAGCAAATGGGCCTAGGGAGTTAGGGAAGATTCAGGTTATGTGTAAGCAAATGGGCCTAGGGAGCTAGGGTTAATCTATGCATGCAGTGGCTCAACAAATCTCAAATAAAATCTGCATTGTCACCTAACCTCAAAATCACGACCTGTACCGCAAGATGCAGGAAATGCATCTAGGCCTGTTTGTATTGCACCTACCGGCTTTTGTCCCATTCACAATCGGACCTGTGTAGAGTGGCCACCGAAAAGGAATGGTGACCATGGTATAATCATGTGTCGTCATGAAGGCTAAACATGTATCCGGGCAGGTGGTACCTTATTAGCCCAGCTGGCCCTGAAACCCTTTAGAAGGTCTGCTGAGATAAATCAAACCTTGTCACGTTTGATTACTGGAAGGCTTGGCGTTTTCCATTTAATTTGCAAAATGTGTAGGCCTACACGTTTTGACACAGATCGTGTACACGTGTAAACGATTATTGTTATCACCAATTAATGTTATCACCAATTAATGGTGCATGATGCAGATGGATTGTCCGTATCTAGTACGAAAAATAATTCAAAATACGGCAATACGGATTTAGAAAGAAATCGTACAGATGAAAACAAAGTAATACAGGTCTACGATTTTTCTGGACTCAAGATGAAATATTTGGAATTACCCACGGAGGTGCCAATGACATTTCGGGCCATATCCAATCCAAGCCTAGCACAAAACATCCTCCGAAATTTCTGATTGTGTTAAAAAAAATTTTTAAATGTA
The DNA here is from genome assembly GCA_029582265.1 of Zoroaster sp. YZ-2022. Classification (NCBI taxonomy): domain Eukaryota; kingdom Metazoa; phylum Echinodermata; class Asteroidea; order Forcipulatida; family Zoroasteridae; genus Zoroaster; species Zoroaster sp. YZ-2022. The sequence continues at coordinate 17,879,730 of CM055824.1, read as the reverse complement.
TCAATTGAACTTCCTCGGAATCTTGATATAACAATAGCAGGCCCACTAAAAATTACTAAATTTAATGACTGGCCAAATATCACGGAAAAGGAAGGTTCAATTTTTTTAATGTGGGATTCGTTTGCACGTTTCGTGAATTTGAAAATGTTTAGTGAATTTTTGTGTAAACGTGTAAGCGTCCCAACCCTAATTATAGGCTGTTCGGCATATACATGTAGCTGTACAATCTTCTAACAATACAGGTGTCGAAATTAACATTAATTAATTAGCGGCAGGACTACTAGCTGCTGGGGTTTGGGTAGTCTGATGGGATAGGGGAAAAAAATGAAATAAACAAATAAACTATACTTGTATGCAAGTACAAAATACAGATTCCACATTTTCACCTTTTTCAGGACTACTAAATAAATGTGAAGGACTAGTAAAATTTTGACAAACTAGTCCTGTGGGCTACCATCAAATTCAAGTTGATTTTCACCCCTGCAATATCTTTTTATTTATTGGAAATATTGCGTCAGGATAATGAACAATTGACAGTTCCCGACACTGATGTACATGTATAGCGTACTCAGAAAGCACTGAGTATACAGTGCTGAGTATACAAAGATACGGGCAAAAATCAAATCATTTGATACATTTTGTACAATATCATGAATTTTGATAAGGGTCGCTCCTCCTGTTTTATAATCCCGATTTCTTTTTCTCGAAACTACAGAGCTGTCTCCACTTAGACCCCGATGAGAGGCCCACTTGTTCGCAACTCCTCAGGCACGAGTTCTTCAAGAAGGACGGCTTTGACGAGAAGTTCCCCTCTGAGCTGAGAGTGAAGATCGCCAAGGAGTTTGACTGCAACCCGCTGCTGAAGACGGGCTCGGAGGAGAAGGAGGGAGCCGGGGAGGAGAAGAAGAAAAGTAAAAAGAGCAAAAAGGTAAAGTCAAGAATTGTCTCCTTGTTTGGGTTCAGTTTAAAAAAAATATATAATAATAACATTCTTGGTATTTGGCTTCATCACTTGAATCCCTCTCTATTCAGTGTTCCGTTTCTGCACATATTACCCCTCGCCGACGTAAGTCGGACTGAGGTAATGTAATCACCCCTGTGCGTGTGTGTGTTTGTACTTCTGTACAAGGCTTTGTCTTCTAGACCAAAGGGAGACCCAGGCCCATTTTTCAGGATTTATTAATTTTGTCAAATCACGCCCCTGCTTCCCTCCTCATCATTCATTCATTCATTCATTCATTCATTCATTGGAGTTGTACCTCCAGTTCTTTTCAGAACTAATTACTACTCAATTGAGAATTTCACATGGTGTCACCGCAATTAGTCTTACTTATCCTCCTCACCATGCAAAGCTACAAGTTTTACCTATTCATTCATTCATTCATTCATTCATTCATTCATTCATTCATTCATTCATTCATTTATTCATTTATTCATTTATTCATTTATTCATTTATTTATTTATTTATTTATTTATTCATTCATTCATTCATTTATTCATTCATTCATTCATTCATTCATTCATTCATTCGTTCATAACGTTTTATTTTGATCAAAGGATCAGAGCCACAGCCACTCAGAAAAGGAGAAAGAAAAAGAGAAAAACAGGAAGAGGCATTCAGACGCAGATAGACATAAGCCATCAACGACGCCCCCAGAGACGAGTGACAGACACCTCAAAGCTTCATCAGATAGTACAAGAAAGGTAGAATACTACTAGACAGTTTTGTCATTCACAACAACACCAAGGACATCCACAATCTATTTCTTAACTTTTTTTGTTTTCCTTTCATTTTTTTCCCCCAAAGAACCAATCAATGGTCGAGTCTTAACCATAACTATCCCAAGTCCATCAAAATCCACCACCTGGTTTTACTTGATTTTGATGGATTCAATACTCCACAGTATAGCCCAGCGATGTAGCCATGTGTACCAAATCCATCCAACTCCACCGGCTGCCTGTATTGGATTCAGGACTGTGTATAGCCAAGCCATGGATGCTTTGCATTTGACACTGTACCAATGTGTACCAAATCCATCAAACTCCACCGGCTGCTTTTGTTGGATTCAGTGACTGTGTATAGCCAAGCCATGGATGCTTTGCATTTGACACTGTACCAATGTGTACCAAATCCATCCAACTCCACCGGCTGCTTTTGTTGGATTCAGGACTGTGTATAGCCAAGCCATGGATGCTTTGCATTTGACACTGTACCAATGTGTACCAAATCCATCAAACTCCACTGGCTGCTTTTGTTGGATTCAGTGACTGTGTACAGCCAAGCCATGGATGCTTTGCATTTGCTGCTGTACCAATTCCATCCAAGTCCAGCAATGGGGTACCTTTTTACTGCATGTTGATGGATTTTGGAGGATTTGGGATGGTTCATAGCAAAAATGCCTTGGGAGTCGGGGTTAATGCATGTTGTGTTTATGAGGGCACCAGTGTAATGTATGAACATCAAGCCTGCTTTTCAAGCCACACATATGCCACATGTGCACCTCATTTGGAACACAATTTTCATACTGTCACAGACGCGCATGAAGTTGTCTAGTTGTCCAACGCATTTGTGCGAAAGGCAAATACGTCTCCAAAAATTCGCTATAAATAGTTGCATGCAGAGATCACATTACCACAGACTTCTTGGCCCAAGACAAGACTCTCTAGTGCACTTTGAGGATAAATGTTCAAGGGAGTAAATGGTTGTTCATGTTTATTATATTAAGTTAGTAAAATATTGTTTTTGAAAACTTTATCGATGTTAGTTTCCCTACAAAATTTCCATCATTACAGCGAGGGTAGAGATGGATATTGTTTAATAACCACTGTAGGGCTGGGTACGGCAGCACAGAGCTGTATACTCCCCAGGGAGATGAGAAAGTTTAAGGACTGATATTGGCCCAATGACCAAAGGTAAAGTGCAGAGTATCACATCATGATAGATTTCACGCTATATACATGTCCCGTAAGACTCCAATATTATTGTGTCGCACTAGCACAGCATGAAAGATATTGTTTTCCTTTCTGCCAGTTACACCTCAAGTCAAGCTACGTCCCGTAGTCTTAGATCTCGTGTGTCTTTCGCAGAATCCTTGCTGTCCCTAAGAGTGCCGCCTTCTGTAGTAAATCTACTCTAGATGTTCCTGTCTCCTTAAGACGTTTCTCCAACGCCTTCAGAATTGTACCTAGTGCTCCCACTACCACAGAAACACCCTTTACATTGACTTGCCACAGCTTGCGGAGTTCTCTCGCTAAATCCGGATATTTCTGTACCATCTCCTTCTCCTTCGCTGCTACTTAACTATCACCCGGCACAGCTAAGATGACATTATTATGTTTATATTACTATTCCAATACATAGACTTTCTTTCCCTTTGTGCCATCATTTTGAATTATTATTATAGGTATCTGATGCATCCGAGTCTCACAAAAAACCCTCAGGCAGGACCGGCTCCCCCATCCCCACCCTCACCCCTACCAGTAAGATGCTTCCGTCCACCGTGACGGCGAGTCATAACGGGTCCTCACACACAACGTCACAGTCGCATTTGAGTCAGAGCACCCCAGCTCCCATCAGCACGATAACGATGGGAACGATAGGCGCTTCCAAAGGGAGCCACATGTCCAATAGTACATCAGGGCCTGCACCGCTGAGGTAAGTTGTCATAACAATGCACTAATACCCTTAGCATCCATCCGTTGTGCAAATCCTCCCAGCAGTCTGCTTAACCAGTTGACGTCGGGAATATTTAATTTTTTCCGGTCCCCCGTGTGGGTTTATTTTCAGTGAAAAATCTGAAAAAATTTCTAGCCATTAATAATTTTTTTTGTCAATGAAACTAAGTTCGGACACCCAAATAAACACCTTTACTCATTGACATTTTGAGAATTAAATGGCTAGTTTTTTAATTACGGTTGTGTTTGTTCAGCACAATTAGACCGTTGGCAAGCCCTGATGCAACGGCCTATTAGCGACCAGCGCCCGGTCGAAAAGACGGCATACCTGGAGAGAGATCGAACGCCTCGTAAACAATGGATATAAATCCCTCTTTACAAATCCCTGGCTGGTACGTCAAAGGAACGGGTCTTGGATAAAGGGATTAGGCAAAAATCAACGAAAAGAGTGAACTCGTTCAGTATTTGCAGTGCATTTTGTCCGGGGCCACCGAACCGTGACCCCATGGACTCCGAGAAACGATTGCGTGTATACAAGTCAGCCGCCACGACGGCACGCCACGTGTGGCGTATTGACAAGCCTCCCGGTGACACACACAAAAATCGGAATGCGTGTTTAGACGCTCTCCGATCCGCTGTCCCAAAAAAAATTGCGTGTATACACGGCCTCCGAAGCGAACTGGTTAAAGCAGCAGCATCTCCCAGAGTCCGGCGTTATCTTGAAGACGATTAACCCTCCTATTCTCAGTCCATTTTTTGCCAGTAGGTCAACAGACCCGCCAAAACCCTTCGTCCGTCAGTTTTTAAGTAAAGACTGTTTGTGGTGACACCATGTAGAAATTCTCTCATGCGTAGTAGATAGTTTGAGTAGAAACCTCCTGAAGACGATCAGAGCATACTGATTGAAATGTTGAGTTGTAACCAACCAGTTTTTTCAGAACTATTTACTACTCAATTGAGAATTTCTACATTGTCACCACAGTCTTTACTTATCCTTTTCACCACAAGTCTTTGACCAGTTCGCATCGGAGGCCGTGTATACACGCAATTTTTTTTTGCACCGCGGATCGGAGGCCGTGTATAAACGCCAGAGGAAACTCCAGAATATTTGTATGCATGCTCGGTTGAGCCACCCGTGTACGGTGACATGCTCGGAAGACGTGGCCACGCGCTGTGGAAGCTTCCATTAACGGTGTGTGTGGGAAAAAGAAACCCGCACAGGGGCCCAGAAAAACTTTTTTATTCCCGACGCGAACTGGTTAATACTTAATCATAATCATAATGTGACCGGTTCCCGTGAGTGTTAAGTCATACATTGTTGCTAGTATGGACTTAAAAAGTAAAAATTCAACAAAACTACTAGAAATAATTTTGAATTTTTAAAAACTTTCACAGAATTTGGTGAAATTCTTGCGTCGGGTGATAAACAGTTTATTTCATTTTGCCCTACACCACCGTGTGTATAGCACTGTATACTCAGTGCTTTTCAAGTGTCTGTGAAAAAACTTTACAGGCTACTTGGGCGGGATTCAAACCCACAACTTTAAATTCGGACCCACGACCTTAAATTTGAACCCACAAGGTTAAGACGTAAGTACTAGTAAACAGGAGGTCGTGGGTTCGATTCCCGCCCGAGTCACCTGTGTAGTTTTTTCACAAACACTCGAAAAGCACCGAGTGTGCAGTGCTATACATACGTCGATGTGTAGGGCAAAATTAAATCAATTGTTTCACAAAATTTAACGGTAAGTGTGCCCCCAAGAGTATTTTGAAATACAAAAATCGTAAATTATTATATGGGAGCAGCTCACATACTAAATATACATGTATGATGCAGACAAGGACCGAATTTCATGGCATTGCTAAGCTCGGAATTCCACTCTTACAATCAACAGGCCTGTGATTTTTCAGGATTTTTTACAAATCTCCCTTTGCCCCCAAATATTCTTCAAAGCAGAGAAGTAGCCATTGAGGAAAGAAAGAAGTAGCCTGTATTGTGTCCAAACCTCTAGTTTATTGTTTATGTGGATGTGGAGAGTCTGTAAATCCTTCAAAATTAAACATTCAGGAGGTTCAGGGGGCTTTGTCCTCTAGACCAAAGGGAGACCCAGGCCCGCTACCCATTTTTCAGGATTTTTTTACTTTTGTCAAATCACATCCCTGCAATCAACTTTTTTTTCTGCTCATCGGGTTTTGTGCAGATCTTTAGCGCTAGCTGTGAAGCAGCGAATTCTTGGTTACGCAAAATACGCATGTGCGAGTACGCAAAACGTCCTTGCTAGCATGTACATGTACAAAAAGAAAAGACTGTTTGCGGTGACACCGTGTGAATAAGGACGATCACACCACACTGATTGAAATGTCGAATTACTACTCAAAAGATCATTTTTTTCACATGGTGTCATCGCAAACAGTCTTTACTTAGCCTTTCACCATACAAAGCTGAAAATACTACTTTGCATGTAAACTATGCACGCATACAGTGCCTGTAGGCACAGATTGTTAATATTATTGATTTATGAAATTAAAATTGTATCACTGGAGAACCCCAACTAAAAAAAGGGATTATTTATATTATCTGTAAAAGGTTTTAAGCATGTGTTTAAAAAAATTTTTTATCAGGGGAGCGGATAAAGTCAAGAAGGGCGCCACAATCCCGTATTACAAGAAACCAGCCCAGCCCCAGGCAGTCCATCACAGCGGTAGCATGCCTACCCCCATCCCGTCAGAGAAACCCATACTACATGAGAGAACATTACAGTTTGACTCCCTGATGGCAAGTCAGCGAAAAGGGAAAGGAACGTCCTCGCCAAAGCTGGAACGGGAGATAACGCATTTGCCAAACTTAGCTGGAGCTGAAAGTAAGTCATTGTAAAATTAGTACAGAAAGCCTTTAAATCAGTCCTGTGATTTCTCAGGATTTTTTTCCCCTGATTTCAAGATTTTTTACAACTCTCCATTTGCCCTAAAAACTTATTTGAAAGAAGAGAAATAGCCACCAAGGAAAGAAAGAAGTATCCTGTATTGTACCTCTAGTTTCTTGTTTGTGGGGATGTGGAGAGTTTGTAAATCCTCCAAAATTAACCATCCAGGAGGTTCAGGGAGCTTTGTCCTCGAGACCAAAGGGAGACCAAGGCCTGCTACCCATTTTTCAGGATTTATTGTTTTTGTCAAATGCCACCCGTATTAATTCTTCCAGATTGTGTCCTCTTTTGATCCAATATACACTTTGATAAGAATTAAATATCAAACCTTTTAGCTTATTTCAGTGTGACGTAACGAGAAAAATTTGGATGATGATTTCTTTCATTACATTGTATGCTGAAACGATAGCACAGACGTACATGATTGATACCATAATCAACTTTAGGGAGGAGGGCCAAAGTCATGGTACAGTCAAGCCTTTGAGAAGCCAGGCCGGTCCAGGCTACTTAGACTCCTAATAAAGTATGTCTTTCATGAGTCCTAATTCTGAACCTGCCAATCAACATAACCTAGGCTTCTGGAGGGCCTAGCCCCAGGCAAATAGTGCTCATTATAATGGCTGCATTTGTGAACAAAAGACAGCTGAGGTGTCAGTCAAGCAGGCCTCGACAAATTTTTTTCTTCTTAATTGCCCGATCGGGCAAGCTTTGGTCGCAGATTGCTTGCCCGAACTTGCCCGGCAAAAAGAGACCCAATTGAGACATGCATTTTGAGGAAATTATATCAGCAAATTAAGTGTCAACATTGCCAAACCTGGACTTATGTATTTTTATTTTTTAATTGACAACATAAGCTTACTATCGTAGAATAAATATGTCAAATTTGAACTTTCGTACATGTAAACTCATGCACGCACTCACACGGAACCGGCGCGCTGATGACATGTACATCTTTATGCCTGCACTGTGCGTACACGTGATGCCGAGTACCGGCTATAAGGCCAGGCACTTCGTGTATGACGTCACCAAGTGCAGGCTCATCACATGAGCCCCATTTACGAATTCTCAAATTCTCAATTCGTCAGAAAATGACATCATTTTGTAATATTTACACTAGTTGTCACAGCAACAATTCAATTAGCTGACGCGCTAATTGTCGCGCCAAAATTAAACACAATCAAAATGGAGTGGATCCCCAGCTGTTTCCAAGAGAGGAAACACAAAGGAAACTATATTTTTGGCTTGGCAAATGGGTTCTCAACTGGGCGCCGTGCAATACTAGATCAAACACAGTGACGTCAGACACGAAGTGCCTGGCTTATAGCCGTACTCAAGTACCGGCGATGTATTTTTCCACAATGGGTTCACATAAAACTGTGTTGCTATGCTGAGTGCAGCAGCCGACGGCAACGTTACTAAGTACTTCACTTGGTCCACCGCCTTACCAATACGGTGGGGCCGAGCGAACCATGAGTACAAGATTGTTTCCTTGGCTCCCCTCAATTGTGCAGACAAATGCATGTAATAATGAAATCAGTGTCAGTTAAGATGGCGCAACCACGACATGCACGGCAATTTGAGTGCATTTTTATAAGCTTAGATTTTATTAAATGCTTTGAACACTTTGTAGGAAATCACCAGTGGAATTAAACGATAAAATGTTTATTTAATAAGTAATATAACTCATTAGTGTTTCAATAAGAGCACTTGCCCGATCGGGCAGACCATTCAGACGTCCAGGTTGCCCGACAAAATTTCACCGTGTCCCGGGCAATCGGACAGGCGATTTGTCGAGGCCTGAGTCAAGTCTGCGTTAACAAGCAGGTGAACACCCTCACTATCTTCGACTCCCCAAAATCAAGAGTAACTTCCATTTGGATAGCTTCTTCCCTAGAACAGCATTACAATGGAACGACCTTCCTGCTGATTGTTTTCCACCAACTTACGATCTAATTAAGTTTAAGAAAAATATCAACAAATGTAATCTTGCTTAAATGGTGGATGTTATCACAAATGTAACCCCTTACACTCTAGTGGCTTTTTGGCCTTGTTTGGGGTGACTGACAGTAAATAAAAAATAAATAAATAAAAAAACAATAAGAGCTGTTTTGAGATCTATTCATTAGTAAAGGGTCTTTTGTGCTCAGATAGGGGATTATATAGGCCCCTAGGCCTGAGCAAAGCCTCTAGGCCTGGCCGGGCTTCTCAAAGGCTTGGCTGTGGCAGGACTTTTGCCCTCTTCCCTTACACCAAGTCATTTTTATGTAAAACTGTGATTATTTAAATGTTTTTTAAGATAACAGTCTCCTGATAATGATTATAGCATAATAATTGAAACATAGAGAAGACCCTGTGAATACCCTATGGTTCTCCCTGAACCACGTTCTCACTTACATGTAGCAATATTTGATCGCCCGAAAAGGTTCTTTTCAGAACTCTTTTCGGTACCTCACAAATACAGAGATGCCACTTTTCCGGTTTAAACCGGAATTCCGGTTTTTTAAAAAATCTCCCCAAAATCCGTTTTTTTCCGGCCGTCCATTCATAAAAAGACCGGAGGAAAAAAAAAGGAAACGGAATTTTTTTATTTATTTTTTTCGCGCCTCGAGAGCTCGACGTACGACAGCAGCGCAGCAGTAATTTCAGTAGCCTTGATTTCGAGGCTTATCCCGCGAACGCCTGCCGACTACGTGTATGTATGTAACGAGCGCACGATGAACCTGGTTCGTCTTCGTATGTATGCTGTAGTGGTAAGCGAAGTTATCACACACAGCCTTGAAATCAAGTCTATGATTTCATGCGTCGGTGGTTTTCGATCGCAGTCTTCATATCAAATACTCCTACATTACTCGCCTGGTACCAACCAAGTCCTTGTCACATGGCCATCTGAGACTAGGCAGGACGAGTTGTCTAACACATGTACATGTACATGTATGCTGAAGCGATACGCATTGAAACTTGGTTTTCGTAAATTCTGTCAAAGCATGGAGGAAGAGTGAGGCCATTCTCTTCGGGACAATTCAAAGATGGAAAAATTCAAGGTTCTGCAAAGAACGGACAGTTTGAAGACAATTGAGGCGAAGGTTAAAAATAAATGGAACTAGTCGTGGGTGGAGGAGCGTGACGACAACGGCGATTTTCTCTCAGCCTACCTTAGGAAAATTGACCAACCTGGACTCGCGAGTTGTACATGGTGTACAAAACACATCAACTACGGATCTTCGGGGAAGAAATCTATAAAGGCACACGCAAGTAAAGAGGTTCATAAAAAAAACAGAGAGGCGAGGAAAAATGCTCAGGAGTTGCCGACTACTTTTCAAGCGGTTGCTGTAAAAAGTTTGGCAGTTGCAGAACCATCAGCTGGTACTACTACAGTACAACTACTACTAGTACTACATTTGTAAGGCATCTACTCTAGTCTCTACTTCCGAATCGATTTATATTTATAGGGTAGCCCTGTGGAACAAGCTTAGGCCCCCTATATATTTTCCTGGGGAATAAGTAGCTCAACCGAAGCTTTAAAAAAAAAAAAATTGAGATTATTAATTTTTTTTAATTTTATAAATATAACATCTATTAAATTATTAATAGTAGTTCACAGGAGAGCCTTCCATAAGGCCTAGAAAGGCTAAAATTCATGAGCTGCACCCCGGTCGATACACGTTACGCTTGCGACGTTCGCTCCGCGGCTATTTGTCACAATGATAATAAATTTCAGGTTTTTTTTAGCCAACGCAGTGGCATCTCTGCAAATAGCAATAGTTAAGATAAACACATGGTGGTAAACTGCAGACTGAAATGATATAACCAATAGTGTATTGTGGCTTTACAATAACAACATTAGAGGTTTTTTTATTTTTTTATTTTTTTATTTAAGTTGTGTTTTTGTAAGTATGACAATGAAAAGTATGCTTCAATTTACCTGAAAATGTAAGGGATCTTCGCCAATCTCGCCCGCAAAAAACACTGGGTCATTCTCCCAGTATTATTGTGAGACTCGCCCAGAAAGCAGTGATGAAGCTGCAGTCACCAAAATCTTCTATTGTTAACTCCCTAATCCATTGACAAAAGAGTGTTCCTGCTGTTATGACAGTCATCCAGGCGTGTCAGCTAGTCCTTTGTTAACAAGCTAATCCCTTAAATGCCAGAGTATCAGTAGTAATTGAACCATGAAGTATGTTTACTGTACAAGTATAACTTTACATGTATTTGGTATATCTGATTCTTAAAACTCAGGTTACGAATAATTTTATAAAACAAACACGACTTTACTTCGTAAAACAACATTTTATTCCTCAGTTTTTTTTTAAAGTTTTTTTTTTAATACCTTTCTTTTTTTCTTTTTCTTACATGAACATACACAAATCAAATCACAAGTCGACGTTTATATATAGTTATACAAAATATATAGTTATACAAATATACCCGCGGATATTTTAATCCCTTGACAGTATGCAAACATTTTCCCCCAAATAAACCAAAATCTCTTTATAATTATTGTTTATACCCAGGAAGCATGTTGATGTAAACTTGATTTTTGTGTCGAAAAGAAATTTATTTTCTTTCTGCATGGTCATCATCGGGCAAGCCCAGTAATTCCAGGAAAATATTTGTTCTTTAAATTATGACAGCACCCTATGTAATGTGTCCACAATGCAGATTGTTATGATGCTAGCTATATCACTATGAACAACTTCACCCTGAAAATGCCCTGAAAATCAGTTTTGACCCCCAGGGACCAGCTTTCATGTCACCATATAGAGCATTTTCTCTTGATTTTGATGGAAAAAGAAAAATTCTGAAACGTTGTTGGGAACATTGTTAATTTTCACGATAAATTTGGGAGGTCACTTTTGAAAATTGAGTCTAAGTTTAGGGTTTTGCCAGAGCCAGTCACATACATGTATAGCTAAAATTACCGCACCAGCAACAGTGATCACTGCTTTTTTTTTTTTATATTTTACTTTCGGGAAATTTGTCATTGGAGAGGAAAAAAAAGTTAAAAAACAAAAACACGGTAAGCGATTTTTCTTTTTCTTTTATTGTTCCTAAGAATCCGTAAAAAATACAAAAAAACTTTAAGAAAATCTTGTTAAAAAGTCCTGATCTGGGCCTGCCTACAGTCCCTACCAGGGAAAATGTTTGCAGGCTTAGACCTTTTGAATTGCCAATTAAGCCTTTCCATTGTGTAGACGGATTAACGTTGGGCCAGCCTTGCCCAGCCTGGCAAAGCGGTTACATCAAACCAGTGTGGCCGGCTTCTATTGTTAATGTTTTTCTAAAGGTCTGGTAGCGGACTTGGAGTAAAAAATACTGAGGGCGAGAATTGTTGCGGGTGAGAATTTAGATTGTTCCGGGTGGAGTTACTGGGCGAGATTGGCTAAGGTCCCTAAGCAAACATTTTGATCAACCTCTTCAAATATTCAGTGGCAGCAACATGACAGATATATCAAGGGTGTTTTGTTTTGAACATGTCTATCATAAATCATTATGACTTCCCTCCAGCAATGAATATTTCATCAAAGCAATTTTCTAAGCACCCAATGGCACTAATCGAAGGCTGTGTATACATTTAACTGTTCAAAACCAAACTTAATTTGAACTTGTGGTTGAGAGGTAAAGCGGGGAAAACAGGAAGAAACAAGAAAACCTTATTCCAATCATGCCGTGCTCACGATTTATAATGCATATTGCATCAAACTTTCACTTCACGGTTTTACAGGCCACGCCTATGGAACAGTATTGAAAACACAGTCATCAAAATTTGTTTTTCTTCCAAAAAATCGGGGTGTCCAAATATTTAACTTACAATACTTTAACATGTGCTTTACAATTAAAACAGGGTGTCCATTTAGTAAACAGGGCGTCCAGAAGACACCCAAAGGTATTTGCTGGCTTACACTGTGTTGTAGAGGCTCCCACAAAGAAAACCTACATGTAGGCTCTGATGAAATAGGTCTTTCTCTTTAAGCAACAGGTATCTTTCTCTTTAAGCAACGGGTATCAGGGTATCCGGATACCCTGATACCTGACCAAAACTGTCATTACCCAGTTCTATTTTTTTTTCATTTCCGGTTCCAATTACCTGTAAATGATTTCTTAAAATTCCAACTGAACATTTAAGCCACACAAAAGGAATTAACTGATTCTTCTTTTTTTTCTTTCTTTTTTTTTTGTTAACAATATGTGTGTGGGGAATGGGGGATGCTACGAGTCATTTTTAATATAGAGACGGGAAATTATTACAGGAACTCCACATTTATTATGACTCTAATAAAACAAGAGAAGCTTGTGTTCATATAGGTTATTTTATACATGTATATGTGTTTTTTACAAAATTGTTTAAGGGTACCCGGGTACTAGATTTCCAATTTCGGGTATCCGGTTTCCAAAATAACCGAAAACACACAGCCTCACTACTATCCAATTTGTCAGTCTCCATAATATGTTTTCCTTTTTCAAATTTTTATAATATAAATATTCCTTTGTTTTCTATAAGTCCGCATCATCTTTATCATTCGTCTGCCAAGCCTCCTGTTCCTTGCATCGTCTATGCTATACTACAGGCATGTTTACATATATATAAGTCCCTAGGTCTTTTGAATATGCCTATATACACTGTAATTGCTTTTGTGGTTTTTTTTTTTCTGATCAATCAGCTGTTATTGCATTGTTTGTTCCATTATGGGAAATAAATGTTGAATTTAACCCTAACCTTCCCAAATCCTCCAAAATCCTCTTTGCTAAAGTGAAGGATTTTGAAGAATTGAGGTTACATGCTACATGCTCTTTGCTAAAGTGAAGGATTTTGGAGGATTGAGGTTATTAGGCAAACTTGCCTTTCCATGGTACATGTACATCCGTGTTTGTTGTAGTGATTGCAAGGTCAGTGCTTGGGTCAGTGGACACTGTTTATTGTTCCATGCGTGCAGGGAGGGTCCCTGGCCATGTACATGTATCACAGATTAGAAACACACGTGTGCATACATGTCATGTGCTTGCTTTACTACTGAAGGATTTTGGACGGGATTCAGGTTATGTGTAAGCAAATGGGCCAAGGGAGTTAGGGTTAATTGAATCTTTGTGAACTCAATTTAGCATTGGTTCACGACTCAATACCCTGGCAATGCGAGGTGATGGGAATGCAGTGTTAACCAGTTCGCATTGGAGGCCGTGTATACACGCACATTTTTTTTTGGACAGCGGATCGGAGAGCATCTAAACACGCCACAGGATTCTCTGGAATATTTGTATAGATTCCTGGTCGACGTGGCAACGAGCCATAAGCATACGGTGGAAGACGCGGTCTCCCCGGTCACGCTCTGGTGAGCACCACTGTTCGTGTTTGTGCGGTAAAAATAAACCCGCCACGGGGGTTCGGAAAAACTTTTTTATTCCTGGTGCAAACTGGTTAAAACCTCGGTTTTAATCCTTTCAGACAAAAAAGTCATAAGTGCAAAGGAACCTACATCTCATTGCATTTTCTCTTGTCTGTTCTCTCCACGCAGCGGACTCCAACAGGAAATCAGACAAGAAGCACAAGGTCAAGAAGAGCCAGCACACGCCCATGCCCCAAATCGGCCACCACAACGACCCCACGCACAGCGGTGCAAACGGCTCCCACCTCAACCAGTCGTCGTCGTCGTCGGACGACTTCAGGGAGCACAATCTGCCCGCGGTATAGCACAGGATCAAAACCCGGTAGCCGTTCTTTAGAATTTACTGTGCTCCTTTGGGTTGTTAAATGTAATGGGGTCCGTGAAAGGACTCAGTGCTAATGATCTCTGACGTCTATCAATTGGTGCTGTCAGACTGCTTTTGAAAGCACAATCCAGAGGGAAATCCATATTGACATTGTTAAGTTTCTTGTGCTCCATAGTGCAAAATTTATATGTACTAGCCAAAAAAATGATCCCTGCCACCACCACTCCCCCCCCCCCCCCCCAGCGCCATCAAGCAGTGCTAAAGTCCACCCTGTACTGTTACATGATTCAATCGGAGATCTATATGTACCATCAGTGTGGCCAGGGTTGTATTTTTAAAACTGTCTTACGTGCTGAACCTGCATATAGACATGAGAAATCGTCCTTAAGATGCAGTGTCTCTCAATACCCATGTGATGGTGAGTTTTCGGCCGGATTATATCATCAGATGATACAAGTGTGACTGAGGTTGACGTCAAAGAGACATGACCTCTTTGAAAACCAAAGATCAGGCTGGGAAGAACGCAGAAGGTGACCTCCAAGTGACGTGACCTCTTGAAAAAAAAATATATCGGGCTGGGAAAAATGCAGAGCTTGTTCTGTCGACGTCAGACGGTACATTTGGTGGGTCTGGGTGTGCTAGAGCTTGAATGCTGAATGATTTGACTCGGGGTAATAAAGGGGCCAGCCTTGAACCTATTAGAGGTGTATCCAAGGACTAGAGTGGGACCACTTGCCACCCATCCCTCCAGTAGGTATGTGACCTGTCCTCACTCTATGAGCATTGAGTCACACAATGTGATTTTCTGGTGAGGCTAACAAAGTCGGAGTTTAACAAATGAAATAAGAAGAAAATATTACTTTTCACAGATTTTAATGATTAAATGCACCCTCAAGTGATTGGTACCATCGGAAAGCTCATTTTCTACAGAATTCGAAATACAAACATCTCAGTTTTTAAAAAAAATTCTGAATTTAATCTCATTCTGTGGGTAGTAACTACATGTATATGATTTTGACGGAGGGTAAGTTACTACTGCACTTTTGTGCAGAAGATACTTTGTATTAGAATATCCTTACTAAAATTGAATCGAATGCCGTTAATAAAAGTTGCAACGACTTGAAACAAATTAAAAGTAAGTAAATAAAAATAAAAATTACAACATAATGTTTTTTGCATCACCTCCTTGTGAAACGTGTGTTGCACCCAACTCCTGTTTCTGCCGCACTTCGAATAGCACCCTGAGAAGGTTTTTACAGGATCTCGTTGGAAGACTGTCGTTTGTTGTGCAAGCTTATTATAAAGCTTGAAAATCCAGAAATCCTTATTAAGTAAGACTGTGGATTATGAATATTTAACAGCTAAAAAGCGTCCGTCTTCTGTGTTAAATGTCACAGGGAGTAGTCCTGTTTTTTTCTATTGTTCTGTAACAGACGTTGTTTTAAAGATGTTTATTTGACACACCTTGTGCATGGATTAGTTATGAAATAATTGACAAAATGTTTGCTTGTATAGTGTACAGTACATGATATTTCTCTCTCATTTGTGGTCCGCCGGAGACCGATTTCACAGCATTCTTAGTTTTAAAACAGGAATTTTGATGATGTGTTTGTGGCGTCGTCGTTAAACTGTGCTGTTATTAATAGCACGGGTCGCCAGTGATGTCACAAACGCGAAATCTGTGCAAGATACCTTTATGAAAGTCTGGAGGCTGTGCATGGTGGAAAAATCATTACTGGTTTTGCGGTAGCAGCATGTGGTTCAAATCTCAGCTATCGCAAAGTGAGATTGTGCCTCTGATAAGATCTGTTATATGAGACAAGGGCCAAAGTCATGGTACAGCTAAGCCTTTAAGAAGCTCGGCCAGGCCAGGCCCAGGCTTTTCCCCTGCCTACTGGCCTATATAATAAGCTCTGCTTGCCTGGGCTAGGCCCTCCAGAAGCCCAGGATATGTTGATTGGCAGGTACTGTATTGTTACAGGATTAGGACTCACAAAAGACAGATTAGGAGGCTAGGTAGCCTGGGCCTGGCCAGGCTTCTCAAAGGCTTGGCTGTACCATGACTTTGGTCCTGCTCCCTAAGATTTAAGGCTTTGCATGGTGGATTATTGACATCGTTTCGGTTTGCGGTAACATCTGACACACTTCACTAGGTTACCAACTAGAACACTTCTCATTCAACACATAATCCTAGCAAATACTACTACAAGGAGCTGCATCTACAAACCTCTTCATTCTCCTGATAAAGGTCAGAGCACGCTAATCGAAACGTAGAGAAGACCCCCGTGAAGTCCCCACGGTTCTCCATGAACCATATTCTCACTTTCGCAATAGTTGAGAAACGAGTTGCTCGATATTGGTTCTCCACCGAAACCATAATCCCACTTAGCGACAGTCGAGATACGAGTTGTGCGATAAGGTTCTTTTCAGAACCCTGTTACCTCACCTAGCAATAGTTGGAGATAAACACATAGTGTAACCACAAACTGAAATGATAACTTTTTATATTGGTCTTCTATAAGATATATTTAGCCTGGCAGTGCCATGAATTGGTCTCCACAGACCTCAGAGAGAGAGAGAGAGAGTCAAAATATATAATCAGGTTTTTGTGTACATAGAAAGATGTAAATAGTTGCATATATCAACAGGTTTTTAATTTTTTTTAATTTTTTTTATTTTACAAGTTTACCGTTACAGCAATTGGTTGTATTGACTTAACCTTCAGCATTCATATTATATGTTTTGGTTTTGACCTGTATATGTGTTACTGCAGTTACATGTTGCATGCAGTTATTTTGTACTTTGGTGTTACAACTGTTATTAATTTTTGTGTTATCCTTATCAACCAGTGAACACTTTCACTTGTATCGCATAGCAAAATCCTAAGCATTATCCATACTTAGTGACACAAACTTCCAAATAAGCATTGCATGCACACAAATATATTTCTGCAATTTTTTTCTCTGTCAATGCCAATCATCTAATTTTGTATAAGTTGGTGAAATTCTTGCGTCGGGAGATAAACAATTGATTTAATTTTGCCCTCCACCGACGTGTGCTTTCCGAGTGTCTGTGAAAAAACTACACAGGCGACTCGGGCGGGATTCGAACCCACGACCTCCTGCTTACTAGTGCAGACGTCTTAACCTCTCGACCACCGAGCTTGTCCGATGACAATTGGCCGGCTAGAATCCCATATAGCAGCGGGTTCCGCGATATATATAGGTTGGTGAAATTCTTGCGTCGGGAGATAAACAATTGATTTAATTTTGAGTATACAGTGCTATACACATGTCGGTGTAGGGCAAAATTAAATCAATTGTTTATCTCCCGACTAAAATATCTTACAAATAATATTGAGAGTTATGTCTCTGTGTCGGTATATTTTAACACTGTACTGATCCGTGGTAAGAAGCACTAGAAGTTTACTAAGAAAGAATTAAGTAATCTTTCAATACAGTTGGCCTATCATTGCTTGTCTGCATTGACAACTCTTTTGAGTTCAACATTCATTCAATGTAGAGTTTCTTGAAATAGAAATAAGAATAGCAGTTTTATCTTGTGAGTTTTTTTTGGTTTTTTGTGTGAAATGCATCGGTTAGGTTGTGAAACATTTTTTTAAATTCGGATAAAAGTGTCGCTTCTAAAGTAGCATTCAAAGAGTTTCAACTAGAGGCCATCTTGTTTTGGGTTTTTTTTTTTTGTGCTTAGAAGTCTATTTAGGTTCAGAATCAGTATGAAATAGTGAAAATCCAATCGTGCATGTAAATGTGTTACTTTGTATAGCAGACTTGTCATTGAGTTCTTTTTCATGACTCATGAGTACGAGTACAGAAAGTACGAGTACTCATACTCCAACTCTGTCGTTGTAGTCCAGTACTTTTTCATGACTCATGAGTACGAGTACTCGTACTCCAACTCTGTCGTTGTAGTCCAGTTCTTTTTCATGACTCATGAGTACAAGTGCTCGTACTCCAACTCTGTCGTTGTAGTCCAGTTCTTTTTCATGAGTACGAGTAAAACCAGGGGTGTGTTTTGACACTAGAAAAAAAACCCTGAAAAATGGGTCTCCCTTTGGTCAAGAGGACAAAGCCCCCGAACCTCCTGGATGGTTAATTTTGGAGGATTTTACAGACTCTCCACTCTCCACTCTCCACAAACAAGAAACTAGAGGTTTCGATACAATACAGGCTTTTTTCTTTCCTTGGTGGCTACTTCTCTTCTTTCAAAAACATTTTGAGGCAAAGGGAGATTTGTAAACAAATCCTGAAATCAGGACAATTCCTGAGAAATCAGACAATAATTCTGTTGTATACGTAACATCATTTATCTTTTATACAATGCTTGGTGTAAAAATACAAAAGTATTCGTCCAAGACCATTGTCTGCTTATATCATTTAGTTTTGACTTCAAAAGCACTCCTGACAAAAGCACTCCACTCATAATGACATAATGTTGGAAAAAGTGTATGACCCATGCAATCACCGCACACTGGTTTAGGAATTTCAGGGAAAACAAATTTGGATCCTGGTGAACAATTTTGTTCAAATGATTTGGTTTTAATGCAACATACATGTAAGGTTCCAAAATAAAGTCATCTTTAAGACCGCTATTTGCATCTGACATGCCTGGAATCGTTTTATTTGTCTCTTGTGTTCTAGTCGTTTTGCAAAATAATGAATCTTTTTTTTTAATGAAATACTGTAAATACTTGCTTAAAAATATAGTATCTATAAATGTACTAACTACTGCAACCTTGTATTCAGTTTTACATGTGTTTTTTTATCAACTTTTACTGAAAGACAATAAATTATATTGGCTTATCCACAATAATCTGTGTTGTTTGTATGATTTTTTTGATGTGAGAAACACCATTTTAAGACGCTACAAATAATAATTGAGCATGTGATTTCTTCTAGCCAAAAATCTATAGATGGTTTTTACACAAAGGGTTTCAAAAATCAGCTATCTTTACAGATGACTTAGGGCTGTGCGTTTTCGAATAATGTGGTATTCGGATTTTTCGATTGTATATTCGATATTCAAAGGCCGCCGATTGTAAATTGCACCACGAGCACAAACGAAAACGAGCACATACGATATGGTGGGGCTAAAAATGTACTAAACATAATGTCGCCCGGACTAGGATGGACTTGCTAGGTGGTGACCAAATGCAGATGAAAGGGTGATAATGATGGAAGTGCCAATATAAAAATTTTAAAAAATTCAACAATTTTTTTTTTTTTTTCTTTTTCAACTGGATATTCGAACTATCGATAGAATATTTGAATATTCCGTTATTCGGCATAGCCCTTACAATGACTACACATTTATGAAGTCATACATACCCGAGTGGGCGTTTCAACCAATTTCGTGTATCATTGGTCATAATAAATGAGCATGTGATTTCTTCTAGCAAAAACCTCTATAGATGGTTTTCACTTGATGTCAGAGTGCAAAATCGGCCATCTTTACGGCAAATGACTACATATTTTTGAACACATCTGTGCATTGCGCGTAATTACTGTGTGCAGTGTGCGGGCGTTTCAACCAATTTCATGCATCAGTAGTCATTGAAACACTTTACTGAGTAAAAAAAATGAGTACGCTCAACGCAGCTCAAATCCAACGTTGCCCGTAAAGATGACATCTATCCGGAACTATCTATTGCAATCATGTACAACAGTCTGTGGACAGAAGGACAAACATACAGAATGTAGACAGAAAGGAACAAAGTATCAAACATTTCATAAAATATCAACCAATCTCTTTATTCGTAATAATAATATTAAATTTCAATAAACAAAGTACTGCACCTATTACATTGACTATACATTATTCAAATACATATATATTCATATACAGTGTAAGTCACATTTAAATCGGCACACAAGGGCATTGCTAGAGGAGATTCAGGGAGTATCACAAAAAAAAAAAAATAAAAATAAAAAATTCACAAAGTAAATTTGATTTAAAATATATGAATGGCCCAATTCCATTTAGCACATAATTTTCTTCTATAGTAAGAAGCGCCATGAAATTTGGATCCGATTCTCCCCCTAGACCTAGCAGAAATCTCTGGTTGGGGGCCGTACATACCTGAAGGCCGGGAGAGCTCATCAAGCGTATGGATAGACCTAGACATGGTCCCCTGTCTTTATCCTCAAGAATAAAGATGGGCTCCTGGCGTACCATTCAAAGCATTTCATTGGATACGTTGTGCTGAAGATCTGACGTCACGCTTTGAGGCTCGCAGAAAACATGTCGGCCAGTAACTGCCGTAATTCACAAGCCTCAAAGCATGACGTCAGATCTTTAGGCTGGGATACACCCCTCCCTCAGGACAAATTCTGCTTACCAGTCTTTAACATAATACTAAAATCACCTGATCTATAAGTTATAATATATCAAAGAGTACACCCCCCCCCCCCCCTCCCTCCAACACAGTTTCCTTATCAGCCAACAAATATTTTATGGGTTATATAGAATAATTAACATCCTGAACAATTCTAGTGTAGCCCCTGGTACCATCTGAGTTACTGAGTCATACATAATTTTGGATAAGGTATACATGAAATATAATTATAATATAGTGAAGTTATTTCAATAGAAATCAATAACTATAATATGTGGTAAGCCACATCCAGACACTGTAAACAATCAAGGCTTTAGAGAGAAAAAAATGTTTTTAAAGGACTTTAACTTGATCCAAAATATTGTTGTTGAACCTTGGTTCTAAAGGGAAGGTACATCATTAGTACGTGTAATGTTGGCAAAACTACTTCTACGAGGTTATGCTTGAATTATCTTTGAATCAAGATATATACACCCTCCTACTGGAGCTGAACTTTTGTGGCAAGTAGCTATAGTGGTCAAAAATCAGTCAACCGATTGTTTTTTTTACTGTTGAACCAACTGTGCACACAGAGGCATTTTTGACTGGTTTTGACTCATTTTGACCACCCTCAACAATACTGTTACAGTGCCGTTACCAGTCCAAAACGGTCGACTCATTTTGACCTGTAAATGTACAAACTACACATTAGGTTTGACAATTTGACCTTTAAGTGCACTTGATAAACATTGTCATAGAAATTTGGACTGATTTTGATCCTTGCAGTCATAGAAAGGTTTAAACAACCAACTGTGAGTCTCAAGTCATGAGAAAAGTGCATTTGTTTGTGTTTTCTGCATGCAATGCACTGGATTTTGTGTACTCATTCTTACAGAATGAGAGTGAACCCTCTTTCCGATAAAACTTGTTGGCAATATTTTCACTTTATTAAAAAAATAACAGCCCCTCAGACAGAATTATTTATTGGGAAGAAATGTATTCCTTTTCATACTTCATGCGAAACGGGAAGAGTTCTACATGACCATGCTCCCAGAACAAAGACATTGACAAAATAGGGAGACTCCCAACATAGGGCTAAATAGCTCAGTTGGTAGAGCTCCGGCATGTTAACCTGGAGATCAACGCTGGAAGTTAAGTTTCTCTGTTCATTCCAAACATTAATTCATTTGATGACAACACACAAATCTTTTTTGGAAAATTAAGCAACTTTTCTTGCTAATTGTATTTGCATAGGGTCCTGATGAAACTGTATGTCCGTTGTAATGACATGTACATAGTACTGTTATTAGTTACTTCTGATTCAACTGACAGAATAAAAAAAGTTCATAGATTACAACAACAAAAAAAGTTGAGAGAACAAGTGTTTGGGAAATATTATTATGGTATGCAAAATATAGATAATTACATCACTGGGTCTCTATCCTTCAACTCTTGGTTTTGGGAATACAGTGTAGTAACCCGAGGCCAAAAAAAAAAATCTCCAGTTTCTGGTCATAGGTCGGCTTCAAAATTGGTGCTGTGATGTTCTTTTTTTTTTCTTTTTTTTTGCCAGCCAGTGAAATACATGATACATGTATACGCGGTTATTGAAACCCGACTAAATTTCCCATACACAAAGTATGGTGGCTAAGAGAGGTAGTACAAATCGCACAAACGTACCCCTATGTCATAAAGTTGTTTAAAACACAGTGCGGCAGAATTCCAGTTTTGGCTGCAATTGGACATCATTTCATAGCAAAAACGAAAATAAATCAAACTAAAAATGCAGACGCGTGGGTCTGAGGTGACGCTTGGAGACCAGAAACAAGATACCTTTTTTTTCTTCTTTTTTTTTTTGCCTTACAGTTTTACCATTTGCCAGCTGAATGGATAATAAAACAATGAGGCTACTATCAAAAACAAACAACAACAAAAACTTCACTTTGTAAACATTACAATAAATAAAGCGAAGATATTAAGGGAGGAGGGCCAAAGTCATGGTACAGCCAAGCCTTTGAGAAGCCCAGCCAAGCCTTTGAGAAGCCCAGCCAAGCCTGTGAGAAGCCCAGCCAAGCCTTTGAGAAGCCCAGCCAAGCCTGTGAGAAGCCCAGCCAAGCCTTTGAGAAGCCCAGCCAAGCCTGTGAGAAGCCCAGCCAAGCCTTTGAGAAGCCCAGCCAAGCCAGGGCTTTGTCCTGGCCTAAGGGCCTATATAATCCCCAATCTGAGCACAAAAAAACCTTTACTAATTAATAGATTCTCAAATAGCTCTTATTGCTAACCAGACTTGACTGACACCTCAGCTGTCTTTTGTTCACAACTGCAGCCATTATAATGAGCTCTCCTTGGACAGGCTAGGCCCTCCAGCAGCCCAGGTTATGTTGATTGGCAGGTGCTGTATTGTTACAGGATTAGGACTTACAAAAGACAGACTAGGATGCCCGGTAGCCTGAGCCTGGGCCTGGCTGGGCTTCTCAAAGGCTTGGCTGTACCATGACTTTGGCCCCCCTCCCTTAGTGCATTCACATACACCTTTAACAATTTTGAACTCATGCCCCAAATTAAATAGAAAATACTACTAACTCTTGATGTACATGTTCATGTATATCAAATAAGAAAAAAACTTTTTGCTTTGGACTGATAATATCTTCTAAATTTAAATACAAAAATACAACTAATTAGGATTAATAAATGGCAAATTTTGTTATCATTTTTATTCTTTTTTTACAGAAAGAATATCTGAAAGGCTGTGAGGTTTTGTTCTACATGTACATTATATGAATGCAATATGCAATCTCAAATATCATAACAGGCACTGTTAAAATGGAAGATATCACCACAAAAATAGAAATTCCTTAAATGCCCATAAAATGTTGTAAAAAAGGAATTTGTGGGAAGATTTAGACAATTCGGTGGGTAATTACAGACAATTTTACTTAAATCTGCACAAGCAAGGACAGCAGGTTCACAACATCTTTAAAGCCAAAATACACTTCTAGTAAACTAATCTGTGAAAAAATCTTCAGCTTATTTTCTTGTGTTTGCAATGAAAAATAGTTAAAAAGGGGGTGTGGGGGGGGAGGGGCCATTAACCAGTTCGCACCGGGAATAAAAAAGTTTTTCCAAACCCCCGTGGCGGGTTTACTTTTACCACAATGGTGCTCACCAGAGCGTGACCGGGGAGACCGCGTCTTCCACCGTATGCTTATGGCTCGTTGCCACGTCGACCGGGAATCTATACAAATATTCCCGAGAATCCTGTGGCGTGTTTAGACGCTCTCCGATCCGCTGTCCAAAAAAAAATGTGCGTGTATACACGGCCTCCGACGTGAACTGGTTAAGATTGTTTATATTCATTCCGATGTGGAGTTACTGTGTTCAAATGACAGAAAATAATATTTAAAAATTACTTCATAAACTTGACCTAAAACCATAGCACCCTCAGACTGAAACATTTTGAGGGAATGTTTGATACCATCATCAACTAAACCAAGTAAGTTTCATGTAAGACTGTGTTCTTTGATGTTTTTCTTGAGATTACTCAATGTGTACTTAGGCCAAATAAAAAAAGTCTCTGGTTTCTGGTCTCCGCATGTGTCACCTCAGACCAGCGCATCGGCATTTTATTTATTTAAAAAAAAAAAATGTATTATTATTTTTTTGCTATGAAACTGTCCATTTGCATCCAAAATTGCTGGATCGATTGGAATTCTTCTGTGCTGTATTTTTAAACGACTTTTTTTCACATAGGGTATGAACATTTGCCTGATTTGTGAGGTCTCTCTTAGCCATCATACTTTGTGTATAGGAAGCACACTGGTTCCAATAACCGCGTATATACATATTTCACTGCTTATAAAAAAAATTATAAATTTTATAAATAAAAAAAATAAATAAAAAAGAATTTTTTTTAAAAGCATCACCACAACGATTTTAAAGCAGATCTACTGTATGACCAGAAACCAGATACTTTTTTTGTTGACCTTATGTAGCGTACATATCCACCAAACTGGTGCTCACAGTGTTTTCATTATAACCCCTGCTCATCAGGCTCATAAATCATTCTTAAAACCATCTCAGCTCCCTGGGGAGTAACACAGCTCAATTGCAGCCGCATATAGGGCTAATGAAACACAACAACCAATTTTGTATGGTGTATACATTGACTATAAAGATATTGTCATTATTGTTACCAGTAAATTTTCGAAAATTTCATCAACATTGCTAATTCCCCTGTACCTCCAAATGAGTTTAGACTTTCACAAGTCCATCTGAATAGATTTCTTGGTGTGGATTCAGAGAAACAACATGGGTCTGGGGCCATGTATGGGGACCATGTATGGCAAACCTGTCTGGGACCCTGTCTGGGACCCTGTCTGGGACCCTGTCTGGCAAACCTGTCTGGGATACTGTCTGGGATACTGTCTGGGACCCTGTCTGGGACCCTGTATGGTATCAGACAGTCGGCTAACCACTGAGGTAATTCACTTTTGTTTCTCACTTCCGAAAGCTGGCCTAAGTTTGTTTCTATGGATTTTCTGACTCGACTCACAATCGCGATTTGTTTTTTTAACGCGATTTGCCGATATCTCAATTCTCAATATCGTAATCGAATAAAAACAGGAATCGCGATATTCGATACTATCGTGTTTATCGCCCAAGCTAAGTCTTGTTTTTCTTCAAAGTATTTATTTTCCTCATAAAGTATGATACATGAAGAATACTAGAAGTGTATTTGGGCTTTGCATATATTGATAGTAATGTATCATGTATTATACAAACACCGCATTATGATTTAGCACACATTGTTAGTTGTACACATACTAATTTAAAACACAAATACACGCTAATTAGGCTCCATCCCCTGATTAGACCTCCCACACAACCAGTGAAGCTACTAATTGA
The DNA here is from genome assembly GCA_029582265.1 of Zoroaster sp. YZ-2022. Taxonomy (NCBI): domain Eukaryota; kingdom Metazoa; phylum Echinodermata; class Asteroidea; order Forcipulatida; family Zoroasteridae; genus Zoroaster; species Zoroaster sp. YZ-2022. The sequence continues at coordinate 17,854,190 of CM055824.1, read as the reverse complement.
TTTAATTTTGCCCTACAAAAGAATTAATTATCCATAGAGGGAGATGAAGAAGGGATGATGTCTGATCATAATGCTGAATTGAAATGCCAATATCCAATTATTTATAGTCCTGTGCAACAGCTATAATGATCTCATGCAATGCATGAGCAATTAAGCCTTGGTACTCAATTATTCATACTTTGTGCATTTCACATAAACAGCATCCCCTTCAAGAATTCATGCATTGATGAGCATTTATACGTACTTCTGGAATTGAACCCTTCAAATTACACACTGCTTGTTGGTAGCATATTGTGCAACACTGATGAGTGTTACACAGGACTTTCCTTACTCGACATTTTGACTAAATCAAGACATATACCAAGCATTCTCTCAATCATGACAGAACAATAATACAAATATCTCAGGTGTCTGTATACATATAACCAGTGTTGTAGTCCAGACCACCACATCAGAGACCAAGAGAAGAGACCAAGACCTACTGGTCCGAGACCAAGACCCGATGGTCCGAGACCAAGACCTGATGGTCCGAGACCGAAAACCTGCCGGTCTAAGACAGAGACCAAGACCGAACCCCATGGGTGTGTATCAAAAGTTTTCAGTTACAAACTGCACAATCCAAGTTTATAAGGGAAAAATCCGAGATTCTCTGATTCTACATGTATATATGCACAATGTACATGTACCAGTGGTTACTGTGGTTATAATCAGATGAAGAGTAATAATTTATTATGCGCAAATAACTGCAATGTTATACAAGATTTGTCCTGGTCTCAATTTGTGAGACCAGCAAATCTTCCACTTAGACCCTTTCTCTGAGAACGAGACGATACCTAAATTAATTTATGGACGGGCCTGTCAAATAATAAATTTGGAATAAATTATTACTGTAAAACCATACCTCTGACAATTTGATTTGGGTGAAAAGAAAGGTATTTGTTTGACTTTATCTGATAACAAAAGTAAATTTGAGTTAAAAAGAGAATTTGCCGGGAATCATTGGTGAAATAGTAAAAAACATCAGACTATGCATCTTTAACTATACATGTAGATTACGAATATCCTGCCTTAGTTTCAGTTCTCTATATATGGCAAAGTAATTAGGACTTGGCTGTTGCGTGTTACTGCAGATTGTGTTCTATAAGCCTGAAATGCCTGAGACAAAAACAAAAAAATCCTGAAAAATGGGTAGCGGGCCGAGGTCTTCCTTTGGTCTCGAGAACCTCCTGGATGTTTAATTTTGGAGGATTTACAGAAACTACAGGTTTGGACACAATACAGGCTACTTCTTTCTTTCTTTCTTTGGTGGTGGCTACTTCTCTTCTTACAAGAATTTTTTTCAAGGCAAAGAGAGATTTGTAAAAACAAATCCTGAAATCAGGAAAAATCTTTAAGAAATAACAGGCCTGCTGAGATTTCTGACTGTTGAATGCTTGGTACATGTGTAGTTAACAATGCCTTTGTCCCTCAACCATCCCCCCCCCCCCAAAAACCCCTAAAAATGTGAATAATTGCACTTTTGTTGCAGTATCATCAATAAATTTAGAATTCCAAGTCAGCTCATTAAAATATAGTTTTACCATGCAGCGGTCTCTGTTTAACACACCAAAACTTAATCTCATCAGAGATCCACATTATTAAGGCCTCGTTAGTATTAGTCAATAATTATGTGGTTTTTTTTTTAGATCACTTTGTTTAAAAGCAGCTGATTAACACTATGCCCGTACATGTACCTATTCACAAGCTTTATGTATAAATCTGTTCATAAGTAAGACTAATTGCGGTGACACCATGTGGAATCTCAATTGAGTAGTAATTAGTTCTGAAAAGAACTGGAGGTACAACTCGACGTTTCGATCAGTATGCTCTGATCGTCCTCGATCAGAGCATACTGATCAGGAGAGCATTCTCCCGAGGACGATCAGAGCATACTGATCGAAACATCGAGTTGTACCTCCAGTTCTTTTCAGAACTAATTACTACTCAATTGAGATTCCACATGGTGTCACCGCAATTAGTCTTACTTATCATCCTCACCATGCAAAGCTACAAGTTTTACCAATCTGTTCATCTTCAGCTAATTGTTTATACTTCAGTACTGTGATATTAGTACTGCATTAATTTTCTTTCTAAACTAACAATTTTCATAAATCAGAAAGTTGTGCTAACAATGTGTGTACACTTTATAGATTATATTTGGGATATCATTACTGTACAAAAACTTTAACTGTGAATTTTACAAGTATTAATGCTTACACTGGCTATCTTAACAAAAAATCTTGAGTTGTTGCTATACGAAGACCTGATACACGTAGATGACATAAAACCAGGTTAAAAGGACAATATCGTCACGATCAACAGGGCATGGAATCGGAGTGCTCGTTTCAGATTAACTCAGTGACTGAAACGATTACCCCACACGATAATGTCATATTACCACTGCTGCTGCATAAATGAGCCAGTAATTTTCAGTTTATCTTAAACTAGGACACTGATTCCATGCCCTGTTGAAAGTCTGCACTGATCGTGACTATACTGTGGTTTTTAACACATATTATCGCGACTTTGTCACGTGATGCGTCAACATGACGCAACACTAAAATTTTACATTTGTTGCATAGTGTCTGAATAATCAAACTGGCTTGAGCCAGTCAAACCGGAATGCGGCAGGACTTTGTCCCATGTCAAATTTGCATATTTGTGTTATTTAGGTCTTCGGGCTTCCCTGATTTTAAATGTAAATCTCCACGATATACTGCGCTACTTGGTAATTGATATGAAATGTATAATATTCATGTATTTGGCTCTTATGGCAACCTGCATAATTAACTTATCTTTAATGAGATGTTAAGATTTTTATTTTACAGGTAATTCCAGATTCAGGAAAACATTATACAAGAAAATGTAACGACATGAACATGTACGTAATTACACGCTATTTGTATTTTTGATTAGTGAAGTGAGATTTCTACAACATAAATACTCTACAATTGTATCTGGTTTCAAAACTAAGAGAGGACGAGATTGCTACGAAATAAATGCTCTATCTGGTATCAAAACTAAAAAGGCAACAGAGAAGGATTTAAACAAGGAAAAATAGATGGGAAAATTAACTTGTGGAAAATATTATGTGACGCATGTATGAACCCAATGATAAATACAGTTGTTTGGTTTTATAGGTAGGTTTGTATTTCCCTGTAATGCAAAAAATCAACATGGCATACCATGAAAGATGATTCATACATCATACCAACTCAAACACAAAAATGAATTTGAACGTCATAAATTCACAGCGAATAATAATAATAATAATAATAATAATAATAATAATAATAAAAATGGAGTCCTATAAACCAGAGCTGCCAACATGATTTTGAAAATGAGGAAGATTTAATTTTCTAATCAGAAAGACTCAATCAAAGCGAACGCAGCGAGCCCTTGCAGGTGGGGTCCAGGGGTTTTAGGCTTTTTGGCACCAAAAGGAGAGGCCTCCTTGCATATATTTTAAGTAAGTAAATTACTGTCAAATACGGAAGTCTTCCGCAGAATCCGGAAGAGTTGGCAGCTCTGTATAAACATGTAGCATGGGAACTATCATGATGTGATACTCTCAACGCTTCTTACCCCTGGTAATTGGATAGTGCTGGGATGGTTAACCAGCTAACCGAACGAAACTGCACTAACCGTACAGAAATTTGCTAACTGGCTAATCGAAACCAATATTTAAACAGAAAACAAAAAAAACAAAAAATAGGGAAAAATTGCCGCCCATTTTGTTGTTCTAGACTTTTGCTGGAAGTTTATTGATGCTTTTTGATTGGAGATATATGTGACCCGCTCTATCGTAATGAGGAATGTCCCCCAAGGGACCGTTTCGCGTAAACAAGCTCTGAAGTTCACATAACGTAAAAAATTGAAATCGATTTTGAGATTTTTGTGTATTAAGGTACCTTAAATATCAAAGTTTGTGTGTTATTTTACTTTTTGAGAAAAATATCAATAAAATAGAAAATAAAGACCTTTTCTCAAGCGTGTCTGTGTTCATTTTTGTTGCAAATCGTCCTCGTTAGCTCCAAAAAGACGAGTTTGAACTCCTTTTGTAAGCACCGTATCGAGCCGCGCCATTATCATTTAACATGCATGTTTGGTACTGTTAGAAAGGTCATGATGTGACCTCTGTAATTGTAGCAATGACATCACTGTCTGAATACTGAATAATAAGGTAAGCGCCCAAAAACTTAATACAGAAAGTCTCCTTGTTGCTAAGTCTAAGCCCTACGTCGTAGGGTTCCAGCGAGCTGATTGGACGAACGTGCGTCAACGGGTTACTGAGCTTGCGCAGTTTGGATGTTTACCTCGAATGGACGTAGACAAGCGCCAAAGTGTGCGGTTTAAGCGCAGCCTGCCGGCCGATTGTACTGTCTGCTTTCGTGATTTTGCGTACCTTGCATGTCAGCGTACATGTACATGTGCACGGCACATGCACTGGGCATGGGATCGTAGCGACCAGTCATGCATTGTATAGTAGTATACGTCACGTTCTTCATGTACACGCATGATCGTTGTTTGACAGTGTTTGTTTATCAAACATTCAGAGACCCAGAACTTCTAAAGTAATTTGAGCATTGACGTTAAACTTTCACAGAGTATTCTTAATTAAAGACATGGTCCATACGCCTGTTAAATTTTGTGATTCTAGCCTTTCCGAAAGATTACCATTGCCACGGTAAGTTACTTCATTCAAGTTCAGATACTATGTACAGCGCGCCCCATACGTAATACACACAGCGCGTAAGTTCAAACATTTGTTTTTGTTCGCAGCGCATACTTTTTTAAAAACCCGTTTTTCTCGTAAAACGTTTCTGTAACAATCCCACCAGTATCTCAACTTCTTTGTTTAATAACTTTAGAACGGAAAAAGGGACACATTTATGTTTGGCTTCATTGGAAAGCCCATTCAATGCTCGTTATGATGTATGCATATCTCCATTTTTCATATCTGGGGGACATTCCTCATTACGATAGAGCGAGTCACATATACACATCTGCCAACTATCGAGTTTGTGTGGCCGTCGGGAACCAACTTTGGGTTAACCGGTTAACCAACCGTGAAAATGTTGGGTAAACGGATAGCGAACTAACCGGTAACCCCCAGCACTATCACTGGACCAATATCAATCCTTCAACTTTTTCTGCTATCTGGGGAGTATATATTAGGAGTATACTTCACCGAGCTACCGTAGTGCTTCAGAAGCTTGTTCAAGTACAATATCAATGTCACAAATACCCATTTATACACCCAGGTAAAGAGAAACGCTGTACAGTAAAGAGTCTTGCTCAAGGACACGACCAGGATTCAAACCCACATTCCGACGACTCGGCCATCAGAATACAACTGTGATGCGCTAGACCGCTTGGCCATACGTTTGGAACAAATTCTCTAGTGCTGATGTCATCAAACAGCAAATGTTAAACAACAGTGTAACGCCTGACTTTTTTGGGGTTTTTTTTTTCACCATTTCTTCAGGGAATACCCTGGCCATGCCTTGAATGAGATCAACACACCACCAGAAATAAACATATATCTCACATTCATAAATGCCCAAGACAGTTTAGACAATCTGACAGGACAAAACGTAATCACGTCGGGGTGTAATTAACGGATGGTAAAGACACGGCTTATCAAAACCTGAGCAGCGCATATGTGCCAGCTGTTCGCTAGCTGTTTTGTTGCGACACACGACATGGATTTGTTGTATAATGCACGTAAAGTGGATTGTCGTGCGGTCTAGCGCACTGAACTCAAGTTCTGGTGTTGCCAGCAGCAGAGTGTGGGTTCGAGCCCCGGCCGTGACACCTGTGTCCTTGAGCAAGACACTTAACCATAATTGCTTCTCTCCACCCAGGGGTTAAATGGGTACCTGTGAAGGCAGAGATGGTTTGCTCTATATGCGCTAGAAATGGCAGCAATTGAGCTGTATACTCCCCAGGGAGCTGAGATGGTTTCAGGAATGATTTATGAGCCTTATGAGCCTGATGAGCAGGGATAATAATATAATGCGCCTTGAGCGCCACTTAGTTGGTGGATATGTGCGCTATATAAATCTATACATTATTATTATTATTATTAATCAGAGTGACGAAGATTGGCATCACGCGCCCGACTCATGTACTTTGGAAGTGTTTCGTGTGTCCCCCAAAGCGTGAATTTGCCCGTTTCTATTTGGCTTTATTCAACAAAAATGTTAATTTTACATTTTGAAAACAAAATCAATACAGGCATTTACGAATAACAGTTTGACGCTAGGTCTTTACCGCAGGTTAATGACCCGTTTTGTACTGGGTCACAGGCGATAAGGACCTCACCTTCAGCTCGGTCCTTATCGCCCGTGACCACGCCAAAAACCGGCCATTAACACCTGCGGTAAAGACCGCACAACAAACTGTTACTCCCTTATTAACAACCATGCATGACTCTATTCCTTGATTAAAATATAAAATAGCACCTATAACAAATACACATGTGTAACTAGAGTCTATGATACAAATGTGTGTCTTATAAACTTGTTGACTCGCCTCGTGTTTTGTCTGCAAAGAGTTCTTGGTAATCGGGGACAGGACCCTCCTGTCCGACGGGCTCCTTCAGAACTTCTCTTCCATGTTCTGAAACTGGAATGACCTGTTTTTAAATGATTGAGAAAGAAAAACATAAGTTTAGACATTTTTTTTGGGGGGGGGGGGGTTAATGGGGAGCTAAGGGGAATGATTGGAGATTGGTATTCTGTGCTTTGTGCAAAATTTCTCTATGAAATAAATAACCCTAACCCCCTCGGTATTCTGGCTAGGAACCTTCCTGAATCCTCCAAAATCCATCAGTGCACTTTTGGAAACATGCCCTTATCTTCAAAATGTACCATGCATTTCTGTTGATCTTTCATATTCAGCACTTATGGCCTGTACTTCTTGCCAGGTAGTAATTTTGCCCCATTTGAAGAGGTGAAAGTACCAGTTTCCAACAGTGCTGAATTTATCCCCAAAAAAGTGCCCCTTGGTGGATTTTGATGGATTTGGGGTGGTTAGGGATAATCTAATCAAAGTATCACCAAGTTAAAATTCATTTCAGGGACCCTGAAGCTTCCAAGGTTGCCAGTCTTTTCTCACATTACAAAATCATTTGAGTTGCTCACATGATGTAGGATTTGAGTCTTTGCATGGTGGTTATAGATGTAATTGAGTTCTTTCGGGTGACACCATGCAATGATCTCTTTTTGGAAAAAGTGATGGCTCTGAGAAAAGCCGGTTGGTTTGTTCTCAAACGTTTCGACTAGTCTGCTCTAGTCATCGTCAGGACTTTCGACTCTACCTTTTCAGAAAATATATCACAAAACTAACCTGTGAAGGAAGAGGCGCACTCGGGCATTCAGGTTTATCATAGTTTAAAAAAAATTTGCTGAGGACTTGACACTGAGGATTCGGACTCGAGGTTTGAGGACTCGACTACAAGTCTGCTAAAATGCGACAACCCTGTCCTTACCTTGTGATATGTAATAAGATCTCCCAGTCGGTTATGGACGGAGTGTTGCTTTTTCGGGTCGGCACCGAAGAACTGATAGGTGCTTCCCGAGGCATCGATGAGAAAATGCTTGATCTTTTCACGGTCCCGGTACGACAGGACGTATCCCCAGACCTTCTCGCTGACACGGACGAGGAAAGATCCGGGCATTTTGCCCTCGAGGATCTCTTCAGCTTTCTGCCGAGAAATGACACCTGGATAGAAGGGAGACACAAATTAGAGGCAGGATGGACATGATTGCGAAGAGGGGATGGACGGACGGACGGAGGGTTAGGGTGTTCTTTATGGTATTCATCAAGAACAACTTAATTGTCTTCAGTTAAAACAAAACACCATATTGAGTAGGAATTAGTTCTGAAAAGAACTGCAGGTTACAACCTGCAGTTCTTTTCAGAACTAATTACTACTCAATTGAGCATTTCACATGGTGTCACTGCAATTAGTCTACTTATCCTCTTCACCATGCAAAGCATTGGCGCATCCAGGGGGGGCTAAGGGGGCTGTAGCACCCCCCTAAAAAAAAATCGTATAATAAAAAAATAAAAATTAAAAAAAAATAAAAAATAGGGAGAGAAAAAGAGAGGGAGAGAGGGAGAGGGGAGAGGAGAACGCACTCCCATTCCCACAGTGTGCTTTGTTTTTCTCTCCCTTTGATTATTTCATTGTAATTTTTGTAGTACTGAAAAATAATTGTTTTTGATTCTCAGCCCCCCCCCCTAAAAAATGTTCTGGATCCGCCCATGCAAAGCTATAAGTTTTACCTAAAACAAAATACAGCAGCATGTCTAATAACACATTCTAGATGCACTTCACATGTTACCTTGATTCTATTTAATCTTCACTTTCTTCCAATCAAATTTAGAATAATTTATAAACTCATGATCCTGACACACCGCTCATCAATACATGGTGCATCACCACTGCCATACTTATCGGAACTGATCACTTCTTATACTCCTAATCGAGCTGGTCTTTGATCTGGAAATCAATATCTTCTGACCGAACCAAGATGTTATCGGTCCTGGGGTGGACAGATCATTTCGTATTGCTGCCCCACGTCTGTGGAACAATCTTTCCGTCAATATTCGCTCTAGTCCATCCCTCAACTCTTTCAAAACTGCCCTCAAAACTCACTTCACGAAAGTTGCTTACAATAGCACAGTTCAATTTTAATTGTTTTCTTTTTTGTTTGTTTTTGTACTGTTGTTTTTGTATTGTTGCACGATGAGTGCCTACATGTAGGTGGATATGTGTGCCTTATAAGTGTAATTTTATTTATTTTATTAACCCTCCTACTACTAGAAGGGTCAAAAACAGTCAAAATGTTGATATACTTGCCAAGGTATATCTAATGCACTTAAAAGTCAAACACTGTCAAACCTTACGTATAGTAAGTACATTTACAGGTCAAAATGAGTCGACCGTTTTTGACTGGTAAAAGCATTGTCTTGTTTTGTTCAGGGTGGTCAAAATGACAGTAAAAAACAGTCAAAAATGCCCCTGTGCACATTTGGGTCAACAGTCAAAACGGGCAGTTGACTGATTTTGACCTCTATAGCAACTTCCCACTAAAGTGCAGCTATATAGTAGGAGAGTTAAGTGATGAAAGGGGGACTGATGGGTGGAAGAGGAGGGCGAGATGGAAGTGCGTGTAGTGGGAGCAGAGGGGAGGGAAGACAGGGTACGACCGAGGAGGTCGGGTAGTCAAAGCGGTACTTTCCTTGCCCCTCATCTCTGGTGGTCCTGGTTTGAATCCAGCCATGGCTATTTGATAATAAAGGATGGGTAATTCCTAAATAACCAAATGGTTGAATCTCAATGTGAAACTTACTCAGTGCAAAGCCGACAATAGGAACAATCTTCCCTAGAAATAATATTGTCTGGGGTGCTGTCATTTTTAAGTTTGAGATTAGGAAAGTGCACTTTCAAAATCTGAATGCATTTTCACTATTGTCATATTTATGACATAACGTAATATGCTGAAACTTTCAAAGGCCCAATTTCACATAGCCGCTTAGCAGCCAATTTTTTTGCTTACTGTACATTTTCATTTCATAGCGCTGCTAACCATTAAGCATAGAGAAAGGCACGCTAACTTGCCGGCCGTTATTGCTAGGAAATGAGTGACGCAACAATACAAATCCATGGTGAATGCGCACGCGCCGCTCTGAATTTTTTTGCTAACCTGTGAAATACGCTTATGCTTTTAAAGCAAATTTGTCTGCTATAGCAGCACTGTGAAACTGAGCCCTGGAGAGAACATTATCACTGATCCGGCTACCCAAGATATACCTAAAATAAAAATAATCACCTTAGTGCTACACTCCTAATTGTGACCCGTCACCACAAAAAAAAAGTCAGAAATTTAAACATTATTGAGTTAGTGGTATTTCTGGATTCAGTAGAACAAGAGCTTTCCAATGATATATAACACTTGGGGTTACAGCGATTTCCCCCAGACCACCAGAGGGGGATTTGCGTCTTTGTTTCCATCTTTGTTTCCGTCTTTGTTTCAAGTTGTTTGTCAGAACACGATAAAAGCTAACAACGAAATTGGCCTGAAATTGAGGTTTTTAATTGTCTGATCAAACTGAAAATTTGGTACAAGGAGATTTACAAATTACACATATAATAACAAAATTAATCAGACCTCTCCTCTCACTTTTGAAAATTGGGTCCAAGTTTAGGGTTTTGCCAGAGCCAGTTACAATTAAGACCATTATAACGCACGTACCATGGAACCACTTGCATGGCCTTTTGCCGTTGTAGTCCACATGTATTCCTGCTTGCTTGGGTTCCTGGTGCTCTCGATACCAGCTTATTACGTCACCTTTTGATATAGGCTGAGTGGGTCTGGGCAGTCCACTGGCTGGTCTGTAAGGTTGAACAAAAACATCAAGTTTAAAGGGACAATATCGTCACGATCAACGGGGCATGGAATCGGAGTGCTCATGTTAGATTAACTCAGTGACTGAAAATAATACCCCACATGATAAGGTCATATTACCGTTGCTGCTGCATGAATAAGCGAGTTTCTCGTTCACTAACAAAATACAACCAAAGAATATGAATTTTAGTCTGGCGGAGATAAAAATGGAGTGTGACTTGACAAAAAAAAACACTTAAAAATGGGTAGTGGACCTGGGTCTCCATTTGGTCTACAGGACAAAGCCCACCTGAACCTCCTGGATGTTTAATTTTATAGGATTTATAGACTCTCTACATCCCCCCCAAACAAGAAAATAGAGGCTTGGACACAATACAGGCTACTTCTTTCTTTCCTTGGTGGCGACTTCTCTTTTTTTAAAGAAACCTTTTAAGGCAAAGGGAGATTTGCAAAAAAATCCTGAACTCAGGAAAAATTTTGAAAAAAATCACAGACGTGACATACCTGATGGGTGGGGGTTGTTCATCTGGCCTGACTGCTTCATTGTATATTTCATCTAGTGTTAGGTTCTCAAAGGTTCCGCTCAGACGGGACCGACGGATCTCTTCCCTCGCCCATCTGGCTCTCTGTCTTCGTTCATTGTCAGCGTTCTTTGACCTCCTCACTACATGAATAACAAATAAAAAATACACTGTTAAGACCAAAAATAAAGTTTCCGGTTTCTGGTCATAGGTCGGCTTCAAAATTGGTGCAGTGACGCATTTTTATTTATTTATTTTGTTGGTAATTTTTTTTTTTTGCCACACGGTTATTGGAACCAGATCAAATTTCCCATACACAAAGCATAGCTAAGAGAGGCCTCACAAATCGGGCAAACGTTCATACCCCTATGCGCAGCAGAATTCCAATCGATCCAGCAATTTGGGCTACATGCAATTGGACATCGTTTCGCAATTGGAACATCGCAAAACAAAACAAAAAAAACCTAAAAATGCTGACGCATGGGTCTGAGGCGACGCACGGTTCAACATTTCAAAATTTCAATTCGTAATGAAACCGACCGAGACATAACTATTTGTATTAAAACTAAAATGATGGTCAAGATGACCAACTACAAATAAATCAAGCCAAAACCTCCTACATTACATGTATGTACGTAAATGGCCGTATTTCATGGTGTAAAACTGTCCTTTGGTTTTTGAAGCCATCTTACATGATTCAACACTAAATAAGGCGAGATGAACAAAATATTCGGTATGGGGTGATTTTTATGATCGTTATACGTGATTTTACCCGGATGCTCATAAAATGGTACTTTATCAAAGGGCTTCTTCTTTTTTTTCATTGAGCGGAAAACTTCATAATTTTTAAAGAGTAATTCATACTTTCGTAATTCCTGATAAAAATTTGTAATAATTACTAAAAATTCGTAATAGTTGGCAACTATGCACTATTGGTTATCTCGGGGGGGGGGGGGGATGATCATAGTTTTAACAAAAAATGACATTATGCAAAGTTGATGATGGTACACTGTATCAAACATCTCCTGCATGCATATACAGACATTTAAACAATGGTGTACAATTCCTTTATGACACACATGTGTACAGATGTACGTACATGTATGTAGACAGTAAACAGCTTCCTACAATACAGTCTAAATTAACCGACTGTTTTAACAAAAAATGACATTATGCAAAGTTGATGATGGTACACTGTATCAAACATCTCCTGCATGCATATACAGACATTTAAACAATGGTGTACAATTCCTTTATGACACACATGTGTACAGATGTACGTACATGTATGTAGACAGTAAACAGCTTCCTACAATACAGTCTAAATTAACCGACTGTTTTAACAAAAAATGACATTATGCAAAGTTGATGATGGTACACTGTATCAAACATCTCCTGCATGCATATACAGACATTTTAACAATGGTGTACAATTCCTTTATGACACACATGTGTACAGATGTACGTACATGTACATGTATGTAGACAGTAAACAGCTTCCTACAATACAGTCTAAATTAACCGACTGTTTTAACAAAAAATGACATTATGCAAAGTTGATGATGGTACACTGTATCAAACATCTCCTGCATGCATATACAGACATTTAAACAATGGTGTACAATTCCTTTATGACACACATGTGTACAGATGTACGTACATGTACATGTATGTAGACAGTAAACAGCTTCCTACAATACAGTCTAAATTAACCGACTGTTTTAACAAAAAATGACATTATGCAAAGTTGATGATGGTACACTGTATCAAACATCTCCTGCATGCATATACAGACATTTAAACAATGGTGTACAATTCCTTTATGACACACATGTGTACAGATGTACGTACATGTATGTAGACAGTAAACAGCTTCCTACAATACAGTCTAAATTAACCGACTGTTTTAACAAAAAATGACATTATGCAAAGTTGATGATGGTACACTGTATCAAACATCTCCTGCATGCATATACAGACATTTAAACAATGGTGTACAATTCCTTTATGACACACATGTGTACAGATGTACGTACATGTATGTAGACAGTAAACAGCTTCCTACAATACAGTCTAAATTAACCGACTGTCAAAGTTTTGGTTAAACAGTTACCAGATTAACTCAAAAATGTTCCCATAGACATTCTGATATTTTAATGGAAGTGCCATTTACTCAGGAAAAGTGGCCTCGTATGATGCCGAATACAAAATTGAAATTCCAAGCCTGACAGAGGTTTATTTTGTCACACTGCATGAACCAAAGCTAAAACCACAAATCAGATCACTGAATCGGGTTACCTCATTCCTTTTCCTTTTCCTATTCAGTTTTCACCTAAGTCACATTCTGGAAATACAACAGTCAGGAAATGGCAGTATGGCCTATGTTCGTGTACATGTCCTGCAGCCAGTGTAGGCACACATAGGCTCCACGCTGGCATGTGTAAATGTAACAGTGATTATAATCTACATGTACAGTAGGTAATACTGTAAAGTGTATTTTCATGAAAATCCTTTGAATATCGTCCCTACAATTGGTCAAATCCGTCACAAATTGCTACAACCAGCGGCGTAAGCCAGGACTTTTTCAGTGGGGGCATTGCTTTTCAGTGGGGGCCCAGGGGGTATGGGTTTTTTCCCTTTTCTTTTTCTTTTCTGATTTTTGGGGCACTATGAGGATTTTTCATGGGGGGGCACCTGGGGGGGCACTGGAAATTTGTGGGGGGGGCACGTGTCCCCCCCCAGGCCCCCCACCCCCCCTGGGGTTACGCCGCTGGCTACAACCAGTCATCGCCTTAAAGAGATGGCTTAAATTTTACCAAATTATTATCCAAAAGCAAACTTGATGTGAAGCTGGTAAAGGTACACGGATACCAATTCCTGGAATATTATTTCAGTCGGAAGTGCTTTCAATTTGAGAAAAAAAACATGAAAAATACGTAAAAATTTACAAAAAGGTGACGACTGCAATTACTTGCTTCAAGTGCTTTCTTTTAAAACATTTTTTTTTTTTAAACAGAATTAACGCTTTCCTCACCAGCTAAATATTTCATTGCACTATATAAGTATTGTATCAATCACAGCCATATTTTATAGAATCACAGCCATATTTTATGGAATAAATAATTAATGATTTGATGACAATTTTAGTGTACCAGGGGCGTGACTGGGCAGTTTTGAAAAATCCACGTCAATTTTGCTAGGGGTATTGGGGCCGCTGTTGTGAACAGCGCTGGGGTGAAATCTATAGTTCTGAGCGTTTGCTTTGCTTTCCTTTATTACTTAAATCTTTAAAATCCGGAGGATCACAACAATGCGATGTACAATTGATGTAAACCAAATGTTTCCTAACACCACAGAAAATGACAAACTAAACAGTTATTAAATGTACATACCTGTGCACTATACAATAAGGACTACAGCGCATAAACATGTACATGTTTGTACTATACCAGGAAATATCTACTATTTAAACAAATTAAACATCAGTACACATGTACTTAAACCGGTCAGTTATATTGAGAACCTATTACAATAACAATACTAACTATTAAGCATGGTACAATGTAATCCCACACAAGGAAGTGATATGTATAACACTGTTCCACAGGACATCGGTGTCTACATCAGCGATATTTGGCGACGCCTACTACGGACCGAAGGATCTTCTATAATCCAAAGTCCACAACCCGCCCCAGATTGAGGGGATCTCCTACATCCTAAGTCAACCATCCTCCCTCCTCCCTGTGCTTGTTAACAGCTGATTCAGTTCAGTGAGCACACACTCCTCTCCCCCCACCCCAAGGATCCCAGTCCCACCTGCTTCCCGTCTGCACGCTTCAGCGCACTAATCCTCCAGCATCCAGCCATCGCGCGAATCCTCCAGGAGTCTGCTTAAGCAGCAGCATCTCCCAGAGTCCGGCATTCTCCTGAAGACGATCAGAGCGTACTGATCAAAACGTCGAGTTGTAATAACCTCCAGTTGTTTTCAGAACTAATTACTACTCAATTTGAGAATTTCACATGGTGTCAGCGCAAACAGTCTTTACTTACCGTATGTACAGTGTACAATATATACTCTTGTACCAGTCAGGGGCAAATACAAAATTTACAGACCTTGGCTGGTTGTCTGTTTCAAAATGCTTAACCCTCCTACTTCTGGTACCTTTTTCATACAAGTTGATCCACCATTTGAAACCATTCGCTTTTGTGGTTTTGAATGGTGAAATAACTGTGTACAGTATTGATTCCCCCCAAATGGTTTTGAATGGTAGGTCAGCTAATACAAAACCTTGTTTGGATCTTTCCAAATGGTAATACAGCTAATACAAAACCTTGTTTGGATACTTCTATAAGTGGTGAATCAATGGACCCTCTAAGCATTTGAATGCATTTGAATGGTAGTAAAGCTTGCTACCAACACTGTTCAAATGGTATCACCATGTGTGTACAAAACCAATGGGCATTTTGGTAAGTGGAAATTTTGAATGGTTTCAAATGGTCAAACAGTAGGAGGGTTAACCCTAACTCCCTAGACAACAAAGGCAGTTGGAGGATTTTGAAGGATTTTTATTGTTCAGTAACAATGCTTAGGGAGTTAGGGTTAATCAACAAATATTTGCTTAGCCAAAAGTTCTGTTTACAGCTCTATGAATATTTACCCAGATCATGTACAGCCAACATAGTTACTATGAATTTAAGGGAAGGTACAGCATTGGTAATGTTGGTGAAACCATTTCTGAGAGTGCGCTAGGTTTTGTTTTAAATCAAGATATTAAAAACCAACTTGTGAATGTTTGAGTTTATTAGGTTGCTTCGTTCACGATCAAATAGTGATATTAACCCTCCTACATGTATTACAAGGGTCAAAATCAGTCAAAATGTTGATATACTTGCCAAGGTATACCTACATTTAGTCCACTTAAAATTCAAACTCTGTCAAACCTTAATTACGTGTAGTAAGTACATTTACAGGTCAAAATTAGTTTGACCGTTATTGACTGGTAAAAGCATCGTTTTGTTTTGTCCAGGGCTCTAGTCAAAAATGTCCCTGTGTGCACATTTGGGTCAACAGTTAAAACAGCCTCTTGCCACTATAGCAGGAGGATTAAGTGGTTGTATCTTTAACAAAGGAGCATTGTAATGGACTAGTATTTACTAAACCATGGGGAGCACAAAGTCATAATAAACCCCCTTTTTAATGAATGGCGATGCGCAGAAATCATTCTTCAGAGCCTCCCATCCCTTCCACTTCTCTACCAACCCCCCCCCCACTTCTGCAATCACCCCACCCCACAGCTACACCTCCCCCTTCTCCAACCTCCCCTGTCCCAACTTTTACTTAAGCCAGCCCCTTACAAAAAAATTTCAATGGTATTGAATGGTATCCATTGGTAATGAATGGTATTGAATGGTGTCCAATGGTCATGAATGGTATGTAGTGGTGTTTCAATGGTGCTGTTAATGGTAATGTAAAAATGAATGGTACAAAATCACTGGTAATACCATGAATGGTACAAAATCACTGGTAATACCATGAATGGTATAAATTCTATGGTAATACCAATGGTATAAATTCTATGGTAATACCAATGGTATAAATTCTATGGTAATATCAATGGTTACCATTCAAGCGTTCCAAAACATCATTGGAATGGTAACCAATGATAATTTCAATGGTAATTTTTAATTGTTTTACCAATGGTATACTAATCATTTTTTTTTGTAAGGGTCTCTAATTGGACATGTACCACTGTGGTCTCTAACGCCGTAATCAGCAACAGAAATAAACAAAACAAAATCAAAACTTACGTTGAACCTTCCAGAAATCCTCGATGTACGCTCGGTCCGTCTCTGCCATCTTCATGTTTTTCTCCTCCGTTTGCTTCATGACAACGTACAGCTCTTCCGCCCTGTGTTCTTCCTCCTCCTTCAATTTCTTCTCTCTCTCCGCCTTTGCTTTCTGGTCTTTCTCCTGCAGAGGGAGTAAGTGCAGAAAATATACATGCATACAGAATCTGCTGTGTCGATATATTTTGTATTAGTGGATGACTGGTATTAACCCTAACTCCCTTGGCCCATTTGCTTACACATAACCTGAATCCTTCCAAACTCCCTGGGCCCATTTGCTTACACATAACCTGAATCCTTCCTAACTCCCTAGGCCCATTTGCTTACACATAACCTGAATCCTTCCTAACTCCCTAGTCCCATTTGCTTACACATAACCTGAATCCTTCCTAACTCCCTAGGCCCATTTGCTTACACATAACCTGAATCCTTCCTAACTCCCTAGGCCCATTTGCTTACACATAACCTGAATCCTTCCTAACTCCCTGGGCCCATTTGCTTACACATAACCTGAATCCTTCCTAACTCCCTGGGCCCATTTGCTTACACATAACCTGAATCCTTCCTAACTCCCTTGCCCATTTGCTTACACATAACCTGAATCCTTCCTAACTCCCTGGGCCCATTTGCTTACACATAACCTGAATCCTTCCTAACTCCCTGGGCCCATTTGCTTACACATAACCTGAATCCTTCCTAACTCCCTGGGCCCATTTGCTTACACATAACCTGAATCCTTCCTAACTCCCTGGGCCCATTTGCTTACACATAACCTGAATCCTTCCTAACTCCCTGGGCCCATTTGCTTACACATAACCTGAATCCTTCCTAACTCCCTGGGCCCATTTGCTTACACATAACCTGAATCCTTCCTAACTCCCTGGGCCCATTTGCTTACACATAACCTGAATCCTTCCTAACTCCCTAGGCCCATTTGCTTACACATAACCTGAATCCTTCCTAACTCCCTAGGCCCATTTGCTTACACATAACCTGAATCCTTCCTAACTCCCTAGGCCCATTTGCTTACACATAACCTGAATCCTTCCTAACTCCCTAGGCCCATTTGCTTACACATAACCTGAATCCTTCCTAACTCCCTAGGCCCATTATTTTGCTTACACATAACCTGAATCCTTCCTAACTCCCTAGGCCCATTTGCTTACACATAACCTGAATCCTTCCTAACTGCCTAGGCCCATTTGCTTACACATAACCTGAATCCTTCCTAACTCCCTAGGCCCATTTGCTTACACATAACCTGAATCCTTCCTAACTCCCTAGGCCCATTTGCTTACACATAACCTGAATCCTTCCTAACTCCCTAGGCCCATTTGCTTACACATAACCTGAATCCTTCCTAACTCCCTAGGCCCATTTGCTTACACATAACCTGAATCCTTCCTAACTCCCTAGGCCCATTTGCTTACACATAACCTGAATCCTTCCTAACTCCCTAGGCCCATTTGCTTACACATAACCTGAATCCTTCCTAACTCCCTAGGCCCATTTGCTTACACATAACCTGAATCCTTCCTAACTCCCTAGGCCCATTTGCTTACACATTTAACCTGAATCCTTCCTAACTCCCTAGGCCCATTTGCTTACACATAACCTGAATCCTTCCTAACTCCCTAGGCCCATTTGCTTACACATAACCTGAACCCTCCCTAACTCCCTAGGCCCATTTGCTTACACATAACCTGAATCTTCCCTAACTCCCTAGGCCCATTTGCTTACACATAACCTGAATCCTCCCTAACTCCCTAGGCCCATTTGCTTACACATAACCTGAATCCTCCCTAACTCCCTAGGCCCATTTGCTTACACATAACCTGAATCCTTCCTAACTCCCTAGGCCCATTTGCTTACACATAACCTGAATCCTTCCTAACTCCCTAGGCCCATTTGCTTACACATAACCTGAATCCTTCCTAACTCCCTAGGCCCATTTGCTTACACATAACCTGAATCCTTCCTAACTCCCTAGGCCCATTTGCTTACACATAACCTGAATCCTTCCTAACTGCCTAGGCCCATTTGCTTACACATAACCTGAATCCTTCCTAACTCCCTAGGCCCATTTGCTTACACATAACCTGAATCCTTCCTAACTCCCTAGGCCCATTTGCTTACACATAACCTGAACCCTTCCTAACTCCTTAGGCCCATTTGCTTACACATAACCTGAATCCTCCAAAATCCTTTAGTAGTAAAGCAAGCACATGGCATGTATGCACACATGTGTTTCTAATCTGTGATACATGTACATGGCCAGGGACCCTCCCTGCATGCATGGAGCAATAAACAGTGTCCACTGACCCAAGCACTGACCTTCCAATCACTACAAGAAACATGGATGTACATACGTACCACGGAAAGGCAAGTATGCCTAATAACCTCAATCCTCCAAAATCCTTCACTTTAGCAAAGAGCATGTACAGTGTAGCATGTAACCTCAATCCTTCAAAATCCTTCACTTTAGCAAAGAGGATTTTGGAGGATTTGGGAAGGTTAGGGTTAATATGTACATGGGCAGGGAACAGAATTAGAGTGCTATAGTTTTAGATTAACCCCTTGCAGTACGGTCGACGGCTATACCCGCGGCCGGTGAATTAATTGATTTTCCAGCTGCATTTGCTGAGAATTCGCCTTGAACAGAAATCTTCAAGAAGGCTGATAGTTTGGTGAACCATAGTGTTCTAGAATGGAAGTGTTATATAATAGATTGGGCTTTCGAGAGCATTCTGAATACAGCCTTTTCATGAGCTTTCTGAACACAGCCTTTTCAATTACGCTATGTGGGGACTTCATGTGCGATGAATAGGGTATGCCCGGTTTAGCTTGCCTTCTTATTGTTTGGTCTATAAGCTTGGCTGAAAAGTGGAGTTGTGCACATGTCCACGGCCGGGTTCGACCCGGTGCTCTATGGCCGGGTTCGACCCGGCGCTCCCCGGCCCCACAGATGTTTCTTGGTTGGCCGCAACCACCTTCACTCGGTAAAAATAATACCGTACGCAAGGGGTTTACTCAGTGACTGAAATTATACCCCACATGATGAGGTCATATTACCGTTGCTGCTGCATAAATGAGCCAATAATTTTCAGTCACTGTATCTAACTTAAACTAGGAGACTGATTCCATGCCCTGTTGAAAGTCTGCTCTGATTGTGATGATATTGTCCCTTTAAAGTAAAATATCAAAATCACTGCCTGCATGTGGAATTTTAATAAGGAAAAAACATATTTTTGACAATTCAATTTTGTTTATACATGTAGTTCATTCATTGTTATTTCAGTTGATATTTTAATTTTATTTAAAGGCACTTAACCATTGCATAGTTTGATCTTTCAAAACCCTTTGAAAGGTTTTTGAAAGGTACAAAGTACTTACCAGCGATGTGTAGTGGTTTATTGTGGAAATACATACATAGGAATATGTTCTACACGGTTAATCCACTTTTCACAAACTGACAGACGAAGGATTTTGGCGAGTCTGTCAAGCCACTGGCAAAATGGACTAAGAAAAGGAGAGTGAACCTGAATCATTGAACTGCCCAGGTGAAAATACTAACCTCTCAGCAATCATCTGATAATATCTAACTCACCCGTTGTTGTCTCAGCCTCTCAGCCTTCTGAAGAAGCTCCTGCTGCCGTTGCTCCTTCTCTTTTTTCTCTCTTTCCAGGCGCTCTTTGTTCTTCCTCGCTACCTCCATCGACGCCTTGAGTGCCTCCTGCTCGGCTTTCCTCTTCTTTTGCTGCTTCCGTCTCTCCTCTTCCAACTTCTTCCGCTCTTCTTCCTCCTTCAGCCTCTTCTCCTCTTGCAGGGCGAGCCGCTGCTTCTCCTCGGCGGCAGCCTTCTGCCACTTTTCTTTCATCTCCTGGACTCTCTTCTCTTCCTCTTCGGCCTTTCTCTGTCGCTCCCGTTCCTCTTCCTGCTCTCTGGCCAGCCGCTCCTTCAGTACTCTCTCCGCGGCTTCTTTTTCCCGGAGGATTTGTTCCTCTTGTTCGCGGGCTCTCTCTAATTTGGCTTTTTCACGGGCCACCCTCTCCTGCTCCTCCCTGAGAATGCGTTCCTCTTCTTCGCATCGCTTGTGTTCCTCTTCTGCTTTTGCCCTGGTGCAAGAAACAACAGCATTTTATTTCTACGATGAGAGAGTGAGTTTGACTATCTGCCAATCTGTCCGAAAGTTCCAGCATGCCAATTATTTAGAGGAGGCCAGTTTGGATCAGTAACCTTGTGGATTACTATTGGCCATTCACATGAACGGTAACACCCCAAGGCTACAACTCCAAAACACACTCTTGGAAAACCAATTCCTCATTGATACTAAAAGCTTTGAACCAAAAAGCTTTTAATTCTGCACTGAAATTCTCCTCATTAATAATGACATCTAGGATATCCCCAATTTTAACCAAAAATGGCCTGTAAAATGGGAATAACTCCTACAAAATGAGATTAAAGTCAGTATTGAGATTATTGTCATTGAGACCGAAACTTTACTTTTCAATTACCCGGAAGAAATTCTAAACAAAAAATCTGTAATCAAACTAAAAGGCGAAGAAATAGCAAATTCAAGACAATTCAAGTATTTAGGGTTCGTCATAAGTAACGAATCGGACTCGGATGACGCCTTCCTATCGGCCAGAATTCAAGCCGCGCAAGGAAAATGGTTTGAAATGAAGAAAATGCTGACGGATACAGATATCAGACTGTCGACCCGGATACGGATGTTGGAAGGATGCGTGAGAGCAAGGTTGCTGTATTCAGTGCAAGCGTGGAGTTTGAACGAATCCCAAATGAAGCGCCTAGAGACAGTCTGGAACGGCTACCTGAGGCGAATGATACGGGGTGGTTTTATGCGGAAAAAAGACCAAAACGACAACAAACCAGCACCCAAAAACAAGCCCAAAACAGCACCAACATCGTCCCAAAATGGCGATGACACATCACCAACAGACGACACCGTGGACCCAGACCCAAAAATCTCAAACCGAATCCCAAGACGACCAGTCCATTGACTGGGGATACATGATAAATAATAAAAATTACACGAAATTTGCCTAAGCTCCCGCTACGCGATTTCTGTGAAAAACAGTTTTAAAATATCACGCACATCATCAGAGGCAAAAACAGCAGCATACAGAAGAAAATGCTATTTGCAGATCAACGAAAATTTAAAACCAAATTCGAAACAAAAATTACCAAGCTTTTGGGTTTATCTAGTCAACAAGTTTACAAAAATTTATCGGACAGGAAATTGTTCAAGGCGATGCTTGAAAACCGCTACGGCAGGCCAAGCAGACCACCCAAAGGAGCACCAGTTCCGCACGGGAAAACCAAATGAATGAATGAATGTAGAAGAAGAGCTTTCCAATGGTACCGTCATTAACATCTGTGATCTTGTCAAAAAGTTATACTTTCTAATTATTGTTTGACTTTATGCTCACGATCACAAATTGCATACAAATGAATTTCAGAAATTAGACTGACTTGTCCATCCCAAGGTAGTCTAGTTCGAGTGACCATGTGGGAACACTCTTCTTGTTAGTATGGTTTGACCCCCATCCCTTACCTCTTAGCCTCTGCCTCTTGGTGGGCTAGTTGACTGGCCTTCTGCAGTCGTTCCTTCTCCAGAATATCCTCAATCTTGTTATCGCAGCCGTGGTCACCCATCACCCACACCCACTCGTTGTTGTCTTTGCCAAGAAGCCATTGTACTCTCTTGACATCTGAGGGGGGGGGGGATAATATTATAACTACATGTATGTATATAGATTGATGAAATTCTCGCATCGGGTGATAAACAAAAGATTTGACTTTTGCCGTTACACCAACGTATGTAGGAAGCACTGCATGCTCAGTGCTTTCCGAGTGTCTTTAAAAACTAAAAACACAGGCGACTCGGGCTGAATTCGAACCCCGCCCGATTCGCCTGTGATTTATTTTTTTTTTTTTCACAGACACTCGGAAAGCACTTAGCTTGCAGTGCTTCATACATACGTCGGTGCAACGGCAAAAGTCAAATCATTTTTGTACATGTACAATGAATACATGTAGCACTGTGCTACTGGATAATCCATGTGTCTACACGTACATTGTACGTCATGATGTATGAATTTTCATGCATTTCTTTTAAGAAATATTTTTTGGTTGCCACTTTATAAAACTGATAAGAACCAAGCCATTACACAACTCAGAAACGGAGCATTTCAATGCCAACTGCAAACCTTCCTTGAATATTTTTTTTTTTAAATACAGTACAGGATTGGATTTCCTTCTTGTAATTAGGGCAAGGCCACTTTTTCTGAGTAAAGGGTTCTTCCATTATCAGTGTTTTAGAATGTCTAC
Organism: Zoroaster sp. YZ-2022; assembly: GCA_029582265.1. Classification (NCBI taxonomy): domain Eukaryota; kingdom Metazoa; phylum Echinodermata; class Asteroidea; order Forcipulatida; family Zoroasteridae; genus Zoroaster; species Zoroaster sp. YZ-2022. Next base: position 17,831,011 of record CM055824.1, on the reverse strand, counting down.
AGGAACAAGGTGTGCCAAGCCTGGGTAACGGAGACCTGGGGCCAATTTCACAGAGTTGCTAAGCAGAAAAAAAATTGCTTACCAGAAAAATGTGCTTAGCAAATCTATTTGGTTACCAGCCAAACTTTTATACAAAATTTGTGCATTTTGGCTGGTAGTCTGTTTTATATTGCTTAGCAAAAAATATTTACTCAGCAAAATTCTCTGCTTAGCAGCTCTATGAAATTGGCTTCCATGGCAACAGACGCCATGGAGGCCGTGAAATCCCAGGCCCTGGACAATAAAATGAGCAGCCAAAGCACGGGGCCAACCTTTCTTCTTCTTCTTCTTGGTTTTCTTCATTTTCTTCTCGTACTCATCCTCGTTCTGTTTCCACCGTCTGATCTGCTCCTCCCGCATCTTGCAGAAGAGGATCTCCTTCTGCTCGTCCGAGAGCTCGGCAAGGATGTCTGGGTCGATGTACATGTCCTGCAGGATTTGTTGCAACATCTTGGATGGTGTTTAAAAGGCTTCCTTACAAAAATGGAGTTATACCGTCTGCAGAGGCAATCAATTAGAAAATACACTGAACATTTAGCAATTTTTCTTGACCATCTTTTACGACATCCACTTCTAAAATGGGATGGAACATGAATAGCAATGAATACTGACAAATTAAACATGTAGGCAGTAACAATATACAAATATAACATGGTTTTGAGGGTGGACAGTCGATATTAGCTCCCCGAGGTATTGGAAGTTGAAAAACTAGTTCCCGAGGCGAAGCCGAGGGAACTAGTTTCTCAACTTCCAATACCAAGGGGAGCTAATATCGACTGTCCACCCGAAATAAACCATGTTATATTTGTTTTGCTATACCTCATACATATTCACAATATTCTCTAGTTCGGCATCATTGAGCTCGGTAAAACGCGAATTGACATTTACGTGTACCGCCATCTTTTCATGTATATGTAGCTATGGCGATGTTCGCGCATGCGTACTACACCCGTGCGACTGTTGCCTGCCGGCAGGGAACAGATCGTTGGGACTATTTCCCCGCCGGGACTGTTCCCCGATGCGACAGTCTACTACGCACTACTGCGCATGTATATTTATTCTGTGCGTGAATACTCGCGGGCACTTGGTATTTAGCCAAAATAGCATCTGGCACGTGACAGTGAATGGACCAGTGAGAATTTGGCTCTCGATCATGAATATGTATGAGGTACATGTATAGTAATGGTATATATATGGATAAAAGTGAAGTTATTTATAGGCAGTTTATTACACACTATTACCCGGATGTTTGTCTAGATATAATTGTGAATAGGGCTGTGCGTTTTCGGATATTTTTGGATCAGGATACCCGAAATCAGGAAACTTTGGATATATCTGGATACCCGTTTTTATTTTTTATGAAAACATGCCTCTGGTGGTGTACAAATACATGTACTGTAAATGGTAACAAAATTGACCTTTATAATACACAGGATACCATACTTAAATCGATCTTGTCTTTACTGTGTTGTTTTTATTAAAAGTAAAACATTCCCTCCTGTGCTGCTGGTTTGATAAGTTGTTTGAAGCAGCCCTGCCAGGCACTTTGCAGTCTTAACAATTCGATACAATGTAGATGTATCACAAACAGTCTGAGAAAAGTGTATGGAAAATGTCCTTAAAATACAACAAAGGCTATTAGAGTGTAATCTCTTGAATTTAAAGATAATTGTCTGTAAAAGTGTAAACTTTACATTGTTCAAGAGTGACAGATTTCTGTTCACTCCGCTCAAATGTTAAGTACGAATTTTAAAAAGTCGTTTACGGGTAACTGGAACCGAAAAATGGAACTTGGTAATGACTGTTTCAGTCGGGTACCCGGATACCTGGCACAGGACTAATTGTGAAAAGTAAAAATAAAGAGCTGTTCATTTTTAATGCTCTACGTAGTCAGCTGCTATGCAAAACAATTGTGCATTTTGTGGTAAAAGCATAAAATTTTGCATGGGGGTCAAGAATGGGCCAAATATCATTTTAACCCTAGGCCCATTTGCTTACACATAACCTGAATCCTCCCTAGGCCCATTTGCTTACACATAACCTGAATCCTTCCTAACTCCCAAGGCCCATTTGCTTACACATAACCTGAATCCTTCCTAACTCCCTAGGCCCATTTGCTTAAACACATAACCTGAATCCTTCCTAACTCCCAAGGCCCATTTGCTTACACATAACCTGAATCCTCCAATTCCCATGCCTTTCCATGGTACATGTACATCCATGTTTGTTGTAGTGGTTGCAAGGTCAGTGCTTGGGTCAGTGGACACTGTTTATTGTTCCATGCATGCAGGGAGGGTCCCTAGCCATGTACATGTATCACAGATTACAAACACATGTGTGCATACATGTCATGTGCTTGCTTTACTACTGAAGTTTGTTTTGGAAGTTTCAGGTTATGTGTAAGCAAATGGGCCTAGAGAGTTAGGGTTCTTAATTAATTTTGATTGTATTTGATTGTTAAAATAGTTTTTGCAATGTTTCAGTGATGCTATAACAAGTTTGGGCTCTCTATCAATGTCTGTAATTAAGCTGTGCCGGGTATCTGAGTACCCGGGTACCAGACCGAAACTTTCATTAACCGCTTCCATTTTTCGGTTCCAATTACATTGTACCTGAAGAAGAAGAAGAAAAAAAAAGACTTAATTAAAAATTCTGACTAAACATTTAAGCCACACAAATGGAAGTCTCTTTTTTTGTGTGAACAAAATGAAGAAAGCCGGCAAGTTTGTGACAGGCTGTTGGCAAATGTTACTTCTGAAGCCTTTATCCGACTTTTCTTCATTCTAGATCTGTGGCTTTAAAAATGTTCAGTCGGAATTTTAAAAAGTCGCTTGGAACAACGGTGTGCTTCACCATGGTGGTAGCTCGGTTCAGCAAAACCACACAGACAACAGAATTCAGAAAAAGGTCACCGTCACGGAAGGATTTCCTCATTACAAAAGGAGTCCTTGTATACAGTTCAATCTAAATAGAGCAACAAGGGTCCAGTGTGGTAACAAATGCATTGAAATGATTTGCTTTCCTCATACACGTGTATAATACATAACTGTGTACTATGATTTGGTGTACACGTACAGTGTAGGTCCAAAGTGCAATCAAGGCTAGGTCATCCATCCAGTTTAAATGTTTCTCGTTAAATGTTTTCCTGTAGTTTCATTGATCATTTTAAAACCTACTGTATGTACATGTATACCAGCAGATTTGTGTTGTTGCTGCTGTCAAAGTTCACTGCAGTCCTTGAAAGTATTGTAAACGCTAATTAAAGCAATTGAGAAAACCTTTTAAAAAAACAAATGGGGTACATTTTTTTAACTTTCAGGAATGATGCATTTATTTTGTTGCTATTTCACCTAAGGCTGTCATTACCTGGTTCTATTTTTCGGTTCCAATTACCCATAATTTTGAACATTTTGATTGAATATTTAAATTTAAGCCACACAAACGGAAGTTTGCGATTTTTTTTAAATTGTAAACTTTTTTTGTGTGTGGGAAATTGGGATGCTACAAGTCGTTTTTAATATAGAGGCGGGAAAATTATTACAGTAAGTCCACATTTATTATGACTCTAATAAAACAAGAGAAAATTTATACATTCAGAAGTGTTTTTACAAAATTGTTTACGGGTACCCGGATATCCAAAGATTTCCCAATTTCGGGTATCCAGTTCCCGAAATAACCGAAAATGCACAGCCTTAATTTCATCAGGCAACAATTTTTTTCTTCTTTTTTTTTTCCGTGTAAAAACAATTACTTTTAATTGCTTGTCATTTTGTATGGATTGTTAAACATTTTCATATTCTTCTGAGGACGATCAGGTTTAACCAAAGTCTGGTTCTTTTCAGAACCACTTACTACTCAAAAAGAATTTGACATACATGTAATGTATGTTTGACCAGCAATGAATGTATCACACCAGAAGTCTATTACCTACATTGTACATGAAGTGTGCCACTGCCAGTCGTGTACTAACACAGTCCACAGCACAGTACTCCAAGAACAATGGATTTGGGACATTCATGACGTAGACGTTCCACAGACTGCATGATGCACAAGGTCTCAACAAGAAGCAGTGCTTAGAACTTGTAGCTTTGCATGGTGAGGAGTATAAGTAAGAGTAATTGCGGTGACACCATGTGAAATGCTCAATTGAGTAGTAATTAGTTCTGAAAAGAACTGGAGGTTACAACTCGACATTTCGATCAGTATGCTCTGATCAGTATGCTCTGATCAGTATGCTCTGAGGACGATCAGAGCATACTGATCGAAACGTCGAGTTGTACCTCCAGTTCTTTTCAGAACTAATTACTGCTCAATTGAGCATTTCACATGGTGTCACCGCAATTACTCTTACTTAAAAAGCAGTGCAGTGCACGCTCGCCACACAGAATGGTTCGCGTGCGTCTAAGTTTAAGATTGCGTCTGCTTCTAGGAAGTAGCTTCATGCGTCAAGTGCCTAATCCCATGATGCCTTACGGCATGCATGGCCGAGGGAGCAAAACCTGTAAAAAAAAAGCTTGTTGTGCGTGCGCGCATTTGGAATACATGTACAATGCCGCGCGGTATGGATTACACAGCAGGCTGGTACACTTCATGTCGGTCATAGACAAGTTTCTGATCACACTAATTCATAATTATTCACTTAAATTGCTCTTCATATAATGTGCATGCTTGGTCAACTATTTGGTGAAATGACTTTACTTTCTTCCTACTTACATAGAAACTGAGTAATTACATCTACATGTATGTACATGTACTGTGTACATACATGTATATGTAGACTGTGCCAGGTATCCAGGGGCCGATTTCACAAAGAGCTAAGATTGATCTTAACTGTGTATCAATCTTAATTGCTTAGCAAAGTGTGATGTCACAATACAAATCACTATGGTAATACTAACAGCTCATCTTAAGATGAATCTTAGTGCTTTGTGAAATCGAGCCCTGGTACAGGAATACTCGGCTGAAACTGTCATTATCAGTTCCATTTTTCGGTTCCATTTAAGCCACACAAATGGAAGTGTCTGATTTTTGGTTTAAGAAGGCTTGAGAAGTACATGCCTTTCAGTTTCACAGACTTGTCAGCTTTTGTTTGATGTATCTACAAATTCTACATATGTAGTTTGTTGTGAGTTTTACAAGTGTCTGTTGTTCAAACTGGATTAGCGCCAGTATGGGACACATTAATTATTGTTGTATGTGTGTGGGGAATGGGGATGTTGTTTTTAAAACCCTACTACACATGGAGGCCACTCCGATCCACTAAATTTTCAATTATATACATGTATTATCTTCACCAACCTTTAGCCCTCCTACTGTTTGACCATTTGAAACCATTCAAAATTTCCACTTACCAAAATGCCCATTGGTTTTGTACACACATGGTGATACCATTTGAACAGTGTTGGTAGCAAGCTTTACTATCATTCAAATCCATTCAAATGCATAGAGGGTCCATTGATTCACCACTTAGAAGTATCCAAACAAGGTTTTGTATTAACTGTACTACCATTTGGAAAGATCCAAACAAGGTTTTGTATTAGCTGACCTACCATTCAAAACCATTTGGGGGAATCAATACTGTACACAGTTATTTCACCATTCAAAACCACAAAAGCGAATGGTTTCAAATGGTGGATCAACTTGTATGAAAAAGGTACCAGAAGTAGGAGGGTTAGTACATACAAGCCCTGCTGTCCTTTCCAAGTAATCTTACAAAACCAAGGCCACTGTAAATGTTTGAACATATTAGTATGGCCTGCAATGCATCAATGGGAGAATACCTTACCCTGTAACCTCAGCGGTGTGACAGTGCACAGAAGGGTAACCATAGGAGGCCACTGGCAACAGCTAATGGCTTGGAGTGGCCTGAATGGGTTGTTTCAAAAATTGCACTGATTTTAGGAAGGTTAATATCGAGGCAGGAAAATATTACAGTAAGTCCACATTTATTGTGACTCTAATAAAACGAGAAAACGTTGTGTTTGTATTGGTTATTTTATACATTCAGGAGTAATTTACATGTTTTTACAAAATTTTTCACAGGTACCCGGGTATCCGAAGACTTTCAATTTCGGGTATCAGATTCCCAAAATAACTGAAAACGCACAGCCTTATTACAGACCAATAATAACCCAATGAACAAAGAACGTGTCTTGTTGAAACCATTATTTGTTGTTAGTTTGTTCGGTTGTTCATGAGCTTTATAATGATCCCTCAAGAATGATTTGAAATATTTGTTACTGTACTACAGTGTAGTACATGTATGTATAAGGATTCTACCCATGGTGATCGGCACCGGAAAACCCAGACCGGCATTCATCAGGATGCTGCGACCACCAATGGCAAAACAAAAAACAAAACAAAAACAAAACAAAAAATTTCCTGACCACCACTCATTTTCCAACTTGCCTATTTCCTTTCACAGGTTATATCAATAAAAAATTACAGATGTTGTCAATTTACCAGTAAAAGTTAAAGCATTGCTATCCCGAATAGCTCAAAATCATGCCCCCATTCTGTGTTACGGGATTCCAGTTCTGAGACACAAGTATATCTGTTCATCAGCACCGTTATTTTTTTATTTATTTTTTTTTTTTGGTACTAAAAAATTCCTGGGCAGAACCCAGTACTATAAATATCTCAATGGCAAACAACATTTTTAATTGTCATTCACACTCTATACGCACCCAGCTTGCAAACACATGGCTCATGTTACAATTTAACAAAAGTAATCTGATTAAAATTATCACATAGGCCTAAGTCATATAATTATGCTGAATACACACAGATCCACAGTGTTTATCTCTGCCCAGATTCAAATGCAAGGTGGCCTACATGTACCTCGTCATGTTATTGACTCCCTCACACTGGCAAGTTTACCTGTTTGTATGAAAAACTACTCAAGGTTAACAAAAATTTATATTTAAAAAAAACAGTGTAATTGTATGTTGTTTTGTAGGTTTTTCCATTTTTTTTCTTCTTGAGTCTTTCATTTGAGCCCATGTAATTTTCTTTCCTCACGGCTACAAACCACAAATTGAATATCAACTCGCACTAATCATCTGCCTGGGGCAAGGTGTTAGACAGGATTTAGAAACAGGGTGTCCAAATTCGCTGGAAATTTCAAAACAGGGCGTCCAAATTGTTCACTTACAATACTTTTACATGTAAATGACAATTGAAACAGGGTGTCCAAAAAGACACCCAGACACCGCTCTGGCTAACTATGGCCTGGAGATACACTAAAACAGTCTTGAAACATTATAAAAAAAACTATCATATGAAACTTCCTCTAATCCTCTGGGTATGTTGCCATAAAATTTCAAGTGTCACAAGCTAGTAGTAGTTCTACTTGTTGGTGTCGCAGTAAACCTGTTGACACTTGCAGCTATAAATGTAGCTGTTGACTCGTGGAGATATACCCGTACATGCACCATTGACGCTTGTTGATAATGATCAGTATGACCGATTTATGCATACATCATGTACTTTTGTCAGCCCTTGTTGGTGTCGCAGTAAACCTGTAGACGCTTGCAGCTATAAATGTAGCTGTTGACTCGTGGAGATACACCTGTACATGTACCATAGACGCTTGTTGATAATGATCATATGACCGAATGTTGATATGACCGATTTATGCATGCATCATGTACTTTTGACAGCCAATGATCTCTGGAGAAATTACATCCCTACGTACATCAAATATATTCTTAATGTGAAACACTATCGTTGTGTTATCAATCAATCAGTGATTTATATCTATTAATTTGATTTTAAATCTTCTACTTAGACAATTGTGCCCTTATCTCAACTGTACTCATGCGCCGAGTAGATTTCTGACGATATGGTATTTTTTTTCCTCCATGAACAGACTCCACGGTCAATATAGCCCCATTCTAGGGCCATTACACTGGACATCCCTCCGTATCCTTAACCCTAGCCCCACTTGTATGAAAATATCGTCTGACCATGAAGGAGAAATGATACCATTTGAACTAAATGTTCTTACATTCTCCTGATGACAATCCGAGGATATTGATCGAAATGTTGAGTTGTAACCTCCAGTTCTTTTCAGAACTAATTACTACTCAATTGAGAATTTCACATGGTGTCACCGCAATTAGTCTGACTTATCCTCTTCACCATGCAAAGCTACAAGTTTTACATTCTCCTGAGGACGATCAGAGCATACTGATCGAAACGTCGAGTTGTAACCTCCAGTTCTTTTCAGAACTAATTACTACTCAATAGAGAATTTCACATGGTGTCACCACAATTAGTCTTACTTATCCTCTTCACCATGCAAAGCTACAAGTTTTACATTCTCCTGAGGACGATCAGAGCATACTGATCGAAACGTCGAGTTGTAACCTCCAGTTCTTTTCAGAACTAATTACTACTCAATTGAGAATTTCACATGGTGTCACCGCAATTAGTCTTACTTATCCTCTTCACCATGCAAAGCTACAAGTTTTACATTCTCCTGAGGACGATCAGAGCATACTGATCGAAACGTCGAGTTGTAACCTCCAGTTCTTTTCAGAACTAATTACTACTCAATAGAGAATTTCACATGGTGTCACCGCAATTAGTCTTACTTATCCTCTTCACCATGCAAAGCTACAAGTTTTACATTCTCCTGAGGACGATCAGAGCATACTGATCGAAACGTCGAGTTGTAACCTCCAGTTCTTTTCAGAACTAATTATTACCACTCAATAGAAAATTTCACATGGTGTCACCGCAATTAGTCTTAACTTGTTCTTACATGTAGATAGGATACAATATTTTAAGATTTTAAATTAAGAGTATCTGTTACCTGGGTAATGGCCCAGCTGGTCAACCATCCATTAGAAGGAGGTGGTTATTTGACATTTTTGTTTGCCTGTGAACCTACGGTATCTTCAGACCCCAGCCAAACCTCCATGTACACTGTACATGTATGATTGGTTCATCCTTGCTTGGAGGCAGACGTACGTATGCACTTAACTTTGTATGCATATAAAATATAAAAGCAATCTGACCACTCGTGTGGTCACCAGAGGGGTCCAAAAATGGGAGAAAAAATAACTTACATCAGCTCAATTGTAGGTTTTGAAGGAACCCTAACTTGAAAAGGAGGGTAGAATGTCGTATCTGGCCGCCACTATTTTTCATTAAATATAACCAATAATGTAATCTTACCTACCTGTATAAGGTGGAGAACATATGGATGATGATGGACATATACTTCAAATTATTCCAGGATATTTATTTCATGAAAAATCAGGCATTTTTGGTATACGATGACTTCCTCAGTCATGTCAGTCTGATCTTGTAAACTCCACAATTAGTGACCAACACGGTCATTGTACATGTGCAGTGGCAACTATAATAGGATCCTTCTATTTTCTGAAGGGGAGGATTTTTTTAGAAAGGAAATCAAGTCTGAAAACCATCATAAAAGTGGATTTTAAAGATAGTTTTCGCTTTCTGTACCACCAAAAATCGATAGAATGATTTTAACTGGTTAGTGGTTGCAAAAAAAATCCAAAAAAGCCCTTAAAATGTGGCGGCTGGATACGACATTCTTTCCGAAAAGGAGATGTTATATACTAGTAGATTCCAGCAGATTGGGTGTCCTTCACCCTGTGTAATAATTTGCAGCAAGATATCTTTTGAGATACCTCTATTGGCCTCTAAAAATGTAAAATAATCACCGACACAACTTGGATGGAGAAAAAGGCGGCGTGGTTATTTTTCAGGGGCCCATATCTTGGAAACGACTTGGAGTTGTGAGCAAAAAATTTGTTGTGTGTTCATTACTTGAGCACCACTAGGTAGATAAGATTACATTATTGGTTATATTTAATGAAAAATAGTGGCGGCCAGATACGACATTCTACCTGGTATTTGTCATATTTGGATAGATTGAAAAAGTGACGGTTGGATACAACATTCTTTCCGGTTCGACATCCTTTCCATTAATTTCAAAATATTAGTATTACCATTCATTTTAATAGTTAGTAACCAATGTTATACCTTCTATTTAAAATAAGTCACATTTAAAAAAACAAACATCATAACCAAATATTTTCACTAATTTAAAAATAATAAGTAACATGGTTTTCAAGTTTCTCTTACCCAGGCACGGCGTGCTGTATGGCTGTACAATGTCAATGGTTGAACTAAAACTCATAATCATATAAACAACACAAAGAACATCACTTCCGGGTATTCTCACAGTGACAGTGTGATCATGGTGCTAAACTACCAAATCAGCCAACAAAGTCCATGTCTAATTGCCATTTTATGATGTTTTCTGCCATGTCATTTCCTAAAGCCGTTGTTTAAACACTTGAATCATGTTAATTAAGTTACTGATGTTCATTACCAGAAGTTAATTGTTGCATTGACTGAGTTTTTATGACGACCATTAAGGACCGCTCACGCCCAAGGCTGTGAAGGTGATCTTCCTGGATTTGATTTGTTGATTATAATTATAGGTATGGTACCTATCAGTAATATAATAAATACATGTCAAGGCATATATAAATTATTCAGTCTGGTACTCGTGTTGACGTATAGAAAGCAGAAATGTCAAAAAATATATTCTATTTTGCGGTCGTGTCCAACGTTTTCAATGAGCGTCACTTGAGTGCCGCAACGGCATGATTATATCGTCATAACTTCCCTGACATAAACGCCCCATATCAAAAACGCCCCATCGCCGTTACGACCCATTGTCATTACGCCCCACTATATGATTTCCCTGTACACAAAAATAAAATAATAAATAAATAAAAAATAATAAAAAATCATTATTCCAATTGCATAAGTCCTTGGTTTACACCATAAACACATACAGCACTGAATAGTTCTTGGCGTGATGCCAAGTCTTCCCCCATTTAAAATACACTGCGTGTTACGGTAACGGACTATGTAAAACAAATGCAAAAATTCAAATCTAACATTCGAAAACTGCAAATACCAATTAGGTCGGACGGACATAATTTGTTTATATTTTCATATTAACTGTCCTTGATTATTTCATAAAGGGGATCCCCGCGCCTCTCCCCGTTATGCACGTAATACTTGTGGCTGTATTACAAAACAGGCGGATAAAGCCGCGGAATTATTGACTCATGTGCTGATACAATTACCATGAAACTTGGTACATTATTTTATTAAATTGGCCAAAACTTCCCAGCTCGATTTTCAACAAACAAATCGAAAATCAAGACATGGGTAAGCAAGAGTACTTTATGCCTGTGCATTTTTACAAAGTCAGCCCTATCCTGAAGTCGAAGAGGTATAGCTTCAACACCAAATTGAAACTGAACAGCAGTAATGTCCGTGCTGTTGTATGGCTCAGAATGTTGGCGTGTTACACAAGCCAACATGGGCAGGATATCTTCATTCCATAATGGATGTCTCATCATAAGGGCTGTGCGTTACCGGATATTTTTGGAACCGGATACCCGAAATCAAGAAACTTCGGATACCCAGATACCCGTTTTCAATTTCACTTAAGTAGTACAACAAATAAAGTGGGCGTCCCCTGTAACAATATCCCCTCTATTAACAGCTCATGGCACACACGCCCAGTGCAGACATAAAGCATGCAATCCAGTAACTGCAAACGATAGGCAAACATCACCCTCCCGCCAGGTCCTAAAGGGACAGTATCGTCACGAGATCAGAGTAGACTTTCAACAGGGCATGCAATCGAGCTTAATTTCAGAACAGTGACTGAAAATTACTGGCTCATATGTATGCAGCAACAACGTTAATATGACCTTATCACGTGGGGAATTATTTTCAGTCACCGAATTAATCTAAAACAAGCACTCCGATTCCATGTCCTGTTGATCGCGATGATGTATACTTTCCCTTCAACAATTCGATGCAATCATTTGGAGGAAAGTGTGTGGAAACTGTCCGTAATAATACTGTGACGTCACACCCCCTAAGTGGACGTGGATACACGTCTGGTAGCAACCTTTCCACAGGGTGTGACATGGACGGCACTGACCGGAACGTACCCGAGCGGCTGACAACGGGTCCGTCGGGATGGAAGTATACCATCCCAGGCCTCTGCCTGCTGCACTTTGTAGACGGGGGTGGGCAAGCTTCCTGTCGCATCACAATACTAAAAATGTGTTATGGGAGTGTACTCTCTTCTTAACAAATACAATTGTCTGTAAAAGTGTAAACATTACATTGTTCAAGAGTAACAGATTTCTGTTGGCACCGCTCACTGAATTTCAAGTCCGAATTTTTTTTTTAAACATCGTTTAGGGTAATTAGAACCGAAAATGCAACCGGGTAATGACAGTTTCGGTCGGGTATTCGGACATCCGGATATCCGGCACAGCCTTATCTCAGGAGGATGTGTCGTATACTGCATGGCCAGAAAAGATATCCAACAATGGCCTCTATCACAATATTGATTCAGAGGACGTCTCCATCGCAATCAAGTGACGTAGATTGAAATGGCTGGAACATGTCTTCAGAAAAGATAATTAATTAAAACATTACCAAACAGGCTTTGAGCTAGACACTTCAAGGAAACGGAAGAGAGGCCTTAGTAGACGGAGTCGGACAACCTATAGAGACAGACAATTACTAATGAGATGGACTGTGACCTGGGGATGCAGCTGAAAGAATTGCAAAGGACGGAGGAAAATGGCGATCGTTAGTGGCAGCCTTCTGTTTCAGTTGAACGAAGACACTTAGTAGTAATATTAAATCGGAAATTTGATGTTTCAGGAGTATAGGAACTAAAAAATAATAGAAATCGGAAATTTGGGAGTAGGGAAAAATAATATAGAAATATTGTGCCCGATATCCCGACAACCCATTTGTCCGACTGAAATTCGTATGAAATTTGTCACATAAAATCTTATATTATTATAAACATTTTTTTATGTAATATCCCAAAATTCCGACAGCTCATTAGTCCAAATTGCTGTCTGGCAGTCTGATCAATATGGACAAGTCACTAAAGTAAAATAATAAAATTTAAAAAAAATAAATAAAATACAAAAGTTTTTTTTTTTTTTAGACCCAATACACCATTATAACAGGACATCTTTTTAGAGAGGGTAAACAGCTAGTATCGATTAGCTAGGGTCGATTATTGGGGCCATTTGTTAACTTTTTTGAGACCCAATACACCATTTTAACAGGACATCTGTTCAGAGAGGGTAAAACACACTAGTATCGATTAGCTACGGTCGATTCCCCCACTTCGTTTTTGAAGCCGCTTTTTAAAATCGTTTAATGGCAAACGCCAGAACTGATTTATCATAAAAGATATTTCTTCTTCTCGTGTCCACCCACCGGTAGTTGTGGTCCAGTGCCAGTGTGACGTGACATAATGGTTTGCGTGATGCTAATAACAATTCAAAACAATGCGTGAATGTGAACGTGGCAATACATTATATATATATTTGGCGACTTTCCAGAGTCGAAGCGTTGGCATAATGCATTTTTAGGGCTCCATGTGTTCGAGGGCCGGGGTTCAATAACTGACAAGAGAGCCTTCTCGTAATGATGTTGGTTCATCGCAAAATTTGAAAATAGAATAATCAATTCCGAATGTTTACAATTGGTTCTTTACCAAATACCAAAAGGAAATATTCATCTCTTGTCCTATGGCGGATCTAAATACTGTGCAGGCGGGACACCTAGATGTTCATCCTTGGAGGTAAAAAAATACTACTTTAGATATATTGCTTATCAGTTTCCAGTCGAATCTTGTACGGGTTTTTTTGTTTTTAATTGATGTAGATACCTCCCAAATGCATATATGAAATAAATTTTACGTTGATGTTGGGTGAAATTAATACTCTTACATACAAATCTCAACAAAATATTTACGAGTTACAAAAGATGGCCCTAAATACAGGCGCTATGTATTCAAACGCTAACCTATCATCATGTTACCCTTTCAAATAGCCTAGGTTTATGTTATGAAACTATAAGAATAATTTCCCCCAAAATAAATTTTTAAGAAAAAAATGCCTCAGCGATGACTATGATCCAGACGTTACTTTTTCTGTTGCAATGAGACACAAAAGGCAGCAGCTCTTTCATATTGGCCATTTAGCTTACTGCGTCGCAAAGCATGGGAACTTTCTGTTTAATAATATTAATGGACACTTAGGCCTATATTGCGCCGGTATCCGCCAAGTTTGACGCTCACGGCGCATGAACATTGTCACCCCTGTCATCGGGCCAGTTATATCATTCCTTAAGAACCATCTCAACTCCCTGGGGAGTATGCAGCCCAGCTGCCGAATGTGTAGCGCAACGAGCTTAATCAAACACAATTACCATCTCTGCCCTCACAGGTCCCCATTTTATATTCCTGGGTGAAGAGAAGCAGTGTCTCGCTCAGGGACACAAGCACCACGGTCGGGGCCAGGATTCGAACCCATATTTCGACGACTCGGCCATCAGAACACAAGTCCTATGCACTAAACCGCTCGGCCATGGCAATCGTTAAACAGTCGTAGGAGTGGTTTATTGAACGAGGTTATGAATTTTCATATTAATCATATTAATCAGTGTAAATCGTTCGAAAACTAACACTAATCTACTGTTTCATCAGGGCAGGGCCGTAGCGAGCGGGGGCTGTGCCGTGGGGGGGGGGGGGTGACACCCCCCCCAATAATTTTTCTCATTCGGCATTTTGAGCCTCAGTCGGCAAATGAAGCATCATGGGTACTACAACGACTAGGGTTGGTCCAGAATAGGTTTTCAGTCAGCAGACCTACGAGAGCTGCAAATGTATCGTGTTTGTAAGCACTGAAGATTTGCCGATTTTTTTTTTTTTTTTGGTTGGTTATCAGTTGTTTTTACTTTGTATAACACATTGTATTTTACTCACGGAAAGAGCAATTTTAGAGAATGTCCATGGGGGGAGGGACAAAGTAAATTTATCTGGTCATAATAATGCTGCGTCGGTAAATTTACCCACAAGAAATGTTTCCCCCATCCCCACTTTTAAAGTCCTGGCTACGCAACTGATGTCAGTCGGCAAATTGGCTTTCAAGGCCCCCCCCCCTCCCCCAAGAAAAGGCCTTCGCTACGCCCCTGCATCAGGGCTATCATATTTATGATAATTAATTGATTTTGTGCAGGTAGAAAACGTATTATATATTTAGTCTCTCCAGATGGTACCGGCAAATGAAATTTCAGCCCCTGGCTTATGGATTACTAAGGGTATATTGAAACATGGAGTGATTGAAACGATAGAATGACCTTCAAGACCTTTCCAGTGAGACCTCTAAGAAGAGGAGTCGAACATTTTGATGTAACATTGGAAAGTGTATAACACTAAATCGCTGATGGAGCAATTGAGCGTGAGAACGCATTAACATGTAAAACAATCTCGCGCTTTTGCTAAGTATAGAAAGGTAGTTTGCCTAGACAATCCAATGATAAGAAAAGAAAGAAAATCAAGCTGACAATCGATTTAGCATCAAATAATTAATAATTAATTCCAAATTAACAAACTAGAACATTAAACCAGTAATTTTGGGATATAGATATCTATAAATAAATTAAGGAAGAGTAACAACTAGGTTATCAATTAATTATCGATGGTGCCTTCAAATTCACAATATTGTCTTTGTTTATACAAGAAAGGTTTTAAATCAATAAATTTGCTTTTATGCGTTCTTTCAGCTGGACTTGACTGTCTTCTTTGAAATTCACAGTGGTTTTATTTGGGTAAACAAAATATTTTACATTTAGCAATTCCAAATAAGTTTACCACCCAAACAAATTGATAATTTGTCTGCCAAAATATGTTTACGGTACCGCTTCTGTGTTACTTTTATCTACGTTGCCTTTTGCACATGGCCTTAGATTTAGTCTTTCCAGATGGTACCGGCAAACGAATTTTCAGCTCCTGGCTCATGGATTATTAAGGGTATATTGAAACGATAGAATGACCTTCAAGACCTTCCAGTGAGACCTCTAAGAAGAGCAGTCGAACATTTTGATGTAACATCGGAAAGTGTATAACACTAAATCGCTGATGGGCAATTAAGTGTGAGAACGCATTGACATGTAAAACAATCTCGCGCTTTCGCTCGTGCTCACTGGTATATCCAATACATTTTGGATAAAGGTGCTGGGGACGAGCGAACCTCGCGCTATAGAAAAAATGAGTACCCTTGCGTAAGAGGTTATGTACAAAGTCAATAGGTCGAAGTTTTCTACGTTACTATGACAACATTAAGAATAATGTTTTGAAATTGGTTAGATATAATAATTAAAGTATTCTGTTTATGATCTTATCATCCATGATGTTGTCATAATACGCGTATTATGATGTATCAAAAACATACACACATAGTCTTGAACCAAGACCTGCCATAGACTTGAGATCAAGTTATA
The DNA here is from genome assembly GCA_029582265.1 of Zoroaster sp. YZ-2022. NCBI lineage: Eukaryota > Metazoa > Echinodermata > Asteroidea > Forcipulatida > Zoroasteridae > Zoroaster > Zoroaster sp. YZ-2022. The sequence continues at coordinate 17,814,580 of CM055824.1, read as the reverse complement.
GATTTGCTTGTATTTGTCTGTGGGGATGTGCACCATGTATTATAGCGTGCACTGTGCATTATACCCATTGATCTCCACTCTTTATCAGACACAGGGGTTTGAACGTTTGCCCGACCTTATGGGTGCACCCCACTAAATAGTGAGGAATTCATGCGCCGAGCTATTTATCATAAAGTGTATGCCCTCAAATTTTTCTGAAAAACAAAGATTTGAGGCCCATTCATTTGATGGATTGTGTAAAAATGGCCCACTATCATAACCCGGGGGTCCTTGGCTTCCAACTGTGAGTATTTTGGACACACTAGGCCCTGAAAAAGTGGTCCTAATTTGATTTCAAGCGTAAGGCCTTTTTCCAAAATGGCTGCTTTTCAGTGTGGACGTTTTCACTACTGTAGAGGGTGGTTTTCATTGGGATGAGAATAACTCCCTGGAAACCTGGACTTTAGACAGTGAATAGAGAAGAAAATAAAAGGTTATATATCGATCAATATTTTTTCTTTTGGTTTTAAAAACTGTGGGACTTCTAAGTATTTTTTCATGATTTTTGAATATTGTGTATTTAGCACTGTTTACTATGGGAGTTTATTTAGTTGGGTGCATCCTTATGGTGTTCTATAATGGACACCTACGCGGCGCCTTTTTTTCTACGCGGCGCCTTTTGGGGGGGGGGGGCCGGCGACTTTTTTTTTTACGCGGCGACTTTTTGTTTTTGGGCGGCGACTTTTTGTTTTATGCGGCGACTTTTTTTTTAAGCGGTGACTTTTTGTTTTTGGGCGGCGACTTTTTTTTTTACGCGGCGACTTTTTGTTTTTGGGCGGCGACTTTTTTTTTACGCGGCGACTTCCGGGTTGTTGAGTGTTTAGGGATTCCCGTACAGGTTACTCACGCGCATGCGCTGATAATAGTGGCTACTTCCGCATTTGTACTCGACTGCATGGCAGCAAGATGGATTACACCTTTTTGAATCCATTGGTTCCCGACCAGAGAGACAATATCCTTATTATAAAATGCCTTGTGCGTCATTCATGACATCAATGCATTCTGTATTCTTGCACAGTACAACTTTGTTGATCAGTTAAGCGCATGCGCGTGAGTAACCTGTACGAGAATCCCCAAAACACTCAACAAGTCGCTACGTATAAAAAAGTCGCTGCGTAAAAAAAAGTCGCCGCCCAAAACAAAAAGTCGCCGCGTAAAAACAAAAAGGCGCCGCGTAAAAAAAAGTCGCCGCCCAATAACAAAAATGTCGCCGCGTAAAAAAAAAGTCGCTGCCAAAAAAAAAAAAAGGCGCCGCGTACGTGTCCATTATAGAACACCATATTTTCCTCTCTTGCGCGGAAACGACGCCACTGTCAGACATTTAATAGCGACGACGTCACTCTCGTGATTTTTCTACGGACAAAGGGTCCATTTCTGCCCCGTCAGAAATGTTTTGAGCAGTTTTCAGGCATAGGCCTATTTTTTGTTCAACACTAAAGCCTGTTATTCATTTTTAATAATCAGCAACTGAAAATCGTCCGTCAATTTTACTGTGCTGCCGAATGCCAATACCGGAAGACCTGGTGCGTGTTCAACTTTGTGTAGGGGGATACACATTTCGTCAGCAAATCAATATTGAATGTTTAGATTGTTTATTTTTTTTTTTTTTTTTTTTTTTTTTTTATTTTTTTTTTATATATATTTTTTTAACGAAAAGCACAGGCATCTTAAATGACGGAAACTGCGTTGGATAACATTATTTTATTAAGCTTACTTTACACAACAGGTTATGCTATAACATAGGTTTTCCCGGTCAATTTCGGCAAATAAGCAGCCAATTTAAACACCGCGTCATTCTGTTTCGCGCGAAATTGAATGCTGCTAAAAATCCTCATTCAATTTTGTTTTATGAGTAGGTAATAGTACTCTTGCGTCATGCGATTTAAACAAAATAACCATCCAATTTAATAATCCACTCGAATAGCATTCAAATTCGCAGGAGCTTTTAGCGGCGGGTATTTGGTCATTCAAATTCATTATTTGGCAGGCATTTGTGGAATTTGTGCAACTTAATTGACACTTTGTTAAATTTCGTTTAACTTTAGTTTCCTATAGATTTTTAAAGGTATAAAAACGGTTCACTAATGAATGAATGGACAATAAGAAACCAGGATAAAAAATAATAAAGACACGCTCAAACAATAAAAACAGCTTATAATGAAACAGTCCAATATAACATAAATGTTTCAAAAACGCATTACAGAATTAGGCCCAGGTCAGAAAACCAATAAAGATTCTAATCAGAGAATGAACAAAACAAAGTAAGACCGATTGGCCCTATATACAGTGTACGAGAAACGCACATGAATAAAGAAAACAATATTAAGCTTGAATTAAAGTAAACATATGGAACGTATTTGGTTGTCTTGTAAAATTAATCTATTTGTTTGCATTTGTTTCTCGTATTGTTTTGAATTCTCATTTTGCGAAATTAATTGCCCGTTATACGAAAATAAAAATAACATTAGTGAAAATCTCCAGTCGAACCAACTCTGCTAAATTGGATGAAGAATGTGCATTATACTAAAAAGAACGACGTGTATGCTAAATTGAATATAATGCTAAATGAATTCGCATAGTCTAAAAATGAAATTGAATGCTTGGAGAGGGAAAATCGCTTTAATATGAACGTATGAAAGTGAATTTGGCTGCTTATTTCCAATTGCCGAAATTGACCAGGAAAAACCTACCGGTATATATTACTTGAATTGCTCATACACAGATGTTTAAATTGTGGCATAAAGGAATATCTAACATTAATACAATTATTAATACTGGTATTTTACTTAGAGTTCCATGTGAACAATATTTCCAAGGTAATAACAGATCATAAAATTGTGAATTGAAATGTGACATCTCCTCAGCAGCGTTTCATGTTGTTAATAAATTCCTTAAAATCCTTTCGAAATCGCCTGCTGTTTGCAAGCCCGTAAATCAATGGATTAACTGCACTGTTCAGAGGTAGGAAGAAACCAAAATTTTGTGCAAAAGAGATCGTCTCGTAAAACTGTGAATTGAAATGTGACATCTCTTTAGCAGCGTTTCATTTTGTTAATAAATTCCTTGCAATCCTTTCGAAATTGCCTGTTTGCAAGTCCGTAAATTAATGGATTAACTGCACTGTTCAGAGGTAGGAAGAAACCAATTTTTTTTACAAAAGAGATCGTCTCGTCAGCAATGTTACCGCCTCTGAGCACGAACAATGTGAAGCAGGTGTTGATCCAATATGGCAGCCACGCTAGGAGGAATACCACAGTGGTGATGAACAACATCCGTGTGGTCCTCTTCTGCATGGAGATCCTCATTTTACTTGGCTTACAAGTTCCGGGTGGGAAGTTGCGGCGGCGAAACATTACACTTGAGGTATTTGGTGAATTCTCAGATCGAATATTCTTGTGGAATAAAGGTTGTTCTTGGTTTGACTGTGAAAGTGTAGATTCCTGTCTTTCTGGTGATAATGCGTTGTGGGTCGCTCCCGGAATCCTCGTCTGTTCATCTCGAGGCAATACCATTCTTACTGTACGACTTACAGCATGAGGTTCTTTGTTTTTAGAGGTCTCGAATTTTTGTCCAAGTCCAACTTTTACCTGTCTTCGTATGGTTCTAAACACTCTACCATAACAAAAGCACGTCATAAATAATACAGTGATGTAGATTATGAGTTGCAACGCTTTGACGAAAATGACTAGCGTTGTGGCTGGAACGGCCAAGTTGATCATTTGAGGTATATCCATAGTTATAATGAAAGCAACTATGGACAAAATTAGACGTTTTGCTTTTTTGGGGCAGAGAAGTCGCTTGTGGGGCCGGCAAACGCAGTCATATCGGTCAATAGCGATTGCTCCTGTTATCATCCCTGAAATACCCAACGAAATGGTGATAGGAATGAGCAGGTAGGCGTAAACTTCGGGGATCCCATCGCCTGTGATATCTGACGTCAATTTGATCATAATTCGGATACGTAAAGACACACAACAAGATCTGCCCCAGCCAGCCCCATAATGAGGACGTCTGTGCTGGACTTCTGAAACTTGTTCCTGTAAACACACAGAATCAAAGTGTTGCCGATAATGCCAACAAGAAATATTAACGAGTGAACAACGAGTTTCCAAATGGCGTCATTGATGTCACCCCTATCTATGTCTTTATCGGCCATTTTGTAACACTCTCTATTGCAGCTGGTAAAAACTGATTGTGATTATATAGGTGACAATGTACATGTATTCGGTATAAAGACAGGCTGCTTTACGCTTTATGAGTACACAAATAGTTTTCATGAGTTACCAATGAAGGAAATACCTATCTGTAGTCAGTTTATATTCCTAACAAATGTTTTTATCTATAGGTTAGCTCCACCCATGTCCCCACCTCTGTTACAGCATGGAGGAAGAAAGTTCCTCTATGGTTACAGGCAACGCAAGTTGTGGGCAATATGATTGCTCGAAGATTGCCCAGTGTATCATAATCGACCAATCAGCCTTTTGCTTAATATTCATTTGCATAATCAAAATGTGTCCCATATCACTTCAACAGCATTTGTATATTACGCTTTCACCGCACCAGACTATTCCTGCCTCACCAGACTATTCCTGCCTCGCCAGACTATTCAATGACACCCTTCAGTAGAGTCACGGATCCACACGCCGTGTGCAAAAGTGCAGTAGGACCGCCTATTCCAAAGTTACACCTATTTTGCATGATCAAGCCTGCCCTGCCATTGGTTAATATCGAGACACGTGAAGGTGGATTTATTTTACTAATCTAACCCTCAGCTGAATCTCATGATGACGCGTGCCATCACGTTTACATACAACTAATTGGCGGTACCATCTGGAAGGACTAAATCTGTTTATTGTTCACAGATTTTATAAGCAGTGTGCAATTACGCGCATAATATAACTCGCAAGTAGATCGGTAAAACTTGTAGGTCACGCGGCATTCATTAATCAAACCATTACATGGCCTATGTCATAAACCGTGCATTTTTGTTCATTCACCGTGCATTTTTGTCCAATCGCTGCGGGCAATTACTAATGAGATGGACTTTGACCTGGGGATGCAGCTGAAAGAATTGCGAAGGACGGAGGAAAATGGCAATCGTTAGTGGCAGCCTTCTGTACTTAGTAGTAGTAGTAAATCGGACATTTGATGTTTCAGGAGTATAGGAACTAAAAAATAATAGCAATCGGAAATTTGGGAGTAGGGGAAAATAATTTAGAAATATTGTGCCCGATATTCCGACAGCCCATTTGTCCGACTGAAATTCGTACGAAATTTGTCACATAAAATCTTATATTATTATAAACATTTTTTTATGTAATATCCCAAAATTCCGACAGCTCATTAGTGCAACGCCAAAAGGTTCTGATGTATAATAATTTGCTGTCTGGTAGTCTGATCAATATGGACAAGTCACTAAAGTAAAATAAAAAAATAAAAAATAAATAAATAAATAAATAAATAAAATAAAAAAGTATTTTTTTTTAAAAACCCCAATAAACCATTTTAACAGGACATCTGTTGACAGAGGGTAAACAGCTAGTATCGATAAGCTAGGGTCGATTCCCCCACTTCGTTTTTGAAGCCGCTTTTTAAAATCATTTAATCGCAAACGCCAGAACTGATTTATCATAAAACTTAAGATATTTATTCTTCTCGTGTCCACCCACCAGTAGTTGGTCCAGTGCCAGTGTGACGTGACATAATGGTTTGCGTGGTTCTAAAAACAATTACGTAGGCCTCCTTCAAAATGAAAATGAGTGTGGTATTATATGTACTTCAAAACAATGTGTGAATGTGAACGTGGCAATACACACAGCCTACCTTCAAAATGACCAACATAAAATATCACATTCCCGAACGCCATGAGCAATATTAATGGTTTACGTGATCTTAAAATCAAAATGACGTGTTTAAGTATGAAGATATGTAGAATAATTCCAAATCTTTTCAAAATAAACGATTTATCGGCTTCACTTTAGTGTATGAACATACGAACATGTATAAACATACGCAGAGGCGCGCGTAGCGAAGGCATTTTTTTGGGGGGAGGGTGTGGAAGCCATCAGTGGCGTAGCTAGACAGGATTTTCAGAGTGGAGGGGGGACATTTTTGGGGGTAAATTTACCGACTGAAAATTTATTCTGGACCAACCCTTTGTCTAGTACCCCCACCCCCACCCCCCCCCCCACCCCCGTCCCCGCTCGCTACGGCCCTAAGCTGTAAAAAAAAGTTGAGCAACATGTGGTTGGGTAAGGTTATTTCTCCCAGAACTGGTCAATATTTACCACAACTGTTCACATATTTTGGCAAAACAAATTCCAACATTGGGCAATGATAAACCAACTGTGTAATCTGTTGATATGTTGACCTGTGTTGGGAAACATATCAACCGTGTTTGCCCAACATTTCTTACAGTGTAAACATACGTGCCAATATACACTGCCTACATTTAAAACGGTCAACATAAAACATTGCATTCATGAACAACATGACGAATGGTTTACGTGATGCTAGTCTTGGTGCAAGACGTTACTCGCGATTTTATACGTACGCGCGCCGATCCGCTGTGATTTGATAAACCAACTGCCGCTGCGGACGCCATTCATGCCTGTCCACGGTCGAGCCGCCTTGCCTTCTGTACCGTCAAAATTGTATAGCGCCAGCTACGGTGGGTGATTTACGACAAAAACGGTTCACTAATGAATGAATGGACAATAAGAAACCACGATAAAAAATCATAAAGACATGCTCAAACAATAAAAACAGGTTATAATGAAACAGTCCAATATAACATAAATAATGTTTCAAAAACGCATCACAGAATTAGGCTCAGGTCAGAAAACCAATAAAGATTCTAATCAGAGAATGAACAAAACAAAGTAAGACCGATTGGCCCTATATAAAGTGTACGAGAAACGCACATGAATAAAGAAAGCAATATTAAGCTTGAATTAAAGTAAACATAGGGAACGTATTTGGTTGTCTTGTAAAATTAATCTATTTGTTTGCATTTGTTTCTCGTATGTTTTTTGGTTCTATAATGGACACCGACGCGGCGCATTTTTTTTCTACGCGGAGCCTTTTTTTTGGCAGCGACTTTTTTTTAACGCGGCGACTTTTTTTTACGCGGCGTCTTTTTGTTTTTGGGCGGCGACTTTTTTTACGCGGCGACTTTTTTAGTGTTTTGGGGATTCTCGTACAGGTTACTCACGCGCATGCGCTTAACTGATCAACAAAGTTGTACTGTGCAAGAATACAGAATGCATTGATGTCATGAATGACGCACAAGGCATTTTATAATAAGGATATTGTCTCTCTGGTCGGGAACCAATGGATTCAAAAAGGTGTAATCCATCTTGCTGCCATGCAGTCGAGTACAAATGCGGAAGTAGCCACTATTATCAGCGCATGCGCGTGAGTAACCTGTACGGGAATCCCTAAACACTCAACAACCCGGAAGTCGCCGCGTAAAAAAAAAGTCGCCGCCCAAAAACAAAAAGTCGCCGCGTAAAAAAAAAAGTCGCCGCCCAAATACAAAAAGTCACCGCTTAAAAAAAAAGTCGCCGCGTAAAAAACAAAAAGTCGCCGCCCAAAAACAAAAAGTCGCCGCGTAAAAAACAAAAAATCGCCGCCCAAATACAAAAAGTCACCGCTTAAAAAAAAAGTCGCCGCGTAAAAAAAAAAGTCGCCGCTAAAAAAAAACCTCGCCGCCCCCCCCCCCCCCAAAGGCGCCGCGTAGGTGTCCATTATAGAACACCATATATTTTCATCTCTTGCGCGGAAACGACGCCACTGTCAGACATTTAATAGCGACGACGTCACTCTCGTGATTTTTCTACGGACAAAGGGTCCATTTCTGCCCCGTCAGAAATGTTTTGAGCAGTTTTCAGGCATAGGCCTATTTTTTGTTCAACACTAAAGCCTGTTATTCATTTTTAATAATCAGCAACTGAAAATCGTCCGTCAATTTTACTGTGCTGCCGAATGCCAATACCGGAAGACCTGGTGCGTGTTCAACTTTGTGTAGGGGGATACACATTTCGTCAGCAAATCAATATTGAATGTTTAGATTGTTTGTTTGTTTGTTTTGTTTTGTTTTTGTTTTGTTTTTTGTTTTTTACGAAAAGCACAGGCATCTTAAATGAAGGAAAATGCGTTGGATAACATTATTTTATTAAGCTTACTTTACGCAACAGGTTATGCTATAACATAGGTTTTCCCGGTCAATTTCGGCAAATGAGCAGCCAATTTAAACACCGCGTCATTCTGTTTCGCGCGAAATTGAATGCTGCTAAAAATCTTCATTCAATTTTGTTTTATGAGTAGGTAATAGTACTCTTGCGTCATGCGATTTAAACAAAATAACCATCCAATTTAATAATCCACTCGAATAGCATTCAAATTCGCAGGAGCTTTTAGCGGCGCGTATTTGGTCATTCAAATTCATTATTGGGCAGTCATTTGTGGAATTTGTGCAACTTAATTGACATTTTTGTTAAAATGTTTTCTACAGATTTTAAAGGTATAAAAACGGTTCACTTATGAATGGATGGACAATAAGAAACCAGCATAAAAAATCATAAAGACATACTCAAACAATAAAAACAGGTTATAATGAAACAGTCCAATATAACATAAATGTTTCAAAAACGCATCACAGAATTAGGCTCAGGTCAGAAAACCAATAAAGATTCTAATCAGAGAATGAACAAAACAAAGTAAGACCGATTGGCCCTATATACAGTGTACGAGAAACGCACATGAATAAAGAAAACAATATTAAGCTTGAATTAAAGTAAACATATGGAACGTATTTGGTTGTCTTGTAAAATTAATCTATTTGTTTGCATTTGTTTCTCGTATTTTTTTTGAATTCTCATTTTGCGAAATTGATTGCCCGTCATACGAAAATGAAAATAACATTAGTGAAAATCTCCAGTCGAACCAACTCTGCTAAATTGGATGAAGAATGTGCATTATACTAAAAAGAACGACGTGTATGCTAAATTGAATATAATGCTAAATGAATTCGCATAGTCTAAAAATGAAATTGAATGCTTGGAGAGGGAAAATCGCTTTAATATGAACGTATGAAAGTGAATTTGGCTGCTTATTTCCAATTGCCGAAATTGACCAGGAAAAACCTACCGGTATATATTACTTGAATTGCTCATACACAGATGTTTAAATTGTGGCATAAAGGAATATCTAACATTAATACAATTATTAATACTGGTATTTTACTTAGAGTTCCATGTGAACAATATTTCCAAGGTAATAACAGATCATAAAATTGTGAATTGAAATGTGACATCTCCTCAGCAGCGTTTCATGTTGTTAATAAATTCCTTAAAATCCTTTCGAAATCGCCTGCTGTTTGCAAGCCCGTAAATCAATGGATTAACTGCACTGTTCAGAGGTAGGAAGAAACCAAAATTTTGTGCAAAAGAGATCGTCTCGTAAAACTGTGAATTGAAATGTGACATCTCTTTAGCAGCGTTTCATTTTGTTAATAAATTCCTTGCAATCCTTTCGAAATTGCCTGTTTGCAAGTCCGTAAATTAATGGATTAACTGCACTGTTCAGAGGTAGGAAGAAACCAATTTTTTTTACAAAAGAGATCGTCTCGTCAGCAATGTTACCGCCTCTGAGCACGAACAATGTGAAGCAGGTGTTGATCCAATATGGCAGCCACGCTAGGAGGAATACCACAGTGGTGATGAACAACATCCGTGTGGTCCTCTTCTGCATGGAGATCCTAATTTTACTTGGCTTACAAGTTCCGGGTGGGAAGTTGCGGCGGCGAAACATTACACTTGAGGTATTTGGTGAATTCTCAGATCGAATATTCTTGTGGAATAAAGGTTGTTCTTGGTTTGACTGTGAAAGTGTAGATTCCTGTCTTTCTGGTGATAATGCGTTGTGGGTCGCTCCCGGAATCCTCGTCTGTTCATCTCGAGGCAATACCATTCTTACTGTACGACTTACAGCATGAGGTTCTTTGTTTTTAGAGGTCTCGAATTTTTGTCCAAGTCCAACTTTTACCTGTCTTCGTATGGTTCTAAACATTCTACCATAACAAAAGCACGTCATAAATAATACAGTGATGTAGATTATGAGTTGCAACGCTTTGACGAAAATGACTAGCGTTGTGGCTGGAACGGCCAAGTTGATCATTTGAGGTATATCCATAGTTATAATGAAAGCAACTATGGACAAAATTAGACGTTTTGCTTTTTTGGGGCAGAGAAGTCGCTTGTGGGGCCGGCAAACGCAGTCATATCGGTCAATAGCGATTGCTCCTGTTATCATCCCTGAAATACCCAACGAAATGGTGATAGGAATGAGCAGGTAGGCGTAAACTTCGGGGATCCCATCGCCTGTGATATCTGACGTCAATTTGATCATAATTCGGATACGTAAAAGACACACAACAAGATCTGCCCCAGCCAGCCCCATAATGAGGACGTCTGTGCTGGACTTCTGAAACTTGTTCCTGTAAACACACAGAATCAAAGTGTTGCCGATAATGCCAACAAGAAATATTAACGAGTGAATAACGAGTTTCCAAATGGCGTCATTGATGTCACCCCTATCTATGTCTTTATCGGCCATTTTGTAACACTCTCTATTGCAGCTGGTAAAAACTGATTGTGATTATATAGGTGACAATGTACATGTATTCGGTATAAAGACAGGCTGCTTTACGCTTTATGAGTACACAAATAGTTTTCATGAGTTACCAATGAAGGAAATACCTATCTGTAGTCAGTTTATATTCCTAACAAATGTTTTTATCTATAGGTTAGCTCCACCCATGTCCCCACCTCTGTTACAGCATGGAGGAAGAAAGTTCCTCTATGGTTACAGGCAACGCAAGTTGTGGGCAATATGATTGCTCGAAGATTGCCCCGTGTATCATAATCGACCAATCAGCCTTTTGCTTAATATTCATTTGCATAATCAAAATGTGTCCCATATCACTTCAACAGCATTTGTATATTACGCTTTCACCGCACCAGACTATTCCTGCCTCACCAGACTATTCCTGCCTCGCCAGACTATTCAATAACACCCTTCAGTAGAGTCACGGATCCACACGCCGTGTGCAAAAGTGCAGTAGGACCGCCTATTCCAAAGTTACACCTATTTTGCATGATCAAGCCTGCCCTGCCATTGGTTAATATCGAGACACATGAAGGTGGATTTATTTTACTAATCTAACCCTCAGCTGAATCTCATGATGACGCGTGCCATCACGTTTACATACAACTAATTGGCGGTACCATCTGGAAGGACTAAATCTGTTTATTGTTCACAGATTTTATAAGCAGTGCAATTACGCGCATAATATAACTCGCAAGTAGATCGGTAAAACTTGTAGGTCACGCGGCATTCATTAATCAAACCATTACATGGCCTATGTCATAAACCGTGCATTTTTGTTCATTCACCGTGCATTTTTGTCCAATCGCTGCGGGCAATTACTAATGAGATGGACTTTGACCTGGGGATGCAGCTGAAAGAATTGCGAAGGACGGAGGAAAATGGCAATCGTTAGTGGCAGCCTTCTGTACTTAGTAGTAGTAGTAAATCGGACATTTGATGTTTCAGGAGTATAGGAACTAAAAAATAATAGCAATCGGAAATTTGGGAGTAGGGGAAAATAATTTAGAAATATTGTGCCCGATATTCCGACAGCCCATTTGTCCGACTGAAATTCGTACGAAATTTGTCACATAAAATCTTATATTATTATAAACATTTTTTTATGTAATATCCCAAAATTCCGACAGCTCATTAGTGCAACGCCAAAAGGTTCTGATGTATTTTTGCTGTCTGGTAGTCTGATCAATATGGACAAGTCACTAAAGTAAAATAAAAAAATAATAAATAAATAAATAAATAAATAAATAAAATAAAAAATTACTTTTTTTAAAAAACCCAATAAACCATTTTAACAGGACATCTGTTGACAGAGGGTAAACAGCTAGTATCGATAAGCTAGGGTCGATTCCCCCACTTCGTTTTTGAAGCCGCTTTTTAAAATCATTTAATTGCAAACGCCAGAACTGATTTATCATAAAACTTAAGATATTTATTCTTCTCGTGTCCACCCACCAGTAGTTGGTCCAGTGCCAGTGTGACGTGACATAATGGTTTGCGTGGTTCTAAAAACAATTACGTAGGCCTCCTTCAAAATGAAAATGAGTGTGGTATTATATGTACTTCAAAACAATGTGTGAATGTGATCGTGGAATACACACAGCCTACCTTCAAAATGAGCAACATAAAATATAACATTCCCGAACGCCATGACCAATATTAATGGTTTACGTGATCTTAAAATCAAAATGACGTGTTTAAGTATGAAGATATGTAGAATAATTCCAAATCTTTTCAAAATGAACGATTTATCGGCTTCACTTTAGTGTATGAACATACGAACATGTATACACATACGCAGAGGCGCGCGTAGCGAAGGCATTTTTTTTGGGGGGAAGGGTGTGGAAGCCATCAGTGGCGTAGCTAGACAGGATTTTCAGAGTGGAGGGGGGACATTTTTGGGGGTAAATTTACCGACTGAAATTTTATTCTGGACCAACCCTTTGTCTTGTACCCCCCCCCACCCCCCCCCCCCCCACCCCCGTCCCCGCTCGCTACGGCCCTAAGCTGTAAAAAAAAGTTGAGCAACATGTGGTTGGGTAAGGTTATTTCTCCCAGAACTGGTCAATATTTACCACAACTGTTCACATATTTTGGCAAAACAAATTCCAACATTGGGCAATGATAAACCAACTGTGTAATCTGTTGATATGTTGACCTGTGTTGGGAAACATATCAACCGTGTTTGCCCAACATTTCTTACAGTGTAAACATACGTGCCAATATACACTGCCTACATTTAAAACGGTCAACATAAAATATTGCATTCATGAACAACATGACGAATGGTTTACGTGATGCTAGTCTTGGTGCAAGACGTTACTCGCGATTTTATACGTACGCGCGCCGATCCGCTGTGATTTGATAAACCAACTGCCGCTGCGGGCGCCATTCATGCCTGTCCACGGTCGAGCCGCCTTGCCTTCTGTACCGTCAAAATTGTATAACGCCAGCTACGGTGGGTGATTTACGACAAAAACGGTTCACTAATGAATGAATGGACAATAAGAAACCACGATAAAAAAATCATAAAGACATACTCAAACAATAAAAACAGGTTATAATGAAACAGTCCAATATAACATAAATAATGTTTCAAAAACGCATCACAGAATTAGGCTCAGGTCAGAAAACCAATAAAGATTCTAATCAGAGAATGAACAAAACAAAGTAAGACCGATTGGCCCTATATAAAGTGTACGAGAAACGCACATGAATAAAGAAAACAATATTAAGCTTGAATTAAAGTAAACATAGGGAACGTATTTGGTTGTCTTGTAAAATTAATATATTTGTTTGCATTTGTTTCTCGTATTTTTTTTGGTTCTATAATGGACACCGACGCGGCGCATTTTTTTTCTACGCGGCGACTTTTTTTTTACGCGGCGTCTTTTTGTTTTTGGGCGGCGACTTTTTTTTTACGCGGCGACTTTTTGTTTTTGGGCGGCGACTTTTTTTACACGGTGACTTTTTTATACGTAGCGACTTGTTGAGTGTTTTGGGGATTCTCGTACAGGTTACTCACGCGCATGCGCTTAACTGATCAACAAAGTTGTACTGTGCAAGAATACAGAATGCATTGATGTCATGAATGACGCACAAGGCATTTTATAATAAGGATATTGTCTCTCTGGTCGGGAACCAATGGATTCAAAAAGGTGTAATCCATCTTGCTGCCATGCAGTCGAGTACAAATGCGGAAGTAGCCACTATTATCAGCGCATGCGCGTGAGTAACCTGTACGGGAATCCCTAAACACTCAACAACCCGGAAGTCGCCACGTAAAAAAAAAGTCGCCGCCCAAAAACAAAAAGTCGCCGCGTAAAAAACAAAAAATCGCCGCCCAAATACAAAAAGTCACCGCTTAAAAGAAAAGTCGTCGCTAAAAAAAAACCTCGCCGCCCCCCCCCCCCCCCAAAAAGGCGCCGCGTAGGTGTCCATTATAGAACACCATATATTTTCCTCTCTTGCGCGGAAACGACGCCACTGTCAGACATTTAATAGCGACGACGTCACTCTCGTGATTTTTCTACGGACAAAGGGTCCATTTCTGCCCCGTCAGAAATGTTTTGAGCAGTTTTCAGGCATAGGCCTATTTTTTGTTCAACACTAAAGCCTGTTATTCATTTTTAATAATCAGCAACTGAAAATCGTCCGTCAATTTTACTGTGCTGCCGAATGCCAATACCGGAAGACCTGGTGCGTGTTCAACTTTGTGTAGGGGGCAACACATTTCGTCAGCAAATCAATATTGAATGTTTAGATTGTTTGTTTGTTTGTTTTGTTTTGTTTTTGTTTTGTTTTTTGTTTTTTACGAAAAACACAGGCATCTTAAATGACGGAAACTGCGTTGGATAACATTATTTTAATAAGCTTACTTTACACAACAGGTTATGCTAGAACATACCGTAGGTTTTCCCGGTTAATTTCGGCAAATGAGCAGCCAATTTAAACACCGCGTCATTCTGTTTCGCGCGAAATTGAATGCTGCTAAAAATCCTCATTCAATTTTGTTTTATGAGTAGGTAATAGTACTCTTGCGTCATGCGATTTAAACAAAATAACCATCCAATTTAATAATCCACTCGAATAGCATTCAAATTCGCAGGAGCTTTTAGCGGCGCGTATTTGGTCATTCAAATTCATTATTGGGCAGGCATTTGTGGAATTTGTGCAACTTAATTGACACTTTGTTAAATTTCGTTTAACTTTAGTTTCCTATAGATTTTAAAGGTATAAAACGGTTCACTAATTAATGAATGGACAATAATAAACCAAGATAAAAATCATAAAGACATACTCAAACAATAAAACAGTCCAATATAACATAAATGTTTCAAAAACACATCACAGAATTAGGCTCAGGTCAGAAAACCAATAAAGATTCTAATCAGAGAATGAACAAAACAAAGTAAGAGCGATTGGCCCTATATACAGTGTACGAGAAACGCACATGAATAAAGAAAACAATATTAAGCTTGAATTAAAGTAAACATATGGAACGTATTTGGTTGTCTTGTAAAATTAATCTATTTGTTTGCATTTGTTTCGTATTTTTTGAATTCTCATTTTGCGAAATTGATTGCCCGTCATACGAAAATGAAAATAACATTAGTGAAAATCTCCAGTCGAACCAACTCTGCTAAATTGATGAAGAATGTGCATTATACTAAAAGAACGACGTGTATGCTAAATTGAATATAATGCTAAATGAATTCGCATAGTCTAAAATGAAATTGAATGCTTGGATCGAGAGGAAAATCGCTTTAACATGAAAGTGAATTTGGCTGCTTATTTCCAATTGCCGAAATTGACCAGGAAAAACCTACCGGTATATATTACTTGAATTGCTCATACACAGATGTTTAAATTGTGGCATAAAGGAATATCTAACATTAATACAATCATTAATACTGGTATTTTACTTAGAGTTCCATGTGAACAATATTTCCAAGGTAATAACAGATCATAAAATTGTGAATTGAAATGTGACATCTCCTCAGCAGCGTTTCATGTTGTTAATAAATTCCTTAAAATCCTTTCGAAATCGCCTGCTGTTTGCAAGCCCGTAAATCAATGGATTAACTGCACTGTTCAGAGGTAGGAAGAAACCAAAATTTTGTGCAAAAGAGATCGTCTCGTAAAACTGTGAATTGAAATGTGACATCTCTTTAGCAGCGTTTCATTTTGTTAATAAATTCCTTGCAATCCTTTCGAAATTGCCTGTTTGCAAGTCCGTAAATTAATGGATTAACTGCACTGTTCAGAGGTAGGAAGAAACCAAAATTCTTTGCAAAAGAGATCGTCTCGTCAGCAATGTTACCGCCTCTGAGCACGAACAGTGTGAAGCAGGCGTTGATCCAATACGGCAGCCACGCTAAGAGGAATACCACTGTGGTGATGAACAACATCCGTGTGATCTTCTTCTGCATGGAGATCCTCATTTTACTTGGCTTACAAGTTCCAGGGGAATTGCGGCGGCGAAACATTACACTTGAGGTATTTGGTGAATTCTCAGATCGAATATTCTTGTGGAATAAAGGTTGTTCTTGGTTTGACTGTGCAAGTGTAGTTTCCTGTCTTTCTGGTGATAATACACTGTGAGTCGCTCCCGTAATCCCATGAGCGCATGTCACGCGTATGTTCATCTCGAGGCAATACCATTCTTACTGTACGACTTACAGCATAAGCTTCTTTGTTTTTAGAGGTCTCGAATTTTTGTCCACCAACTTTTACCTGTCTTCGTATGGTCCTAAACACTCTACCTAAAACACGTCATAAATAATACAGTGATGCAGATTATGAGTTGGAATGCTTTGATGAAAATGACTAGCATTGTGGCTGGAACGGCCAAGTTGATCATAATTGAGGTTAGGAGTGTCGTGGCCGAGCGGTCTAGCTTACCGGACTCAAGTTCTGGTGTTAGCAGCAGAATGTGGGTTCGAATCCCGGCCGTGACACTTGTGTCCTTGAGCAAGACACTTAACCATAATTGCTTCTCTCCACCCAGGGGTTAAATAGGTACCTGTGAGGGCAGAGTTGGTTGGTTAGCCCTATATGCGCTGTAATGGCAACAATTGAGCTGTATACTCCCCAGGGAGCTGAGATGGTTTCAGGAATGATTTATGAGCCTTATGAGCAGGGGTAATAATATAATGCGCCTTGAGCACCACTCAGTTGGTGGATACGTGCGCTATATAAGTCCACACATTATTATTATTATTATTATTATTATTATTATTATTATTATTATTATTATTATTATTATTATTATTATTATTATTATTATTATTATTATTATTATTATTATTATTATTATTATTATTATTATTATTATTATTATTATTATTATTATTATTATTATTATTATTATTATTATTATTATTATTATTATTATTATTATTATTATTATTATTATTATTATTATTATTATTATTATTATTATTATGAAAGCAACTATGGACAAAATTAGACGTTTTGCTTTTTTGGGGCAGAGGAGTCGCTTGTGGGGCCGGCAAACGCAGTCATATCGGTCAATAGCGATTGCTCCTGTTATCATCCCTGAAATACCCAACGAAATGGTGATAGGAATGAGCAGGTAGGCGTTAACTTCGCCTGTGATAACTGACGTGAATTTGATCATAATTCGGATACGTAAAAGACACACAACAAGATTTGCCCCAGCCAGCCCCATAATGAGGACGTCTGTGCTGGACTTCTGAAACTTGTTCCTGTAAACACACAGAATCAAAGTGTTGCCGATAATGCCAAAAAGAAATATCAACGAGTGAATAACGAGTTTTCGAACGTCATTGATGTCACCGCTATCTACATCTTTATCGGCCATTTTTTTTGTATCACTCTCTATAATTGCAGCAGGTATAAACTGATTGTGATTATATAGGTGACAATAGGCATGTATTCGGTATAAAGACAGGCTGCGTTACGCTTTATGAGTACACAAGTAGGCTAGCTAGTAGTGTTCGTGAGTTACAAATGAAGGAAATACCTATCTGTAGTCAGTTTATATTCCTAACAAAGGTCTTTATCTCTAGGTTAGCTCCACCCATGCCCCACCTCATACAGGCAACACAAGTTGTGGGCAATATGATTACTCGAAGATTGCCCCGTGTATTCCAAAGCTACACCTATTTTGCATGATCAAGCCTGCTCTGCCATTGGTTAATATCAAGATACATGAAGGTGGATTTATTTTACTAATCTAACCCTCAGCTGAATTTCAGATGACGCGTGTCATCACGTTTAATACATCTAATTTCCGGTACCATCTGGAAGGACTAAATCTGTTTATTGTTCACAACAGATTTTATCACCAGAGTGCAATTACGCGCAACAACCACAGTTGTGTGTAGATTTTTTCACAGACACTCGGAAAGCTCTGACTATACAGTGCTTAAATAATGTAATGGCAAAATCAAATCACCCCAAGAATTTCACCCCAAGAAATGGTGACGGAGTCGTAAATTCGTCCCTAATTTGCCATAGTGACCAATCCCGAATTAAGTTGGCATAGTGACCAATGCGGTATTGGTCACTTTGCCAAATTACAAAAATAGCCAGTTAGAGCATTCGTCATTTGAATGCATGCTCTATCTCCAAAACTATAAGGAATACATGCATGTGGATTAGATACAATGGTAGTTCTCTTCCTTAATGTACTAATGGGCGGGAAAACTTAAAATTGAAAAAAGTCGGATTGGTCACTATGGCAAATTAGGGACGAATTATAATACATTTTTATACTGCCTGCAATCGAAAATCTGTACTTTTTAGCCAAAATAACCAATTAATTTTTTTTTTAAATAAATAAATAAAAAATAACTAGATATAAGTTTTTTGTCACAACAAAAACTAGGTGTTCGGTTGACGTTAAAATGATGACGTCATCAATTCGAAGTGTTGGAAAAAGTCAAACGTTAACGTCTGTTGCAGTTCTCGCGATAAGTTTATTTGAATACAATACAATACTGAATTTAGAAATTACCACAATCGCTCTAGAATATTTGTTTGTGAATTTACCCCTTGTGGTTGTTGAGATATTATTTTTTTAAATATTAAACTTTGACTTCCGGTTTGGACAGGAAGTAAAGGTCAAATTGGGGTCATGTTTTTGTAAATATTTTTGACAATTAACAATCTGTACAATGTTGCAACAACTGTGAATTTACCTCTTGTGGTTATTGAGATATGATTTTTTTAAATATTAAACTTTGACGTCCGGTTTGGACAGGAAGTAAAGGTCAAATTGGGGTCATGTTTTTGTAAATATTTTTGACAATTAACAATCTGTACAATGTTGCAACAACTGTGAATTTACCTCTTGTGGTTATTGAGATCTGATTTTTTTAAATATTAAACTTTGACTTCCGGTTTGGACAGGAAGGTCAAATTGGGGTCACCTTTGTGTAAATATTTTTCGACAATTAACAATCTATACAATGGTACAAAAAATATCAATTTACCTCTTGTGGTTGTTGAGATATGATTTTTTTAAATATTAAACTTTGACTTCCGGTTTGGACAGGAAGTGAGGTCAAATTGGGGTCATTTTCTTGTAAATATTTTTTGACAATTAACGATCTCTACAATGGTGCAAAAACTGTGAATTTACCTCTTGTGGTTGTTGAGATATGATTTTTTAAATTATTAAATTTTGACTTCCGGTTTGGACAGGAAGTAAGGTCAAATTGGGGTCACCTTTGTGTAAATATTTTTCGACCATTAAAAAGCTATACAATGGTGCAAAAAATTTCAATTTACCTCTTGTGGTTGTTGAGATATGATTTTTTTTAAATATTAAACTTTGACTTCCGGTTTGGACAGGAAGTAAGGTCAAATTGGGTCACCTTTTTGAAAATATTTTTTGACAATTAACGATCTGTACAATGGTACAAAAATTGTGAATTTACCTCTTGTGGTTGTTGAGATACGATTTTTTTTAATATTAATCTTTGACTTCCGGTTTGGACAGGAAGTAAGGTCAAATTGGGGTCACTCACAACTCGTGTTTCATCTACTTGTTGTTAAGTTCTAAGTACATGCCAAGTTTCAAGTTCATGTGAAGTTTGCAAGTATGTGTTTGTTACTGATTGTAAAGACCACTAAAGTTGTATAGCGCCCTCTATAGTTAGAATTTCTAACGCACAATGGTGAACATACACTGAATGTGGGTCATTACGTATGTGGGCTTGACGTCATCATGACGTCACTGTTGCGGTTTCCTGATCATCATGACGTCACTAGGTTTCATCTACAAGTTAAGGTCTAACTATGTGTGAAGTTTGAAGGTTTTTTAAACTTGGCAAGTATGTTTTTGTTAGCGGACAAGATTGGGGAGAAGAAGAAGAAGTAAAACTAGATATAAGTTTTTGTCACAACAAAAACAAGGTGTTCGGTTGAAGTTGTTGGAGAAGTCAAATATTAACGTCTGTTGAAGTTCTCGCGAGAAGTTTATTTGAATACAATACAATACTGAATTTAGAAATTATTTTAATATTAAACTTTGACTTCCGGTTTGGACAGGAAGTAAGGTCAAATTGGGGTCACCTTTAGTAAATACTTTTGACAATTAACAATCTGTACAACGGTACAAAATGTCAATTTACCTTCTGTGGTTGTTGAGATATGATTTTGTTTAAATATTAAACTTTCACTTCCGGTTTGGACAGGAAGTAAGGTCAAATTGGGGTATAAATATTTTTTGACAATTAACGATCTGTATAATGGTACAAAATTTGTGAATTTACCTCTTGTGGTTGTTGAGATATGATTTTTGAAAATATTAAACTTTGACTTCCGGTTTGGACAGGAAGTAAGGTCAAATTAGTCACCTTTTGTAAATATTTTTCGACAATTAACGATCTGTACAATGGTACAAAAATTGTGAATTTACCTCTTGTGGTTGTTGAGATATGATTTGTTTAAATGTTAAACTTTGACTTCCGGTTTGCACAGGAAGTAAGGTCAAATTGGGGTCACCTTTGTGTAAATATTTTTCGACAATTAACAATCTGTATAATGGTACAAAAATTGTGAATTTACCTCTTGTGGTTGTTGAGATATTTTTTTAAATATTAAACTTTGACTTCCGGTTTGGACAGGAAGTAAGGTCAAATTGGGGTCACCTTTTTGTAAATATTTTTGACAATTAACGATCTGTACAATGGTACAAAAATTGTGAATTTACCTCTTGTGGTTGTTGAGATATGATTTTTTAAATGTTAAACTTTGACTTCCGGTTTGGACAGGAAGTAAGGTCAAATTGGGGTCATGTTTTGTAAATATTTTTCGACAATTAACAATCTATACAATAGTGCAAAAATGTCCATTTACCTGTTGTGGTTGTTGAGATATGATTTTTTTAAATATTAAACTTTGACTTCCGGTTTGGACAGGAAGTAAGGTCAAATCGGGGTCACTCACAACTGGAGTTTCATCTACTTGTTAAGTTCTAAGTACATGCCAAGTTTCAAGTTCATGTGAAGTTTGCAAGTATGTTTTTGTTTGCGGACAAGATGGGGAGAAGTAAAAAAAAAAAAAAAAAAAACGAACAAAAACAAGAGGTGTTTCGGGCATATACCCGAACACCTAACTAGAGCTTAAGTGTTTGTTAGAACAAACACACGGTGTTCGAGTCAACTTCCGGTTCAATCAAATTATCATCGATGTCAATATCATATTGTGCAAGGGTTTATCATCTTTTATAATAACAATATCAATTTCATATTCAAAAGACATATCAATTTTGCGTTAGAATGTGTTGAATTTGAACTTCCTGTTTGGACAGGAAGTAAAGGTCACATTAGGTGGTTTGAAGGTCATATATGACCTCATGATTATGAAAAAATAACAAATTTGTCAACTTATACATCAAATTGAAGCTATGAGATATGACCTTTTAAAATTTGTAAAAACGTTACTTCGTGTGCCACTAATCGGACCATTGGCAAGCATTTATGGTAACTCATTTCACAAGAATTACAAGCTATTAATGTAAGGAATTCAATTGTTTTTTGTTTTTAATTTTAAATATTGACACTAGCCCAACACATGCTTTTCAAAAACCATGCTAGATGATAAATCAACATTAAAAATCACTTATATGAAAATAGTTTGCCAGGGTTGTAGGTAGCCAGATCAACCTATTCAGCGTTATTATGGGCATAAAGTCACAAAGTTGATTTAGGGTAGAAGGGGACTACATGTATAGTAACTGGATTAAACTTGGCTGCAAATTCAAAGAGCAGGAAGTGTGGGTTAAATTGTTTGGGGGAGTTGGGGGTTACTGAAGACAATGAAGCATGGAAGACCATATAAATATTTCCCCTTTCCTTTCCTTCAGCTAATTAGCCTTTCATTAGAAAACAAGCTTATAACTACTACATGATAAAGTTGGAAGAAAGCTTGCATCTGTGCTTTCCATCTTCCACTGCCCCCCGCAGAAGAGTTTTTGTCAAAAAGTAAATAATTCCCAATTCAAACAAAATTAAATGTAATTATATCCACTGGATCAAATCTGATAATTGGTTGCCCTTTTCACTTTGTTTATGGAAAACCTTTCAATTTTAGATTTAAATGAAGCCAACATTGGTATTTATCTCTTGGTATTAAGTCTTGTACAAAAATAAATTTAATCTTTATTTATAATATACTTCACTTTCATAACAAAAATATAATGATATAGTGACACTGTAACCAAGCATCTCCTTATTGTGACATGCTTATAAACTGTCTTTGTTTTCACCTATACTGCAAATAATTAAAAAATAATGTATAAAATTTGAAAACAAATTCTATATTGATTTTTACATTTTCAAGGTTGTACAAATGATTGGCAAACTGTCTGTAGCTGCATCCATACTACAGAATTACAACCTAAAGATCAGATGCCATTTTGTACATAAATTGTTAGACATTGAAATAATCAAAGAGTTGTATGGGTGCTTGTAAATTGCAAATAAAGCAATGAAATACATATTTATTTTTAACTGTCTGTTGGGTTTCATGACTTGACTTTTGTGGTTACACATTTCCCTCCCCCACAATCAATTGAAACCACTTTGTTGACCTGTTTAACCTACTTGTAACCAATCTAGAAATGAGTGTACATGGTCTTACACATGTAACAAGTGAAATTACTTCAGTGTAAATGAACCCAACCATGATCCTTTGTTGACAAGAAAACAGAATATATATCCACTGTATCAAATCTGATAATTGGTTGCCCTTTTCACTTTGTTTATGGAAAAACCTTTCAATTTTGGATTTAAATGAAGCCAACATTGGTATTTATCTCTTGGTATTAAGTCTTGTACAAAAATAAATTTAATCTTTATTTATAATATACTTCACTTTCAGGTTAAGTTTATAACAAAAATATAATGATAAATTGACAATGATAGCGACACTGTAATCAAGCATCTCCTTATTGTGACATGCTTATAAACTGTCTTTGTTTTCACCTATACTGCAAATAATTAAAAAATAATTTATAAAATTTGAAAACAAATTCTACATTGATTTTTACATTTTCAAGGTTGTACACATGATTGGCAAAATGTCTGTAGCTGCATCCATACTACAGAATTACAACCTAAAGATCAGATGCCATTTTGTACATAAATTGTTAGACATTGAAATAATCAAAGAGTTGTATGGGTGCTTGTAAATTGCTAATAAAACAATGAAATACATATTTATTTTAAATGTCTGTTGGGTTTCATGACTTGACTTTTGTGGTTACACACTTCCCTCCCCAACAATCAATTGAAACCACTTTGTTGACCTGTTTATAACCTATACAGAATCAATCTGCATTTATAATAAATGTACGCTCTGTATGAACGATTTAGTGACAGTTCAGAATGGGTGACATTCAGGGGTTGTCATTGGAATCGGTAATTTTGGAATAAAATGTCTGCCCCTTCCCCCCAAGTTCTTGGTGATGGCATGTACTGCCACTGGTGATGAACCAACACATTTTTTATTATTTTTTTATTTTATTTTTTTTTAAATTCTTTGGTCTATCATTGCAGAGAAATTTCAGAGAAGTTCTAATTCATGTGAAAATAATATGTCACAGTGAACATGCTGTAAAAAATAATAGGAAGGTTTTATAAGTACATGGACCAAGAATAAAGTATTTGAAAATTCAGATAAGTTCTAATTTATGTGAATGGGGAAAATAGTGTATACTTTTGGAGTAGCTGGACCATTGAAATTGAAAAGGGCATTGGTTTGTTTTCAAAATTGCACACAATTATTCTTGACAATGTGTAATAAATTAAAGAAATGTTCTCGCACGAAACTCACATCAAAAGAGAAAGGTATTTTAGGAAATTGCCGAGTCTCATATACTCATAATTATAGTTTCATGTGATTGTGAGAGATGTCTGAGAGAGGCCTCAGGGAGCAGGACCTACAAGTACATGTATTGTGTCATGAATATTGTGTATTTTTCCTGTGAAATAATTGTCTATGTAAGTTGATTTGTATCTGAGAAGGGTAACAAATTAAAGTGCAGTAAACAATCACTACTACACTAGGCTACTTATTTAATTTGTGCACAAACTGAAGATTTTTGGAGAAAACAAAAAATTTCAAAATATGGCATAAAGTTTCTACTGAAAAATTGCCATAACCTTAACAACTGAATTTTCCTATCCTTATTTATATTCTAAATACATTTTGGTGACATCTGTTCATATTTTGTTAGAAAAGGGGCGAGTTGTTTACTGTCCAAAGTATGTTCACGTAACTAACGTTACTCGTTAGTTAAACAGGCACAATGCAACGACGAATGGCCAGCCAATTACCGACGCTTAAAAAATGGCTTTCCTTGTATAAAAACACGAAGATAAATACAGGAAATTCTCTTAAAAACTAACTTCAAGATACTTACCCTTTACGACTGTGTTGGCGATCCATTCTTTCAAGAAATCGAAGACCTATTTTTTGGGTCAAAACTCCAACGAGTCTAAAAAATTACTTCTGGGCCATGGGCACCACACACACGCAAACAGCTTCGATATCGATTGTACATGTGGCTCCATTGTAACCAAAGATAGTGTAGCGCCTCATATTGCGCCTTGCGGCGCTATACGATATTTGATTCTTTCATGCAACGTAACTGAAACGTTTTAAATTTGATTTAAAAAACTTTGATTTAGCGTAATTCGACACCTGATGACATAATCATGACGTCACAGCGAACGGTTTCGTCAGCTTGTTATGTTTTGTTTATGTGTTAAGTTTGAAGGCTGTATATGCTTAGCAAGGATATGCCTTTGTTGCCGGACAAGCGCCACTGGAAGTAAAAAAAAAAAAAAAAAAAAAAAAAAACAGTACAAAAACAATAGGTGTTCGCGCTGCGCACTCGAACACCTAATAAAAAACCGTACAAAAACAATAGGTGTTTCGGGCACATACCTGAACAATCAGTACATGTATGAGACGTATTTTGCGATCCTCGCTGCGACGTTTATTTCCCAGGCTAGGCTGGCCATAGTCGAAAGGGACCAATAATGTTTTTCTAAACGAAGGTGTACAACAGCGCCACCGTTTGGTCAAGGACAAAACAAAACAAAACAACGAGGATACAAGATGGCGGCTTCCACGATATTGAGAGCTGGGATACCTTCATCAAATTCTGCTGTAGACGACGATGGAATCGTCTACAAAGGGAAAAGCAAAGGTGCAAAAGATTCCAAGGGAAATGTAGTTCGTCGTCCTGCTTCGGAGGGAGGAAATGGACGTGGAGACGTTGCGAAAAATAAAGGCAGACGAGCAGGTAGGTAGTGATTTCATTTCAAACCATGATTGCAGGCAGCTGCAGGTGTCAGTGCATTTATTTTAAATGCGCACAACAACGGGGCCCAATTGTTTGAGCAAACTTAAGCTGAGAGAAAGAAAGTAGAATACAACCGCCATTTTTCTATCCAAATATGACAAATATCACAGATAGGCCCTATGCCTTTAAAAGATGATAATTGATAGAGGACTAGCCCAGTAACTATGTGACAAAAAATTTCAAAATCAACAGATTCCAATACAACTGGTATCATTGTCAAGGTCTTGAAAAGACGATTACAATGATATAAGGATCATCTTCCTGTGACCAAAAATAAGGAAGTTATGACATGTTGAATCCGGCAATTTTAGGCCCGTAAATGTCAATTATTTTATAAGGAAAAACAAAAGAAAAGTAAATTTGACTTGTGACCCGTTTCCTAGATTTTCTCGGATTCCATATCATAACTTTCTTAATTCTTGTCCGATTTTCAAAAGGTTGGTATCACTGGAATGCTTGGGAAAAGAGGAAGAATAATAACCTATTTCCAGGCTAATTCAATGATTAGTTTGTTTTGTAGTGCTGATTTACAAATAAGAAATTATACAAAAAATATGTGTTAAAAAAAAATAATAATAAATAAAAAATAATGAAAACAAATCTGAGGATTATTTTCATATTTTTAAAACTGAAATCCGCGAAAGATTCTCATCCCTGATTTAATTAAACATTAGAACAATTTATAAATTATATTGGACTGGAAATATGAAACAAAATAATGAAAATAAATTTTAAAAACAGAAACAAAAAATTCAAATTACTCAAAATCTGAGGATTTTTAAATATTTATACTGAAATCTGCGAGAAATTCTTATCCCTGATTTAATTAAACATTAGAAAAAATAATAAATGATATTGGACTGGAAAGATGAAAAAAAATGAAATAAGTTCATGAGAACTAATATTATTGTGTTACGCCGATGTATATTAGGTTTAAACGGACGATTTATCGGACTGAAAATTCCGCCGATTGAACGTTCGTTTTGTTGACATCAAAGATGGTATACAATGTAGTGCGCTGAACACGGCGCAATACAATCTTTGGTTGACATCAATTTCTGTGAACCCAAAAAACATAACTGCGAATCGTCCAATCGCCGTCAAAATTGGCCAAGAGGTAGAAAACAAGTACAGAAAAATTATTATTGTGGTTTGATAAGGTATTTTACTCACCTTTTGGTAAATCGTCGATGGTTTTGATGAGCAAGAACAAACCCAAATTTCGAGAATTTTGTTTGGAAACTTCTAGATGCCGCATTCAGAAAATTCGAGAACGAGGTTGAAGGAGAATATGTGATCTACGTCTTCGAAAAAAAAGCTACTGGGTACGTCAAAAAGAACGGCCCCAGCAAAACGTAACAAAGCGCTAACTCCACGGTGTCTTCGCCACGGCGATTCAACCCGAGATTGATGCCGCGGCCAAAAAGATTAGCGGCAATGCGTGGGATACGCACATACCTAAGCCCAGGGACTCATAATAAAGTAATAGTCATATTACTACATGTTGCATGACTCCGTCGGAGTCCGGGAGTTATCAACCCCACCACATTGACGAACCCAACAGGAAGCTGATATGACATATTTTACCCGTTTTTTGTCCTCATGAAATCATCACAGTGAATATTCGTCCCCTTATAAAGCCGGCCGGGAAGTTTCATTTAAGAAATGTATATTTATTTAGTCGAAAAAGCTGATTGAAATTACTCCGTGCAGTCGATGCTTCTGTTGTGATTTAGCTGAAGACATGGCTGCCAGTGACTTCCAAACTTTTGTTAGCCTCCGCATCCGTCGCTCTGGTGTGAGCTTACCTTATCCATGATGGCCGACAACCAGCCATAACAGTCACTTTTCCCATAACCCGTCGGCAACAACCCAAAGACATTAACCTTACCGGTTATAAGCTTCAATATGTGGACTTGTTCTTTTTTAATAGCATACTTTACTTCGTGATCTTCGAAAACCTGGCTTCCTATTCATTTTGTAGTCGTCTGTATGTACAGAGCAATTCATATGCGACCTTTATATACTAACAGCTCAGTAACCCTAACCAAGTACTGAGTGCATATATACAAAAGTAATGCAAATTAAATGCAAAAATATCATTCTATTACCAAAAACTACTATAAGAGGACAAACCCTTTATGCAAATATCCCTGCGCCGAAGAGCGATTTTAATTTGCACACCTTTATGCCTAAGCTCACACCAGAGCGACGGATGTGGAGGCTAACAAAAGTTTGGAGGTCGTGCGTTGCACCACGGGAGGTCACTGGCAGCCATGTCTTCAGCTAAATCACAACAGAAGCATCGACTGCACGGAATAATTTCAATCAGCTTTTTCGACTAAATAAATATACATTTCTTAAATGAAACTTCCCGGCTGGCTTTATAAGGGGACAAATATTCACTGTGACGATTTCGTGAGGACAAAAATGGGTAAAATACATGTATGTCGTATTAGCTTCCTGTTGGGTTCGTCAATGTGGTGGGTGGGGTTGATAACTCCCGGACTCCGACGGAGTCATGCAACACGTTAGGAGTCCCTGGGCTATTAGAGGACACACTTAAGGGGAGGAAAGTGTAGTCAAGTGAGGATTTGAAATGATATTTGGGGAGATTTTGAGCAATGAATGTACATCCAGTGAGGTGTTGGCCATTTTGTCGTCTGCTAGAAACACAGGCTTCAGACATTGTGCACAATTAATGGTAGTTGGGTTCAACATTCTTTCTGCACAATAGGCCTACATGTAACGTTATGAAATTAGCCCCTGACATTGGTAGCCTAAATCCCTAACAAATAAAAGTAGAATACATACTACATGTATACGTACATGTATCCTACATGGTATATATCATTTCTGGTGTACACTATGTGATTTGATTCCAACATGACCATGCAAGAAGTCCAAAACATAAATTCAGTATTTTCATGATCAGGCATTATTTCTCTAAAAGAATCGTATCAATTTAAGCACGGAATAGACGAAATCCAGGCGAAAATGACAAAGCCGAAGGAAGGTCTCGAGTCCGGCATAAGCGCACATAATGGTACTCTGTTTTTCTTGCTTTTTACGAACAAATATTCTAAGAGCAACTGAAGTTTTGAATGTCTAGTGTTTGATTCATTGAATTTTGTTATCAGGAAACTTAATCTCGCTGCAAAACGTGTCCAAAATCCTTTGGTATCTTGCCGGTGCTGTCAACCAGACTAATAGTTTGACAGTGACCTGGCCTCATGTTATACATACATGTATGTCCACACTGCACTTGAAACATGCATGTGCGTATACGGACCCACACATACTTGGATGAGTTGCATGTCAAGTAGAATCCCATACATGTATACATGTGGGTCATTCCATGAACGTGGGACCCAAAAGTGTGACAAGTTCATTAAATAAAGAAAAAAAATATCAGTTTTGTTACGTTTTTATCATAGTTTTGTAGGTTGTCATCTTTTAAAATAATACTAATAATAGATACAAACATTAAAACTGTCATGTATTTACTTCCTGCTTCACCTGATATGAGGTTAACGATGTAACAAAATTATAAGGGGACACCGTGTCTTGTTACGTTGTGTAATATACTGACTAAAGTTAATGGATCAAAATAGGGGAGACCCAAGAAATTTTTGTTTGTTGTCATAGTAGGTCTGAGATGAGATGCAACAATAGGTGAAAGTTATAATCATCAGCTCGTACGTTGTAAGGAATAACACAGGCCCCAATATCTGAAATACATGGAAAACAAAAGTGTCCCACGTTCATGGAATGACACATGTACAGCCACGGACAATGCGGCGGCAGCCAGACCGTTGTTAAGACGGCTCCTTTCGAGCTCCCGTAAAAGTATGTCATAAAAACAGGAAAAATGTTTGATGAGAAAGTCGTCTGCCAAAAATGCCTGATTTTTCATGAAATAAATATCCTGGAATAATTTGAAGTATATGTCCATCATCATCCATATGTTCTCCACCTTACTGGGTAGGTAAGATTACATTATTGGTTATAATGATTGAGAAAAAAGTGGCGGTCGGATACGACATTCTACCCTTTTGTTATTCATAAGTTGTTGCAGTTGACTGACCCCATTGAATAATCACAAAATCATCTGTAATATTGGAATACAGTTGCTCATGTTGCTGCAATGGTATAATCAATTTAATTAATTTTTTTCCTCCGATCAATTTATCCCTTTTTAACTTGAAATTGATTACATTGCATTTAAACTGTTCAATACAGAATGTTGGCCTAATTATTTACCATTTTGAAACAAGATTTTGAAGTTGCCAGATACATGTACGTATACTGTAACGGAAAGTGAAAGACTATACCAGTCTAATATTTAGATTGTGGGTGACCTTATGTTGCGCGCGCTGATTGGACAGGCGCGTAGCGATGCGATGGCATGCATGTGGCCGTGGGCGCTGCGCCGGTCGTGGTTGCCTGCGGTATGCTATAGCGCATAGAGAGAGCGGTAGCTGCCAGCGTAGAAAGACGTATGTAAGTTTATTGTCTTAGCTCTGCGTGTACATGTACGTCGCTGACTAGCGCGTGGTGCATTAGCTGCAAAGTGAATATAAGTTGTATGAGCTGTACGTTGTAGATGCTAGCGTGCATAGCTGATGCGTAGCAGGTACAAAGCTTTGGAAGCTGTACGTAGCTAATGCTGGCGTGCATTGCTGATGAGTACAAAGCTATACCAACTGTATAGGCCTACACAGCTAATGCTCTCGTGTAGTGCTGATGCTAGTGTGCATTCTCATTTAATGCTGATGCTAGTGTGCATTATTGACGCTGTTGTTTAGTGCTGATGCTAGTGTGCATTATTGACGCTGTTGTTTAGTGCTGATGCTAGTGTGCATTATTGACGCTGTTATTTAATGCTGATGCTAGTGTGCATTATTGACGCTGTTGTTTAGTGCTGATGCTAGTGTGCATTATTGACGCTGTTGCGTAGTGCTGATGCTAGTGTGCATTATTGACGCTGTTGTTTAGTGCTGATGCTAGTGTGCATTGTTGACGCTGTTGTTTAGTGCTGATGCTAGTGTGCATTATTGACGCTGTTATTTAATGCTGATGCTAGTGTGCATTATTGACGCTGTTGCGTAGTGCTGATGCTAGTGTGCATTGTTGACGCTGTTGTTTAGTGCTGATGCTAGTGTGCATTGTTGACGCTGTTGTTTAGTGCTGATGCTAGTGTGCATTGTTGACGCTGTCGTTTAGTGCTGATGCTAGTGTGCATTATTGACGCTGTTGTTTAGTGCTGATGCTAGTGTGCATTATTGACGCTGTTGTTTAGTGCTGATGCTAGTGTGCATTATTGACGCTGTTGCGTAGTGCTGATGCTAGTGTGCATTATTGACGCTGTTGTTTAGTGCTGATGCTAGTGTGCATTATTGACGCTGTTGTTTAGTGCTGATGCTAGTGTGCATTATTGACGCTGTTGCGTAGTGCTGATGCTAGTGTGCATTGTTGACGCTGTTGTTTAGTGCTGATGCTAGTGTGCATTGTTGACGCTGTTGTTTAGTGCTGATGCTAGTGTGCATTGTTGACGCTGTTGTTTAGTGCTGATGCTAGTGTGCATTATTGACGCTGTTATTTAATGCTGATGCTAGTGTGCATTATTGACGCTGTTGTTTAGTGCTGATGCTAGTGTGCATTATTGGCGCTGTTGCGTGAGTGCTGATGCTAGTGCATTATTGACGCTGTTGTTTAGTGCTGATGCTAGTGTGCATTGTTGACGCTGTTGGTTAGTGCTGATGCTAGTGTGCATTGTTGACGCTGTTGTTTAGTGCTGATGCTAGTGTGCATTGTTGACGCTGTCGTTTAGTGCTGATGCTAGTGTGCATTATTGACGCTGTTGCGTAGTGCTGATGCTAGTGTGCATTATTGACGCTGTTGTTTAGTGCTGATGCTGGTGTGCATTGTTGACGCTGTTGTTTAGTGCTGATGCTAGTGTGCATTGTTGACGCTGTCGTTTAGTGCTGATGCTAGTGTGCATTATTGGGCTGTTGCGTAGTGCTGATGCTAGTGTGCATTATTGGCGCTGTTGTTTAGTGCTGATGCTGGTGTGCATTGTTGACGCTGTTGTTTGGTGCTGATGCTATTGCATTATTGACGCTGTTGTTTAGTGCTGATGCTAGTGTGCATTGTTGGACGCTGTTGTTTAGTGCTGATGCTAGTGTGCATTGTTGACGCTGTTGTTTAGTGCTGATGCTAGTGTGCATTGTTGACGCTGTTGCGTAGTGCTGATGCTAGTGTGCATTATTGACGCTGTTGTTTAGTGCTGATGCTAGTGTGCATTGTTGACGCTGTTGTTTAGTGCTGATGCTAGTGTGCATTATTGACGCTGTTGTTTAGTGCTGATGCTAGTGTGCATTGTTGACGCTGTTGCGTAGTGCTGATGCTAGTGTGCATTGTTGACGCTGTTGTTTAGTGCTGATGCTAGTGTGCATTATTGACGCTGTTGTTTAGTGCTGATGCTAGTGTGCATTATTGACGCTGTTGTTTAGTGCTGATGCTAGTGTGCATTATTGGCGCTGTTGTTTAGTGCTGATGATAGTGTGCATTGTTGACGCTGTTGTTTAGTGCTGATGCTAGTGTGCATTATTGACGCTGTTGTTTAGTGCTGATGCTAGTGTGCATTGTTGACGCTGTTGTTTAGTGCTGATGCTAGTGTGCATTGTTGACGCTGTCGTTTAGTGCTGATGCTAGTGTGCATTATTGACGCTGTTGCGTAGTGCTGATGCTAGTGTGCATTATTGACGCTGTTGTTTAGTGCTGATGCTAGTGTGCATTGTTGACGCTGTTGTTTAGTGCTGATGCTAGTGTGCATTGTTGACGCTGTCGTTTAGTGCTGATGCTAGTGTGCATTATTGACGCTGTTGCGTAGTGCTGATGCTAGTGTGCATTATTGACGCTGTCGTTTAGTGCTGATGCTAGTGTGCATTATTGACGCTGTTGCGTAGTGCTGATGCTAGTGTGCATTGTTGACGCTGTTGTTTAGTGCTGATGCTAGTGTGCATTGTTGACGCTGTTGCGTAGTGCTGATGCTAGTGTGCATTATTGGACGCTGTTGTTTAGTGCTGATGCTAGTGTGCATTATTGGCGCTGTTGTTTAGTGCTGATGCTAGTGTGCATTGTTGACGCTGTTGTTTAGTGCTGATGCTGGTGTGCATTATTGACGCTGTTGTTTAGTGCTGATGCTAGTGTGCATTATTGACGCTGTTGTTTAGTGCTGATGCTGGTGTGCATTATTGGACGCTGTTGTTTAGTGCTGATGCTAGTGTGCATTATTGACGCTGTTGTTTAGTGCTGATGCTAGTGTGCATTATTGACGCTGTTGTTTAGTGCTGATGCTAGTGTGCATTATTGACGCTGTTGTTTAGTGCTGATGCTAGTGTGCATTGTTGACGCTGTTGTTTAGTGCTGATGCTAGTGTGCATTGTTGACGCTGTTGTTTAGTGCTGATGCTAGTGTGCATTATTGACGCTGTTGTTTAGTGCTGATGCTAGTGTGCATTATTGACGCTGTTATTTAATGCTGATGCTAGTGTGCATTATTGACGCTGTTGTTTAGTGCTGATGCTAGTGTGCATTATTGACGCTGTTGCGTAGTGCTGATGCTAGTGTGCATTATTGACGCTGTTGTTTAGTGCTGATGCTAGTGTGCATTGTTGACGCTGTTGTTTAGTGCTGATGCTAGTGTGCATTGTTGACGCTGTTGTTTAGTGCTGATGCTAGTGTGCATTGTTGACGCTGTTGTTTAGTGCTGATGCTAGTGTGCATTATTGACGCTGTTGTTTAGTGCTGATGCTAGTGTGCATTATTGACGCTGTTATTTAATGCTGATGCTAGTGTGCATTATTGACGCTGTTGTTTAGTGCTGATGCTAGTGTGCATTATTGACGCTGTTGCGTAGTGCTGATGCTAGTGTGCATTATTGACGCTGTTGTTTAGTGCTGATGCTAGTGTGCATTGTTGACGCTGTTGTTTAGTGCTGATGCTAGTGTGCATTATTGACGCTGTTATTTAATGCTGATGCTAGTGTGCATTATTGACGCTGTTGCGTAGTGCTGATGCTAGTGTGCATTGTTGACGCTGTTGTTTAGTGCTGATGCTAGTGTGCATTGTTGACGCTGTTGCGTAGTGCTGATGCTAGTGTGCATTGTTGACGCTGTTGTTTAGTGCTGATGCTAGTGTGCATTGTTGACGCTGTTGTTTAGTGCTGATGCTAGTGTGCATTGTTGACGCTGTTGCGTAGTGCTGATGCTAGTGTGCATTGTTGACGCTGTTGTTTAGTGCTGATGCTAGTGTGCATTGTTGACGCTGTTGTTTAGTGCTGATGCTAGTGTGCATTATTGACGCTGTTGCGTAGTGCTGATGCTAGTGTGCATTATTGACGCTGTTGTTTAGTGCTGATGCTAGTGTGCATTATTGACGCTGTTGTTTAGTGCTGATGCTAGTGTGCATTATTGACGCTGTTGTTTAATGCTGATGCTAGTGTGCATTATTGACGCTGTTGTTTAGTGCTGATGCTAGTGTGCATTATTGACGCTGTTGTTTAGTGCTGATGCTAGTGTGCATTATTGACGCTGTTGTTTAGTGCTGATGCTAGTGTGCATTATTGACGCTGTTGTTTAGTGCTGATGCTAGTGTGCATTATTGACGCTGTTGCGTAGTGCTGATGCTAGTGTGCATTGTTGACGCTGTTGTTTAGTGCTGATGCTAGTGTGCATTATTGACGCTGTTGTTTAGTGCTGATGCTAGTGTGCATTATTGACGCTGTTGTTTAGTGCTGATGCTAGTGTGCATTATTGACGCTGTTGTTTAGTGCTGATGCTAGTGTGCATTGTTGACGCTGTTGTTTAGTGCTGATGCTAGTGTGCATTGTTGACGCTGTCGTTTAGTGCTGATGCTAGTGTGCATTATTGACGCTGTTGTTTAATGCTGATGCTAGTGTGCATTGTTGACGCTGTCGTTTAGTGCTGATGCTAGTGTGCATTATTGACGCTGTTGCGTAGTGCTGATGCTAGTGTGCATTATTGACGCTGTTGTTTAGTGCTGATGCTAGTGTGCATTGTTGACGCTGTTGTTTAGTGCTGATGCTAGTGTGCATTGTTGACGCTGTCGTTTAGTGCTGATGCTAGTGTGCATTATTGACGCTGTTGCGTAGTGCTGATGCTAGTGTGCATTATTGACGCTGTCGTTTAGTGCTGATGCTAGTGTGCATTATTGACGCTGTTGTTTAGTGCTGATGCTAGTGTGCATTGTTGACGCTGTCGTTTAGTGCTGATGCTAGTGTGCATTATTGACGCTGTTGTTTAGTGCTGATGCTAGTGTGCATTATTGACGCTGTTGTTTAGTGCTGATGCTAGTGTGCATTGTTGACGCTGTTGCGTAGTGCTGATGCTAGTGTGCATTGTTGACGCTGTCGTTTAGTGCTGATGCTAGTGTGCATTGTTGACGCTGTTGTTTAGTGCTGATGCTAGTGTGCATTATTGACGCTGTTGTTTAGTGCTGATGCTAGTGTGCATTGTTGACGCTGTTGTTTAGTGCTGATGCTAGTGTGCATTGTTGACGCTGTTGTTTAGTGCTGATGCTAGTGTGCATTATTGACGCTGTTGTTTAGTGCTGATGCTAGTGTGCATTATTGACGCTGTTGTTTAGTGCTGATGCTAGTGTGCATTATTGACGCTGTTGTTTAGTGCTGATGCTAGTGTGCATTATTGACGCTGTTGTTTAGTGCTGATGCTAGTGTGCATTGTTGACGCTGTTGTTTAGTGCTGATGCTAGTGTGCATTATTGACGCTGTTGTTTAGTGCTGATGCTAGTGTGCATTATTGACGCTGTTGTTTAGTGCTGATGCTAGTGTGCATTATTGACGCTGTTGTTTAGTGCTGATGCTTGTGTGCATTATTGACGCTGTTGTTTAGTGCTGATGCTAGTGTGCATTATTGACGCTGTTGTTTAGTGCTGATGCTAGTGTGCATTATTGACGCTGTTGTTTAGTGCTGATGCTAGTGTGCATTATTGACGCTGTTGTTTAGTGCTGATGCTAGTGTGCATTGTTGACGCTGTTGTTTAGTGCTGATGCTAGTGTGCATTATTGACGCTGTTGCGTAGTGCTGATGCTAGTGTGCATTGTTGACGCTGTTGTTTAGTGCTGATGCTAGTGTGCATTGTTGACGCTGTTGCGTAGTGCTGATGCTAGTGTGCATTGTTGACGCTGTTGTTTAGTGCTGATGCTAGTGTGCATTGTTGACGCTGTTGCGTAGTGCTGATGCTAGTGTGCATTATTGACGCTGTTGTTTAGTGCTGATGCTAGTGTGCATTGTTGACGCTGTTGTTTAGTGCTGATGCTAGTGTGCATTATTGACGCTGTTGTTTAGTGCTGATGCTAGTGTGCATTGTTGACGCTGTTGTTTAGTGCTGATGCTAGTGTGCATTATTGACGCTGTTGCGTAGTGCTGATGCTAGTGTGCATTATTGACGCTGTTGCGTAGTGCTGATGCTAGTGTGCATTATTGACGCTGTTGCGTAGTGCTGATGCTAGTGTGCATTATTGACGCTGTTGTTTAGTGCTGATGCTAGTGTGCATTATTGACGCTGTTGTTTAGTGCTGATGCTAGTGTGCATTGTTGACGCTGTCGTTTAATGCTGATGCTAGTGTGCATTGTTGACGTTGTTGTTTAAGGCTGATGCTAGTAGGCATTGCTGATGTAGTGGTGTAATGCTGATGCGAGCTGAGTACTTTTCATTGTAATCTTACCTGTCAATTATACATTGAGATTGAAAAGAAAGAGGACCCATGCAGGTGTTAATAAAAGAATCAATCCCAACCCAATCACAGTAATGTTGCTCATTATAATGTGAATAAATTATATTGTTGTACCGACAATTCTGTTTTCAGGTGCCTTGTTTCTCTGAGTAACTGTGTGCTAGCATAGACTTAACAATCAATCACAATTGGTGGTAGATTTCCATCAAAACGGACTCATACCCCTGGCCCGGAGACCGCTCCGAGTGGTATCTCGTCTAGGAAAGAATCTTAGTTTGGGGGAATTGTTGTCACCGCAATTGGTGTCTGACTTGACCCTATCGAACTTAGGTTGAGCCTGGGAAACCCGCCACAATACATTAGATTGATAATAAATAATAACTTTGAAAGAGACAAATTTGAGAAAAAGAATACACTACATGTACATGTATACATGTATGAGCATTGGCCATTTTAAAATTTGATTAACCCTCCTGCTACATGTATGTGAAGCTGCATTTAGTGGCAAGTAGCTACAGAGGTCAAAACCAGTCAACTGCCTGTTTTGACTGTTGACCCAAATGTGCAACACAGGGGCATTTTTGACTGAACAATACCAGACAGTGCTTTTACCAGTCAAAAACAGTCGACTCATGTTGACCTGTAAATGTACATGTACATGTACTTCCAAGTACATACATACTACATGTAAGGTTTGACAGTGTTTGACAGTGTTTGAACAGTGTTTGACAGTGTTTGACAGTGTTTGACAGTGTTTGACAGTGTTTGTCAGTGTTTGTCAGTGTTTGACAGTGTTTGTCAGTGTTTGTTTGGCAGTGTTTGACAGTGGGTAACCATAGGAGGCCAGTAAACAGCCAATGGCTTGGAGTGGCCTGAATGGGTTGTTTCAAAAGTTGCACTGATTGTAGGTGAGGGTTTTAATATACTCAATGCAACGAGTGTAAAAAGTTGAATTTGCACCTTGTTGCCGTCAGCAGAGAACCACAGAACCATTGTTCTAGCTGGTGGATCTTGTTGCAGCCTGCATTACGTTTCTCTTGTTGTATTGCGCCTGTTGCTGCATGGAGGAAGGCAATATAGTGTTGTTGCATTCAGCAAGGTGTCTGTGAAATGCCTGGAGGGGGGGTTAGGGTTAATTTATTTAGCGCCCTCTGTTGTCGTAACAAAATTTACAGTGCAGTTTGGCTTAAATAAACTGCTTGAACATTTTTTGCAGATTGAGTGAATGTGAATGAAGTCTTTCCTAAATTATTTAACTCAAAAGTGACAGCACAACTGGGTAATAACACGATAATATTGCAATACCTGTTTTTATTTGATTATGGCGTGTATCGAGAACCTGTCCAAACAAGTGTAATGTCCGTCACGTTATGTCCGCCACCAAAAGTTACTTTCTATAATTATTTATATTAAAATCTAACTTTTTTTCCCCCTCATTAAATATCAAATGCTAGAGGAAGATTATTGGGTAAAACTTTTAAATTCCCATATCTTTATCTGTAATTGGGTAGTAGATGAGACAGACAAATATTGAGAACTCCAACTTTTACTCCCAATTTTACTTCCAATTTTACTTCACCTTCCTACTAAGACTATACATGTAGCTGCACTTTAGTAGGAAGTTGCTATAGAGGTCAAAATCAGTCAACTGCCTGTTTTGACTGTTGACCCAAATGTGCACACAGGGCCATTTTTCACTGGTTTTTACTGTCATTTTGACCACCCTGAATAACACCAGACAATGCTTTTACCAGTCAAAAACGGTCGACTCATTTTGACCTGTTATGTCAATTGTAATTTCGTGCACTCAAGGCATACTACATGTAAGGTTTGACAGTGTTTGACTTTTAGGTGCACTAGATATGTACCTTGGCAAGTATATCAACATTTTGACTGATTTTGACCATTTTGACCATTTTGACCCTTGTAGTAGTCGGAGGGTTAATTTAACTTTGATCACAGAATATAACGTCCGTCACAAAAATTGTAATTTCCGTCACGAACATAAACAGCAAATTCCTTCGAAAACCATGTGTTGTTAAAATTTTACTTTTTGTGTTGGGTACCGTAAACCCTCATAAAATGATCGATGTACGTGTAGTAATTAGCTTTTTCACAAATATATTTAAAATTCACAAGGATTTTGAACTGCATGTAAATGTTAAGAGTCAAGAGTGCTTGTCTTTTAATAAATGGAACGTCCATCACAAAAAGTTTTTGAAGTCTAATCAAGAATGACAGAAAATCAAGATCTTGCTTACTATATTATTACTAATACTAGTGTCTTGTTATGCTATCATACTGTAACTATTATCTATCTCAGCAAACCTTGGTTACAAATCTGCAAGACAAATTGTTTGCAGTTTTCTGTGCAAATGTAACATCCGTCACAACGGAATCACCCATATTTATGTGTAATTTCCTTACATAATCTGCAGTGTATGTACATATATACTCTACATTTATGAGGAATGCACATGAGAGCAAACTTAAGTAGTAAATTGATTCAGACAGTATTTTTGTAGTCACTGGTCAGGATGTCTGCTGCAGCTTTCTTCAAACCATGCACATTCACTGGAAGGTCAAAAAAAACACATCTTGGATTGATATATCGTGTAAATATTCTTAACTTTGTCTTTGATTTTCGCACTGCTTTTCCGATGAAACCAATCAACGACCAAGTTTTAATTAACCCTCCTGTTACTGTACATGCCAAAACCTGCCAAATTTGCACTGTGTAATTTAAGCATAGGGCCCCACAGCATTAACCTGCCAAAGCATGTCATAACACTTGTATAGTAAGTACATCCACATGCCAAAACCCTTTGGAGGGTTTGGAGGGTTTTGAAAGGTGCTGATACTAAGTCTTAAAGTAAAGCTAAGTAATCCCATGGAGGAAGGAATAGTAATCCTCAATAAAGTTCATCCAACTGTCAAAACCTTTCAGAAGGTGCCTGAGCTACCCTGTACATTTCCAGTAATCCCTAAGATATACACACATCTACATGTATCAGTCTATTACTTGCCAAAGGGATTTGAAATGTGCAGTGACTAACAGTAAACAGTTATGTACACAAACTATGTATAGTACATATGGTAAAACCTGCCAGTGTAGTGCATAGTGAAGCAACTACATGTACATAACCTTTCAAAACCCTCTGACTGACAGATATTGAAGGGTGCCGTTTCTAGGCCCAAAACTGCAATTTTTATAGGAGGGTTAATGTGCATTGTGCACGCCAGTGCATTATATGACTACAAACGTCAAGTGTTCATTTAAATTTTCAAGCAATGCGTATGCTACATGGACATACATGTACATGTATCGTCTGGTCAGAGCAGAAAGGACTTATACATGCAATGTGTAAGCAGAAAGGACTTATAAGGCCTATAAATTACGTGCAATTCCATTATGTTAATTACATGTATTTGGATTTATGTTTTATTTAACAATGGTAGTACTCAATTTATATTTAGCATTCAAGACCCATTATCTTGTACTTAATTAGGTAATTACACTTAATTAATCTTATAAGACATTTTGTCATTAAACAAATTAAATTGTCATCAAGTGTGTATAACGATATGCACACATTTGAGACAAACCATCAACACACACACACATACACAATCTATTGTTCTTTCCTTTGTCCCTGTACTTAACAATTTCTCATAGGGTTTGTACACAAATTTTCTTGTGGAGCACGGAGTCCTTTAGAATTACCATGTGGAGACCAATTGTTCTTGCCTAGATCCCTTTTGTTATAGGACTCCACAAGGTAGCGATTATAGAAACACACACACACACACACCTGTTCCAAGATCATGTATTTATATTTTTAAAAAACTCAAGTATTATCAAATAGCCCGCATTGATCACATTCTCAAAGACGTGTTAGCACAAGACAAACATTTTTTCACAGTACGTATGTATGTACATGTATGTAACAGAATTTTAATTTTTTTTTCAGTTCCTCACATAAATATCTTGCTAAGATGTATTTTCCTTGTCTTCATAATCCCAACCATATGGACATAATACACTGTCTCTCAAGACTTCCATTAAAAACACCCCCCGTCTCCTACAGTGGTACAGCCCTGTCTGACAAGATGCTCAAGCTCAATTCACGTGATCATTCATAAACGCTGCACAGCGGCAATCATGAATACGTGCGCTGCATATTTCTCACATTATTCGCTTCATTTGGCTCCCATTCATTTATTTTTCTCTCAACGCTGCCGCCGAGCAAATTTCCCCCTTGGCCTTGAGTTGGAACCTCAATCAGCATCAGAACTGATACTTTTATCAAAGTTGAGGATGATCCATTAAAATAGCACCCACAAAGTGCTGTCAGGCCTTTGTTATTTATTCATTTATTTTTCTTATAACTTGGATTACGGATCTTCCAATGAAAAATGTCAAATTATGGAACATACATGTACATGTACTTGTACTCCTTAAGAAGGAGAGAATGTCGAACCCAAATGCCACTAGTGCACAATGTCTGAGCATGTGTTTTTTAGCAGACGACAACATGGCCAACAATCTCACTGGATGTGCACATGTATACATTCATCAAAATCTCTCAAAATGTCATTTCCAATCCGCACTTGGCTACACTGTCTTCTATCATCTTTTAAAGGAAAATCTGTGATATTTGTCACATTTTGATAGAAAAGTGGCGATTGTATTCTACATTCTTTCCCATAAGAATTTATAAGAAGTTGGTGCCCTCACTAGAGGTCTTTTGTTTTTCTTCCTACACGGAGATACAGTATGTTTATTATGAGTTATATGTACATGTTACTTCGGGAGCTGAATTTTTTTAATATTTTATTTTTCAAATGGCCTCATTGTGATAAATTATGAGCTTAATACACCTAGGTAGTAATTGTAAGGGGGGAGGGGGTCGGTGATCCTGTGTGAGAAATAACATCTAAAGTACTCTGAATTATTAATGGCATTACATACTGTACGTGTACAATGTGTACACCTTTAGGCATCACCTGGGCAATTCCATTAATGTTACGGAGTCATGGAAAATGGTTAAGCTCACAGTTCTTCATGCAAGCAATAATTTCTTGATTTTGTTATTGTTGTTAACCCTCCTGTTACTGTACATGCCAAAACCTGCCAAATTTGCCCTGTGTAATAAGCATAGGGCCCACAGCATTAACCTGCCAATGCATGTCATAACACTTGTATAGTAAGTACATCCACATGCCAAAACCCTTTGGAGGGTTTGGAAAGGTGCTGATACAAAGTCATAAAGTAAGCTAAGTCTGTCGCAAGCTAAGTCTGTCGCAATCTACATGTACATGCTAAAACATGTTGGAAGGTTTTGAAAGGTATTGGCACTAAGTCTTAAAGTAAAGAGCTAAGTAATCCTCAATAAAGTTCCTCCAACTGTCAAAACCTTTCAGTAATCCCTATCTATCAGTCTATTACTTGCCAAAGGGATTTGAAATGTGCAGTGACCAACAGTAAACAGTTATGTACACAAACTATGTATAGTACATACAGTGTATGGTAGTACATCTACACCACCTTTCAAAACCTGCCAGTGTAGTGCATAGTGAAGCAACTACGTAACCTTTCAAAACCCTCTGACTGACAGATATTGAAGGGTGCAGTTTCTAGGCCCAAAACTGCAATTTTTATAGGAGGGTTAATGTGCATTGTGCACGCCAGTGCATTATATGACTACAAATGTCAAGTGTTCATTTAAATTTTTATATGAGGGTTTTAATGTGCGAAAATATGTGCACATTGTCATTGGTTTTAAAGTAAAATTAAATGAACTAATGTTTCCATAATTAAATAATTGCATTAACCCTAACCCTCCAGGGTATTTTGGCTAGAAACCCTGCCAGACGCATCAGATTGCATCGTTTGTCAAAGTGACTTGGCTGCCCAGTGCAGCAAGATCCATCTGGTCACAAATCTCAAGGCCGAACTGCCTCAGAGTCTGTGGTCACCAAACGCAGCAGGATACAACTCTGGCATTGTTCAATGGGACCAGCTCTCAATAGCCTCAGACTTGGCTGCTTATGCACTGGTGTTGACAGCTGAATGCATCAAAGTGCACCAGACTTTTCCAGCTGATGCACTGTGCTGCGTCTGGCAGGGTTAGGGTTAAGAAGAAGTTCAACTGGAAATTTGGCTCTCCTGTTGGTTACATACATGTATAAATTAATGTGTCATGTACAGTGTATACACCAGGATGTAGAGTACACTAATGCTTAACTATGTACAGTACATGTATGCAGTGATATTACAGTATTTTGATTGTTAAAATAACATAAATAACGTACATTTGTACACAATGTAGCTCCAGTACGGAGTCACAAGGATGTACTTACGTACATGTATTTAAAATAATTTAACCCTCCTACTCTAGCTGCACTTTAGTGGGAAGTTGCTATAGACCAGTCAACTGGACGTTTTGACTGTTGACCCAAATGTGCACACAGGGGCATTTCTGACTGGTTTGTACTATCATTTTGACCACCCTGAACAATACCAGACAATGCATTTACCAGTCAAAAACGGTTGACGCATTTTGACCTATAAATGTACTTACCTACACGTAAGGTTTGACAGTGTTCGACTTATAAGTGCATTATAACATG
This sequence comes from Zoroaster sp. YZ-2022, assembly GCA_029582265.1. Taxonomy (NCBI): domain Eukaryota; kingdom Metazoa; phylum Echinodermata; class Asteroidea; order Forcipulatida; family Zoroasteridae; genus Zoroaster; species Zoroaster sp. YZ-2022. The sequence goes on along the minus strand of CM055824.1, from coordinate 17,771,589 downwards.
TACATGTACCTTGGCAATATATACATGTATATAATATCAACATTTTTGACTGATTTTGACCCTTGTAGTAGTAGGAGGGTTAAGCAACTTGTTGACTGTACATGTACCAACCAAAAATGCAGATTGTGTGAGAAAAATGACACTTAGTAAATCCATGCGAGAAAGTAGAGAGGCCAGCCCCACAAGCTACATGTACTTCAGATCTTGCACACGGGATATGACACCGGGATGCAACACGGGATACTACACAGGATAAAATTGTGGTGGGCCCATCGCATTATTTTTTTTTAATGACTGACCAGCGTGTCGTATTGATATACAGGGTCAGAAGGCCATATTTGAGAGGCCATATTTGAGAGGCCATATTTGAGAGGCCGATTTGAGAGGCCATGTGCAAAAGGCAACGTAGATAAAAGTAACACAGAAGCGGTACAGTAAACGTATTTTTGCAGACAAATCTGATCAATTTGTCTGGGTGGTAAAACTTATTTGGAATCGCTGAAATGTAAAATATTTTGTTTATAATAAAACCACTGTGAATTTCAAAGAGGACAGTCAAATCCAGCTGAAAGAACACATAATAAGCAAATTCATAATTTAAAACCATTCTTGTATAAACAAAGACAATATTGTGAATTTGAAGGCACCATCGATAATTAATTGATAACCTAGTTGTTACTCTTCCTTAATTTATTTGTAGATATCTATATCCCAAAATTTCTCATTAATTACATTACTGGTTTAATGTTATATTTTGAATTTATTATTAACCCTAACCCCCTAGGCCCATTTGCTTACACATAACCTGAATCCTCCAAAATCCTTCAGTAGTAAAGCAAGCACATGACATGTATGCACACATGTGTTTCTAATCTGTGACACATGTACATGGCCAGGGACTTTCCCTGCATGCATGGAGCAATAAACAGTGTCCACTGACCCAAGCACTGACCTTGCAATCACTACAACAAACTTGGATGTACATGTATCATGGAAAGGCAAGTATGCCTAATAACCTCAATCCTTCAAAATCCTTCACTTTAGCAAAGAGTATACACATGTAGCATGTAACCTCAATCCTCAAAAATCCTTCACTTTAGCAAAGAGGATTTTGGAGGATTTGGGAAGGTTAGGGTTAATTAAATTTGTTTGAAGCTAATTCGATTGTCAGCTTGATTTCCTTTCTTTTCTTACCTTGTCATTTGATTGAGAATTTCTGTGGAAGTTTGTACAGTAAATACAGTGGGTCTGTTTACACAGTGTACATGTACATGTCATGCTGTTCAAGTCCTCTGATCACAAAATTAATTGCTTGAGAGGATTTTTGTGTGTATTATATGTACATGTAATTGACAAACAGGAAAATGCTGATAAGTTCAGTTAAAGTTCACAACACGAATGTGACCAGGGTTTAATTGGATGGTCAGCTTACACTCAGCTGTCATGGCTCAAGGGGTCGATGTAGGCCGACTAGGATTGAGAGAGAGAGACTTGTATCAGGACTGAAACCCTAATAAAGATGTTCAATAGACCGTTACCGCACTGCGGCCATCTTTGTCTGATTCCCTGTATACCAGATGACAATGATAATGATAAATCTTATTAGAGAAAAAGGACCAGACTATTTTCCCTTACAGCCTCTGATTGGTTTAAATTGATTCGAATGAAAAAACAAAACAAGATGTCTGCACCACAAAGATCTGTGTGTAGACCGCAATCAGGAAACCATCATTGGGCGACAACATCTTCTGCAAACCATTACATGTACATTATATTCTGCTGATTTACTTTGTCATATATTCATGACTTTGCAGTTCACCATAATAACAGGTCTGAGGGAAGCTTTAATTATCTGATCTACAGAGACAAATGAAACATCATACTATGTATACATGTATATTTTTTTCATCATGAATTAATTCCGCTGTTTAATCATGCCCTACATGTACTTCAATGTTTAACAGTACCCGGTACAGTACGTCACTAAATATTGATTATTGGAGGGGGAAAAAAACCTCATAATTTGGGGGGAAAAAAATTGTTGACATTTAAAGGTATGAATTGGTAAATCATTAAAAAAATGTTTTTTCTGAGCAGCTTTCATTTTTGAAGAAAAGAGAAATATGTATGTATACATGTATACTCATTTCAACCTGCGTACATGTAAACTATCTATGTGTGTACATGTATTAGGGGTGACGATATTGAATGTTTTTTTATAGTCGATTATCGACGGCATGATATCGGCGATATACGATATTATCGTCTCAATATGCAGATTTTTTTTAAATACATGAAAAAATGTACAGTAGGACCTGTCACCTGTGTATCGAACATTAGCGACATTGGACACTGATATATATATGAACTACTTTTACAAGTTCTACAGGTAACGAAATAAAACCACGCGTTCACGTAAGTAGTTGGGAACATGAGTGGGGCCACATCGTGATTTTTTTGTTAGCTCTTCACGGTACCGTAACTTCGTTTGATATTGCCATATAATCACTCCGGTGATATTCTAACTAAAAAGAGAGATCTAAATTTGATGTCGGCTATATTTTTGGAATATCGTCAATGTGGCGATATTTCGATATTTTCAAAACCATAACCGATTTAGCCAAAATTTTTTTGATTATCATATCGTTACGATATTATTCTGATATCGTACAACCCTAACATGTATGTATGTATATGTATGACATAAAACACAATAAAGGGGGCCACTGTCCTACCGTCAAGTTAGCAGTTTTTCTTATGGTTTTTTAAATATCTGAAACCACCCAAAAAGAATTTCAACATTTGAATAGACATGTATGCTTATCCTAAAGATAATTTGAGTTGATTATTACCATTATTTTTTTAATTACCCTAAAATTTCCATCAAATGGACGGAAAAGTGAGGTAACTTTTTCCGTCCAATTTATATGGAAATTTGAGGGTAAAAAATAAATAAAAAAATAAAATAAATCAACTCAAATTAGTTCTAGTATAAGCCTGCATGTCCATTCACATGTTGAAACACTTTTTGGTCGGTTTCAGTTACTTAAAAATAAATAACAACCATTGGAAAAACTGCTAACGTGACGGATGCAAAGTGACCCCCTTTATTGTGTTTTATGTCGTATGTTACTTACTTTTTCCTACAGGTATTATGTGTAAATTCCATGATATATACAGTGAATAATACAAATTGGAATGAATAAAAAAAAACTATCTTGCAAATGTAATGTTTTTCGTGATCAACAGAGTGTAATAAGCTGAAGCTTTCACATGTTAGTTGTTAAATCTTGATTCAAAGAGAGTAAACATATCTGTGTATACTTGCAGAAGCTGTTTTGCCAACTCTGTCAATAGTGTACCTTTTAACCACTGCATTCAACCCGATTGACATTTTAGTCATGGTGACAGCTTTTCATATTATAAAACAAATTATGTAGACCCTCGACTTTTCAACTTGCATGCACCTTGAGTTTCAGCATCACCGCGCATCCAAATTCTGTCTAGCCTTAAGATATATTTTATAGTATACACGTGTGTGAATATAATGCCAGTAGAGAAACCCCTTTCCCAACATGGTTAAGATCAAAGTGCATACTGTAAGCATAATGCTGCTCACGCCATGTATAAAGATCAGCTCCATGCCACCGTTGTCATCGTACCATGGCCGGCTACAGTGTGCGGCATGATAATTAGCTGCCGGGCCCTGATCTCACCAAGCCACCGTATGGTTAAGCTCAGCCCTGCATCTTTCCAGAGGATCATATATTTTCCTACATGTATTTGTACATAATACATCTTCTCCCCCATCATATTCATCTTAAGAGAGGGTATTTCAAGCAGACCGATTTCTGGAATTGAGAGCAGGCTCGTACAACTGGATGTGTTTTTCCAGGTTGTGCTGACTGAGCATCACTGATGCAAGCATTGTGGGGCGGTCTTCAGTAGGAGACAGTCCCAGTCATGGAGGTTCTGTGATGTGTACATGTACAGGACGTACACAGGGGCTCATTCCTTCATCCCCATTGTGTAGATATATACAGTGTGACGTATGACCAATCCTTTAAATAACCTTCCAATGCTGTGGATACTTCTCCTATTCATCATTACAGTGTTTGTCTTCAGTGTTACCACGGTAATCCACTTTGCCAGCAAAATCATCCGTCTGCGTCTGCAAATTTGGGAGTACCACGGGCGCTTGGATTACACCTCCCCTCCTTCCACGGACAGCCGATACTCGTTTTCAGTCCGGTAGTGAGAGTTTTATCAGATATTTGTGACATTTCTCTTTAATGGGCTGGCTTTTGATTAATTTTCTACAAACGCGGTGGGTGTTTAATGGGTACTGGCCAATACAGATTACTTGTAAATATATGCATAAAAATTTAACTGCATTTTTGATGACATGTCACGTACACTGTACATGCACAATGCTCACAATTTACTTGAAAGGTTTTAAATGCACACTGGATAATGTATGTATTGAGTAGATTTTACAATGATTTTCCCTACAATCTGGTGCGGCAGTTGCTTGTGAGAATAAACAACAGACACATTGAAAGTGAAATTACTTACTAAATGTGAATAACAAGTCATTACATCACCTGCAACTTACTGAGCCACATCACAGCTGTCTGCAAAAAAAAAAGAAAGAAACAGTATAAAATCCAATATGGATGTCGACGCAACGTTACACGAAGGCGACGCCGGAGGGGCAATGGCGGAGACTATTTATCTGTGTAATTTTCGCGTTTCTGTGGACGGAGAGTGGCTGTGCCTGCGAGAACTCGCAGACATGACGACGAGTATGCCAACGACTCCTAAGTTACAGTCACCGGCGGAGGAGGATGAAGGTAGAGATTTATTTGTTCTTGACAAAAAAAAAAGAACTTAGAGGAACTTTGTATTTTGATTTACCAGTAGCGTAATTTTGATAGATGATGTCATTTACATGTATGTACGTATGGTTTGTTTTTCTGGTTCTGTTTTTCTGTTTTTTCCCATCTCGCAAAATCACCGAATTAACCTTCCTATTCTCAGTCCACTTTGCCTGCATGTCGACAGACCCGCCAAAACCCTTCGTCTGTCAGTTTTAAGTAAAGACTGTTTGTGGTGACACCATGTAGAAATTCTCTCATGAGTAGTAAATAGTTTGAGTAGAAACCTCCTGAAGACGATCAGAGCATCCTGATCGAAACGTCGAGTTGTAACCAACCTGTTCTTTTTCAGAACTACTTACATTTGTACTACTCAAAAAGAGAATTTCTACATGGTGTCACCGCAAACAGTCTTTACAAATCCTTTTTCACCATGCAAAGCGACAAGTCTTGCTGTCAATGTAGAACATTATTACCATGTACTGTGTAGATGCATTTCCACATTACGAAAACACTACACAAAGTATGTACTTTTACCTTTCAAAACCTTTTAACTCTGACTTCCCTTGTCCTTCATTGCATCTGATGAAGTAGCTGTAGCTACGAAAGCTTATGCCTATTTTTAAGTTTAGTTCGTCTTAAAAGTGCTACCATTTATATATAAAACCTTTTGAGGTATGTATCAAACTACATATTCGTGTACATGTACATACATGTAATGTGTATGGGTTAAGATCGGAAAGCTTGCTTGTACATACACTATGTACATGTACGAGTGTACCAATGTGTTGTGCAGTTGGTCAATGTGCCAAGATTCATCCCAAAACGAATGTGTCCGTTTTCAGAGAAAACGGAAACAAATCTTTGCTCCATGTGTTTCCTTAAAAACATTCTGATTTGTTTTTTCACACTTTTCATGACTAGGCTGAAATTATCACAGGTTGGTACTGTATCTTGATTTAACCCTAACCTTCCTAAATCCTCCAAAATCCTCTTTGCTAAAGCAAAGGATTTTGAAGGATTGATGTTGCATGCTACATGCTTTTTGCTAAAGGGAAGGATTTTGGAGGATTGAGGTTACATGCTACATGCTCTTTGCTAAAGTGAAGGATTTTGGAGGATTGAGGTTACATGCTACATGCTCTTTGCTAAAGTGAAGGATTTTGAAGGATTGATGTTACATGCTACAGTACATGCTCTTTGCTAAAGTGAAGGATTTTGAAGGATTGAGGTTATTAGGTATACTTGCCTTTCCATGGTACATGTACATCCATGTTTGTTGTAGTGATTGCAAGGTCAGTGCTTGGGTCAGTGGACACTGTTTATGGCTCCATGCATGCAGGGAGGGTCCCTGGCCATGTACATGTACATGTATCACAGATTAGAAACACATGTGTGCATTATATGTACATGTACATGTCATGTGCTTGCTTTACTAATGAAGGATTTTGGAGGACTCAGGTTATGTGTTACAAGCAAATGGACCTAGGGAGTTAGGCAGGATTCAGGTTATGTGTAAGCAAATGGACCTCAGGGAGTTAGGAAGGATTCAGGTTATGTGTAAGCAAATGCACCTAGGGAGTTAGGCAGGATTCAGGTTATGTGTAAGCAAATGGACCTAGGGAGTTAGGAAGGATTCAGGTTATGTGTAAGCAAATGGGCCTAGGGAGTTAGGAAGGATTCAGGTTATGTGTAAGTAAATGGGCCTAGGGAGTTAGGCAGGATTCAGGTTATGTGTAAGCAAATGGACCTAGGGAGTTAGGAAGGATTCAGGTTATGTGTAAGTAAATGGGCCTAGGGAGTTAGGAAGGATTCAGGTTATGTGTAAGTAAATGGGCCTAGGGAGTTAGGCAGGATTCAGGTTATGTGTAAGCAAATGGACCTAGGGAGTTAGGAAGGATTCAGGTTATGTGTAAGCAAATGGACCTACATGTACATGTAGGGAGTTAGGCAGGATTCAGGTTATGTGTAAGCAAATGGACCTAGGGAGTTAGGAAGGATTCAGGTTATGTGTAAGCAAATGGACCTAGGAAGTTAGGAAGGATTCAGGTTATGTGTAAGCAAATGGACCTAGGGAGTTAGGAAGGATTCAGGTTATGTGTAAGCAAATGGACCTACATGTACATGTAGGGAGTTAGGCAGGATTCAGGTTATGTGTAAGCAAATGGACCTAGGGAGTTAGGAAGGATTCAGGTTATGTGTAAGCAAATGGACCTAGGGAGTTAGGAAGGATTCAGGTTATGTGTAAGCAAATGGACCTAGGAAGTTAGGAAGGATTCAGGTTATGTGTAAGCAAATGGACCTAGGGAGTTAGGAAGGATTCAGGTTATGTGTAAGCAAATGGACCTAGGGAGTTAGGAAGGATTCAGGTTATGTGTAAGCAAATGGACCTAGGGAGTTAGGGAGGATTCAGGTTATGTGTAAGCAAATGGACCTAGGGAGTTAGGAAGGATTCAGGTTATGTGTAAGCAAATGGACCTAGGGAGTTAGGCAGGATTCAGGTTATGTGTAAGCAAATGGACCTAGGGAGTTAGGAAGGATTCAGGTTATGTGTAAGCAAATGGACCTAGGGAGTTAGGAAGGATTCAGGTTATGTGTAAGCAAATGGACCTAGGGAGTTAGGAAGGATTCAGGTTATGTGTAAGCAAATGGGCCTAGGGAGTTAGGAAGGATTCAGGTTATGTGTAAGCAAATGGACCTAGGGAGTTAGGAAGGATTCAGGTTATGTGTAAGCAAATGGACCTAGGGAGTTAGGAAGGATTCAGGTTATGTGTAAGCAAATGGACCTAGGGAGTTAGGGTTAAAGAAAGTAATGATAAGGCTGTGTAGGGTATCCAGGTAACTGTACCTGTATGTACATGTACCTGGATACCCGACCGAAACTGTCATTACCCAGTTATCATATTTTATACAAAATTCCAATCCAACATTTAACCCTCCTACTCTAGGTGCACTTTAGTGGGAAGTTACTATAGTGGTCAAAACCAGTCAATTGACCGTTTTTGACTGTTGAATCAACTGTGCACACATGGGCACTGGTGACTTGTTTTGACCATTTGGGTAACTGCCACACACTGTGCTATGACTGCTGGTGACTGATAAGATCATTATCAGCTTCTGGGGATCACTGACTTGTTTTGACTGAACAAACAATGATAGGGTGCTGGAGGCTGACAGTTGTTGACTGATAAATCAATGCAGGGACACTTAGGCTAGGAGTCAATGACTTGTTTTGACTGATAAATTAATTTATTTTGACCAAAGTGCTTATATCAGTCCAAAACGTTGACTCATTTTGACGACCATCCACATTACATGTACCAATTAAAAACAGTCACCTAATTTTGTCCAAAGTGCCTTTACCAGTCGAAAATGGTCAACTCATTTTGACCACCTTCAACATTGCATGATAATGCTTTTACCACTACCAGTCAAAAACAGTCGACCGTTTTTGACTGATTGATGTACTTGCTACACATTAGGTTTGACAGTGTTTGACCTGTAAGTGCTGTAGATATACACTGGCATGAACTTTGAAATTTTGACTGATTTTGACCCTTGTAGTAGTAGGAGGGTTAGCCACGCAAATGGAAGTCTCTGATTTTTTTTGTTTTTGTTTTGTGGGGAATGGGGATGCTACGAGTTGTTTTAATAAACATGTAGAGGCGGGAAATTATTACAGTAAGTCCACATTTATTACGACTCAAATAAAACAAGAGAAACGCATGTTCATATTGTTTTTTTTTATACATTCGGGAGTATTTATGTGTTTTTACAAAAATAGTTTAGGGAGTTAGGAAGGATTCAGGTTATGTGTAAGCAAATCGGCCAAGGGAGTTAGGGTTAATTTAAATGCATTTTTTAACCGATTCAATACATGCATGTACAAGTACTTTATCTTTCAAATGGGAAAGTTAATTACCAATTAGGGACAGAAATCCACTGTGCATAATGTCGTCGGTTCACCGTGCTCCCTCTGACATTTTCACGCGTGTCATTATTCATTCTCCACATGTGGAGTACTTATGTACATTTTCTGCCACTGCTTTTGTATGGTACACGTCGTGTCATCATTTCCTGTGTTTACTAAAAAGCCAGCGGCTCTATACAGAGAAATTCAATCGTAGACATCATGCCGTCTGAATGTCATCAAGACTTGTCTGCTGGTTAAGTCCAATAACATGCATTCATTTAAAGTGCAGTTTTTGTTCATTCAACCATAATTGTTTCTGGTCTCCGCGCTCGTCGCCTCAGACCCGCATTTTTCGTTTTTTTTTTCTGCTGTGAAACTATGTCCGATTGCAGCCAAAATTTGCTGGATCGATTGGAATTCTGCCCTGCTGTCTTTTAACCCTCCTACACATTGAAGCCACTCCCAACCACTAAATTCTGTTCTTAAGCAACCTTCAGTACATACATGTACAAGCCTGCTGTCCTTTCCAAGTAATCTTACAAAATCAACTGTGTGCCACCCAACATGCCCAAGGCCACTGTAAATGTTTGAACATATTAGTATGGCCTGCAATGTATCAATGGGAGACCACCTTACCCTGCAATCTCAGTGGTGTGACAGTGCACAGAAGGGTATAACCATAGGAGGCCACTGGCAACAGCTAATGGCTTGGAGTGGCCTGAATGGGTTGTTTCAAAAATTGCACTGATTGTAGGAGGGTTAAACAACTTTTTCACATAGGGGTTACAAGGGGTATGAACATTTGCCCGATTTGTGAGGCCTCTCTTAGCCACCATACTTAGGATATTTGGTCCCGGTTTTTAACATACAATGTATCTGCAAAGGGTACAGAATACAGCTGCTAGACTTATTTGTAATATTTCCCGCTTTGATCATATCACACCAGTGTTAGCAGATTTACATTGGTTACCAGTTAAATTTCGAATTGATTTCAAGATTTTATTAATAACATACAAAGCCATACATGGCCTGGCACCTGAATACATATTGGACCTTATTTCTGTTAGACATCCATCGCACTATAATCTACGATCTAATGATGAATTGTTGTTACAGCCACCCAGAGTAAGGACACTTGTTACATTGGGCGACCGCACTTTTGAATCTGCGGCACCCAAGCTATGGAATGAACTGCCACGAGAACTCCGTAAAGCTGAGTCTGTCAATATTTTTAAGAAATTACTTAAGACACACCTTTTTAAAATAGCTTATTATCATTAATTATGTAATTGTAATCATATTATTATAGCATATTCAGAGCATTTTAGAATAACAATTTTAAAACAATAAATCAACTTTTTAATCTAACATTTTACAATTTTAATTTTAACCATTTTATGTAATATTTTATATGCTTGTTTTTAGATACATGTATCTTATATTTATGTAATTTTTGTTATAATTTTTTGTGATGCGCATATGAACATATATGTATGAATCATGCGCAATATAAGCAATAAATTATTATTATTATTATTATCTCGTATTTCCCTGTTGGCAAAAAAAAAAAGATGGCGGGGAAAAAAAATGCGTCACCGCACCGATTTTGAAGCCGACTGATGACCAGAAACAGGAGACACTTTTTTTGGGTCTTACAGATGCACATTGCGTGTGAGTCCCTGTTGACATACAGGTGTATGACATAAAACACAATAAAGGGGGCCACTTTCCTACAGTCACGTTAGCAGTTTTTCTAATGGTTGTAATTTTTTTTTTTTAATATCTGAAACCACCCAAAAAGAATTTCAACATTTGAATAGACATGCATGCTTATCCTAAAGATAATTTGAGTTGATTATTACTATTATTTTTTTAATTACCCTAAAATTTCCATCAACAAATGGACGGAAAAGTGAGGTAACTTTTTCCGTAAAATTTTTATGGAAATTTGAGGGTAAAAAAATAAATAAAAAAATAAAAAAATAAAATAAATCAACTCAAATTAGTTCTAGTATAAGCCTGCATGTCGATTCACATGTTGAAACACTTTTTTGTCGGTTTCAGGTACTTAAAAATAAATAACAACCATTGGAAAAACTGCTAACATGACGGATGCAAAGTGGCCCCCTTTATTGTGTTTTATGTCATGTACTTTAGACAGTGGGGGGATCATGATGTACATGTGTAAGATGAGGGGTTTCTCAATAAATATTTGTAAACATATTTGTATAATATGTACATTATTTCTTCCATAATGTTTTTTAACTCCTTTTGTTAATCATTTTAAATTTTTGCATATTATGGAAATATACATAGTTGTAAAAATAGGCCATACTGGGATTCTTGCTGCAGTTTCTGTTTTGAGTGTAAAACACGCTGTTGATCATCAGGGCTTCAGACATCATTACACGTGTGTATGGTGTGTGTCTAAAACGAGCACTCATCACGTGTATTATGTCTAGTGTTTCAGCATAATGACACCTGACGCTCACCCCGCAATTACTCAATTTGGGTGTGAATCGGAACTGGAGCTTAGGAATAGGCCATGCCGAGCAGCGGCTAGCATCATTTGTCTTAAACCATGGAGCAGTCATACACTGTACATGTACATAAAGAACGTACAATTTACACTAATTGTACATAAGTAAGACTAATTGCGGTGACACCATGTGAAATTCTCAATTGAGTAGTAAAGAAAATAACTGGAGGTTACAACTCGACGTTTTGATCAGTATGCTCTGATCGTCCTCAGGAGAATGTAAAACTTGTACAGCTTTGCATGGTGAAGAGGATAAGTAAGACTAATTGTGGTGACACCATGTGAAATTCTCTATTGAGTGGTAATTAGTTCTGAAAAGAACTGGAGGTTACAACTCGACGTTTCAATCAGTATGCTCTGATCGTCCTCAGGAGAATCATTGTAAATGTTCTTCATGTACACAGGTACATTCATGTGAGTATTACACATGTGTACATGCATTGTGGGATCCTCTGGGTGTTGGGGGAATGCATTATTTATGTTTTGGGGTTTTTGGACCTCCTTTTTTTCACAGTGTGCCCTCGTCACCCCCACCCCACCCCACCCCACCCCACCCCACCCCACCCCACCCCACCCCCACCCCACCCCACCCCCACCTCCCATTCCTCATTTTTATAAGGCCCTGGAAATGTGCCTGTACAGAACGGACGTTAAGCAGTCTGTCCAAAATTTGTCAATTTACTCTTAGTTTGTAATGCAGTTGTGATGTTAATCAGTTTATTATGCAGTAAAGAAGGGCTCTATGGTCAAATTCATTTTTGTGATGCACTCATTTTCCAATAGATAGAGTCCAATCAGCTCATACATGTAGATGAAAGTGGGAAAAAATATCACAAGTCTGTTACCTCACATTAAAACGGTGTAAAACGCCATTATATTTTATACCCTTCCAGTGCAAAATTTGTTAACATCCAAAAAACATCCAGTGACGTCACATTTCAAAATGGGTCTGTACATTTTTGTACGGGGAATTTTTTAGTTCATTCCTGAATCTCTGTGATATTCAATCAAGACGGCGTTGAATTTGAATTTTTGACGGACGAAAAAATTCCTGTATGGAATGTACAGACCCATTTATCGTTGACATCCAGTGACGTCATGTTTCAAATTTCACACTGAAAGAGTATCAAATAAAATGAGATTTTACACCATTTTAACGTGAGGTTAGAGGCTTTGTGATATTTGACCACTTTCATAAGGACTGATCTACATGTATTGGAAAATGAGTGCAGCACAAAAATGAATTTGACTTTAGAGCCCCTCTTTAAGGTCCTCTTGTTGCATCAGAGTGTCGTGGCCGAGCGGTCTAGCTTACCGGACTCAAGTTCTGGTGTTAGCAGCAGAATGTGGGTTCGAATCCCGGCCATGACACTTGTGTCCTTGAGCAAGACACTTAACCGTAATTGCTTCTCTCCACCCAGGGGTTAAATGGGTACCTGCGAGGGCAGAGTTGGTTGATTAGCCCTATATGCGCTGTAATGGCAGCAATTGAGCTGTATATTCCCCAGGGAGCTGAGATAGTTTCAGGAATGATTTATGAGCCTTATGAGCAGGGGTAATGATACATGTATAATGCGCCTTGAGCACCACTTAGTTGGTGGATACGTGCGCTATATAAGTCCACACATTATTATTATTATTATTATTATTATTATTATCTAGCATTGTGTGTTTGTACACTCTCGACCCTACACGTAACAATCTGAACGTCTGCCTGTGATGTTAATGTATAGCAATACTTGTACTGCACAGGGTTTACACATGAACGATCACAAGCATGACTCGGGCATTCATTTTCTTGGAAATCAATTGTTCCAGTCTCGGGGTTTTGTTTTTCACTATCAGTATCAATGTTAAATTTGATTTACAGACATGTTACAAGCTCTCATTTCACATTGCAGATTTATAATGCAATATTCCATCAGTTTATAAGGATTAAATTTCAACCAAATTATAAACAGTAGAATGTGCAGTCAGCATAAATTATTTCTGAGAAAGTAATTTCAGCGGATTTAAATGTTTGTCGATGTTTTTTCTTAAATTCTCCATTTTAATTATAGTTTTAGAAGATAAAAGATATACAAACCGGCTGATTTTTAATACACCTATTTAAATTTTGTTTTTGAAATACATGTACGCCCATGTACGTGCACATTTTGGCTAGTGTTTTCTCATTTTTAATTGATTAATTTATAAGCAAGTGATCGATAAGCATCGGTTTCCCTAGAGGCAGCAGGACTTCTTTTTTTTTTTTGGGCAGAGGAGAGGGACGGGGCTTTGTCTGTTTGCAGGGGTAACATTGCTTTCGAATGTCGTTGAGTTTAACCCTAACCCCTTGGGTATTTTTACTAGAAAGTATCCTGAATCCACCAAAATCCACCAATTTTGTCACACACAAAATGCTGGTGTCCTGAATCCATCAGAATCCGCCAGTGTAGATATTGGACATATCCTGAATCCGCCAAAATCAACCACTAAATTTTTGGTGGATTTTGGCGGATTCAGGATACCATGCTCACGTGAAAATTTGTGTAGTATGTTGCTGCATAGAATCCATCAAAATCTAACATATACAGTACATGTAACTATAATCCATCAACCAACATGACCAAGCAGTTAAAAACTATTGAAATCCTGAATCCATCAAAATCCGCCACATGCTCAATGTGGAGGTATCCTGAATCCGCCAAAATCTTCCAATACAGGGGGATGGATTTTGATGGATTCAGGGTGGTTAGGGTTAAAGTATATTGTAATGGAAAAAGCTACATCCATTTATTTATTCCTTATGTGAGGAATGAACATTTCTTTGGCCTTCTCGCTGGTACATGCAGCATGTACAATAAGCCACAGAGTGTGGTTGTGAGAATTACAGCCTCACTTTTTTGTATTTACATGAATAAGGCTGAATTGCCCTGATTATAAACCTTAACCCTAACCTTCCCAAATCCTCCAAAATCTTCTTTGCTGAAGTGAAGGATTTTGAAGGATTGAGGTTACATGCTACATTATAGATGCTCTTTGCTAAAGTGAAGGATTTTGGAAGATTGAGGTTATAATTAAGGCATACTTGCCTTTCCATGGTACATGTACATGTACATCCATGTTTGTTGTAGTGATTGCAAGGTCAGTGCTTGGGTCAGTGGACACTGTTTATTGCTCCATGCATGCAGGGAGGGTCCCTGGCCATGTACACGTATCACAGATTAGAAAGCAAATGGGCCTAGGGAGTTAGGGTTAAACCTTGCCTTTAAAACAATTCAAATGTGTATTGTATAAGAGTATGTACAGTATTTCAATGGTTTATCAAGGCAAGGCCTTGAGGCAATTTACATGTACACTGTTCATGTTGCTGTTAGTGATAGTGTACATGTCGGTTTGTCTTTCATATACTCAAAACAATTTAATATACTCAAAACAATTTAGGGAACACCGGATTTTTAACATCAAATAGGTTTGAAATGTTCCATGAACCGGGATTTTCATTTGCAACTTACACATGTACATACATGTACGTGTAAGATTTATTAAGATTGATTAAATTCAAACTTTTCTAAAACTTGTCTACATCCAAATGTACACAAATAATGACATATGTTATGTTATTCCACATGATTTGTTAAAATACAAAATGTACAGTGTACATTTTTACACCACCTGTAGTCCTGTATAATGTGATGTGTACATAGTACATAAATATGCAAAGTGTATGCCTTGATACAGTACACGTACACGTAGGTGTTTATACTCAAAACAATTTAGGGAACACCGTATTTTTAACATCAAATAGGTTTGAAATGTTCCATGAACCAGGATTTTCATTTGCAACCCCCTCTCTCTTTCAGTAGTCATGTCATGAAATGTGTAATCACTACATGCATCCTTTATCATCCGTTTCATTGTGCAGTTGTTTCTCATCAATTCTGTGAAACATTGTGTTTATCTGAAATACATGTAAATGATCTTGCTTTAACTGAGATTATTCCGGTGTTCCCTAAATTGTTTTGAGTAGTATATAATGTACATTAGTACAACTCGTATGTATGTACAATTTAAAGGGACAGTATCGTCACGATCAGAGCAGACTTTCAACAGGGCATGGAATCGGTGTCCTAGTTTTAAGATGAACACAGTGACTGAAAATTACTGGCTCAGTTATACAGCAGCGGTAATACATACATGTATGTGACCTTATCATGTGGGGTATTATTTTCAGTCAGTGAATAAATCTAAAACTAGCACTCTGATTCCATGCCCTGTTGATCGTGAGGATATCGTCCCTTTTACTGATTTTTTTTATCGACAGGTACATGTATATATATGAAAAAGTACAGATCTGACATGTACCTGAACAATTTTCCTGCATAATTTGAGTGCATAAGCACTCAACTGGACTGCACTGTACATATATTTATGTAGGTACAGTACGGTACGCACTCATGCATTGATAATTAGTCAGAGTGCATGTAGTGAGAATACAATTCAAGTGTTTGTCTACAGGTACATTATAATTAATCTTTCCTTTGTGGTCTTCCAAGGTTGTAGAGAGCTACATGTACAGCCATGTAAACCCCCCCTGGATCAGGAATGGAAAGCAATAAAGTGCGCCCTCAAAGGGTTGTGCATGAAGGTTTGGCTTGAGAATGTGTAACCTCATCAATTTAAATAAATTACCTCTGTCTCCAACCATCTGAAACTCCCATCCCTGCTTAATTTATAGACCTTTCAAATCATCCCATTCTTTTTCTTTTCTTTTTTTCTATCCATCCAGAAAACAGCGTCATGAAGAACCCCATGCTAGTAGAGAGAAGCAACCTTCTGAATGTGGCTAAACTCTGCATCAAGAACCTTATTGAGTCTGCTCTGGCTGAGTCGAGGACCTTAGATGATCAGCACGTACCCCTGCATCAGTTCTTTGTTGTTATGGAACACGTCCTAAGCCATGGATTGAAATGTAAGTCCCTTGCGGTGATGTTTAATAATAATAATAATAATAATAATAATAATGTGGACTTACATGTATATAGGCGCACGTAACCACCAAACTGGTGCTCAAGGCGCATTACATTATAAATTACCCCTGCTCATCATGCTCATAAATCATTCCTGAAACCTTCTCAGCTCCCTGGGGAGTATACAGCTCAATTGCTGCCATTTCAGCGCATATGGGCTAATCAAACACAATAACCAACTCTGCCCTCACAGGTACCAATTTACCCCTGGGTGGAGAGAAGCAATTATGGTAAAGTGTCTTGCTGAAGGACACAAGTACCCCGGTCGCGGTTGGGATTCGAACCCACATTCTGACGACTCAGCCATCAGAACACAAATCCGATGCACTAAACCGCTCGACCACGGCACTTCATAATTGATGAGGTGTTGGGGGGGGGGGGGGGGTGGTGGTGTGGGAGAGGGATGGGATTCAAAATCTACTTTGTCGACTATGATTAACCCTAACCCCCTAGGTATTCTGGCTAGGAACCTTCCCGAATCCTCCAAAATTCATCAGTGCACTTTTGGAAACATGCCCTCATCTTCAAAATGCACCATGCATTTTTGTTGATCTTTCATATTGAGCACATACATGTGTAGCCAGGTACTAATGGCAGGTACTAATTTTGCCCCATTTGAAGAGGTGAAAGTACCAGTTTCCAACAGTGCTGAATTTTCCCCAAAAAGTGCCCCTTGGAGGATTTTGCAGGATATGGGGTGGTTTAGGGTTAATCATGAGCACAGTAAATTTTAATCCTATGACTGCAAGGGTCAAAATCAGCCAAAATGTTGATATACTTGCCAAGGTGCATGTATATCTAGTGCACTTAAAAGTCAAACACTGTCAAACCTTACATGTAGTAAGTACATTTACAGGTCAAAATGAGCCAACCGTTTTTGACTGGTAAAAGCATTGTCTGGTATTGTTCAGGGTGGTCAAAATGACAGTAAAAACCAGTCAACACCGGCAGTTGACTGAATTTGACCGCTGTAACTACATTATGTCAACTCATTTTGACCTGTAAATGTACTTACAATGTATTACACATGAGGTTCAACAGTGCACTAGATATACATGTACCTTGGCAAGTATACATCAACATTTTGACTGATTTTGACTGATTTTGACCATTGTAGTCATAGGAGGGATAATAATAATAATATGATAATCTGATAATTACCAGTGTTGCACCTGCCAATGATTACATTTATTGATTGGTGTATACCACTGATCTCTATACTATTACTAACTGGATAGGAGATCGCGCTGATTAGCTGAAGCTCATTGTTCGCCATCTTTGTTCCACCAAGAAAGAAGGCGCATGCGTGACGGTTTACTGCTACCCGACCGACGACAGTGCCGAGTGCTGCTGAACCGGTTGTTGTTATTGTCTGTATGCTAACATGACATTTGACTCTTGACCTTTTGGAGGAACCAACATGGCGGTCGGTTACTTCAACTTTTTATAGGCCAATCAGCGCCCATCTCCTATCCAGCTAAGTATAGAGATCAGTGGTGTATACATTAGTAGTTGTGATATATGTGATTTTTGACGACTTGTTTCAATACTTTTTACCTTTTCAGCTAAAAAGACATTTTTAGACAAAAAGAAGTCTTTCTGGGGTGCCTTGGAAAGCCTCGAAAAGATTACGTCGGACGCAGAAGAAATAACAGATAGTGTCAGAAACTTGCCGGGGATCAAGTACGTTTTGAGCTTTATTTGTTCATGTTCTGTCTGAAATGTAATCGCAATCTGGGCTTCAGGGCTGTAGTTACACAACACAAAACTGAAAGAGAGGCTATTTATACATGTAGGATAGTCTTTTTATTTTATTTTTTATTTTAATATTGTTTTAATCCATTGTCTGTAATTTGTATTATTGTTTGTATCAAATCGTAACTCGTTTGTAGTCAAGGCCTGTTAAATTTCCCCTGTGTGGGATTTATAATAAAGTTTCCATCTGCTGTGTCTATCTATGTATCTTGTCTCCCACTATACAAAATTGCTGGATCGATTGGAATTCTGCCGTGCTGTGTTTTAAACGACTTTTTTCACATCGGGGTATGAACGTTTGCCCGATTTGTGCGGCCTCTCGTAGCCACCATATTTTATGTATGGGGAATTCGGTCTGGTTCCAATAACCGCATATACATGTATCACTTTTTTCACTGGTTGGCAAAAACAAACAAAGATAACCACCTCCCCGCCCCCCCCCCCCCCCAAAAAAAGAAAGAAAAAAAAGTGCATCACCACACCAATTTTGAAACCGATCTATGACCAGAAACCGGAGACTTTTTTTTGTGGCCTAAAAAAACTAATCTTGTTTATTCACAGGACAAGTCTGGGAAGAGGAAGAGCCTGGCTGAGACTCGCCCTTATGCAGAAAAACCTACCAGATTACTTCAAGACACTTCTAGAAAGGAAAGACATTTTAAGGTACAGTAAGAGAGGCTGAAGGTGTCGTGTTGTCACCTAGCGTGTCTCCCCTCTGGTACCTGGGCAAAATCAATCATGTTACAGGTCTTTATAACCCTAATTGTATCTCCAAATCCTCCAAAATCCTTCTCGTGATTTTGCCTGATTTTGATGGATACAGTACTCCACAGTATAGCCCAGTGAATACAGCATGTAGCCATGTGTACCAAATCCATCCAACTCCACCGGCTGCTTTTGTTGGATTCAGTGACTGTGTATAGCCAAGCCATGGATGCTTTGCATTTGCCAATGTACCAATGTGTACCAAATCCATCAAACACAACCGGCTGCTTTTGTTGTATTCAGTGACTGTGTATAGCCAAGCCATAGATGCTTTGCATTTGACACTGTACCAATGTGTACCAAATCCATCCAACTCAACCAGCTGCTTTTGTTGGATTCAGTGACTGTGTATAGCCAAGCCATGGATGCTTTGCATTTGACACTGTACTAATGTGTACCAAATCCATCAAACTCCACCGGCTGCTTTTGTTGGATTCAGTGACTGTGTATAGCCAAGCCATGGATGCTTTGCATTTGACACTGTACTAATGTGTACCAAATCCATCAAACTCCACCGGCTGCTTTTGTTGTATTCAGTGACTGTCACTATGAACATCTCCTCCGTGAATGCACCGTGAAAGCTCGGTGAATTGCACTTTTTCCGTGAATTTCACGGCGCTCGTTCCCATTTCACGGTGTGAGAGCACCGTGAATGCACCGTGAAACCACCGTTAAACAAATCTTTTGTTTGGTCCTCGGTGAAAGCTGGGTGAAAACGCGGTGAACCTCGAAAGCTCAGTTGAGGCCAGCTCATTAACTACATCAAAGGAAGTTATCCTCTTGCCCATTGTTGACGCTTTTGTGCATGTGATAATCCCTCTTGGATGGAAGGTAAACACACTAAACATAACGGTACTGTTGGTATTTTCTTCCTCCAGCTCCATGGTTATAGGTTGCTTGAAAAATTCTGCTACGACTTGACGGGCAGGTTACATTTTCGGCATTGCAATTTGCGTCGCTGATCGCTTGCAACGATACAGGGGCCCCATTGCTTTTTGTTTGGCTTTCTTTAGCAGTAGAGGAAAATACAGTAGGCCTTCGATGTCCGTTAACAATAAATGTAACTGTGAAATGATTAAATTCGCTGCCAAGGCTCATAGAAAACACAATTCTGGCAGCTACAACAATCCTCTTTAACCCGGCAGGACTTTGGCGAAGGTCGGTCTCGTGTTTGTATGTTTGCAAATTTATTTATGTTATTGTTTATGAACCCGGTGAGGTTTATAGTTTTGCGATATGACTCGATTAACGAAGCGTCGCTTTATTCACGTGTCGTACCCGTGACTTGTGTGAGAGCGCGCCCGCCGCCAGCGAAACCGTTGTTGCAATCATTCACGGTGACCTCTAGTGCACGTTCAAAATGCATGCGCCGCCGATTACCAGCAGCGACCATGTGCTCGCAGTCGGGGCGGGGAACCCGTAACAATTACACACTTGCTTACCACCACACGCGGTCCTCATTTATTTCCAGGATCGTGTAAACATTACCAACGTCAAGTGTCATTATCTGGGTTCTTTCCTCCATGATTCATGTGTTTCTACTTTTTCCGTGCTATGATGTACTTTATGCTTTACAAGGAATCGAATTGTTTTTATTCAAAGCAAATGGATTAATAATGATACTTGGCTTGTCACTTGAAATAATTTATTTGGCAATAGGCCTATGTATTTGTAAATATAAACAGGAAACTGAACATCAACAAGTTACCCTAAATATAAAGCTTTTAGGCCTAGTCATGCACACGTATCAAAAGCGATGCGCTAAATAGTGTTTAAAGTTTATATTGATGATTTATATGTACGAAGTTTTAATACCTTGACGGTTGTGCCTACACTTGTCATTGATAACAGATCGAATTATTACAAACGGCTTTAATTTGTTCTTCTCCATGGAACTGTCGCTTTACAACATCTTAGTCTTACAATAATAAAACTAATCCTTACTCAAAACATAGTGCCATCAAAATTAGAGTTTTTCGTTACATGAGATGAGAAAAAGGGACATCAAACCTCGGACGAATGACGATGCTCATTGATTGTTGATTACATCAATAAAATAATAATCATGAAGTTAAATTATCTATACCGTAAGAAGTTGATTGTGCTTTATAAATTGGTTTCTCAGACAGCAGCTGCTTCCATGAGTCATGTCCCCTGACGTGCTGATACAATTACGTGGGTAGTACACTTGGAAGGAGCCAGGCTGAAGTGCGCCCTCTTCGTTCAAGAATTGTTTTCTTTAAAAAAAAAATTTCATTCCCAACAATTCATTTATTTATTTATTTCAGCTTTCTTTATTCAGGGTAGCAACGATTAAACTTCACAAAATTGTGTTATGATAGCTGAGTTCAAAATCGAATCATGCCTTGAATTTTCAATAACATACATGAAGCCGCTAAGAAATAATGAGCAAATTTGTTGACAAATTTGAGACTCTTTGCTCAAGTACGAGGTGCCCAATATCGATCCGTGAACCACAGAGATTGCCCGGCCGAACGCGTCGCACGTCGGCCTGGGGTCGACCGCGTGCAGCGTGTACCAGATTCAGATTCATTCCTTGTGTCTCATCGTTAAAGATTTCTTTCTTAGAAATCCTTGCCAAAAAATCACAACGCTTTTATTAAACGTCACCAAAATTGTCTCATGATATCGGACCGTAAGTTCGAATCATGTCTTGAATTTTCAATGACCTACATGAAGCCGCTAAGAAATAATGAGCAAATTTGTTAACAAATTTAAGACTTCACTTTGCACAAGTACGACTGACTTCCACTGTAGAGATGTTTAAGAAATCCTTGCCCAAAAATCACAACGCTTTTATTAAACGTCACCAAAACTGTCTCATGATATCGGACCATAAGTTCGAATCATGTCTTGAATTTTCAATAACATACATGAAGCCGCTAAGAAATAATGAGCAAATTTGTTGACAAATTTGAGACTCTTTGCTCAAGTACGAGGTGCCCAATATCGATCAGTGAACCACAGAGATTGCCCGGCGAGCAGCGTGCCGTCGGCCTGGGGTCGACCGCGTGCAGCGTGTACCAGATTCATATTCATTCCTTGTGTCTCATCGTTAAAGATTTCTTTCTTAGAAATCCTTGCCAAAAATCACAACGCTTTTATTAAACGTCACCAAAATTGTCTCATGATATCGGACCATAAGTTCG
Organism: Zoroaster sp. YZ-2022; assembly: GCA_029582265.1. Taxonomy (NCBI): domain Eukaryota; kingdom Metazoa; phylum Echinodermata; class Asteroidea; order Forcipulatida; family Zoroasteridae; genus Zoroaster; species Zoroaster sp. YZ-2022. The sequence continues at coordinate 17,749,558 of CM055824.1, read as the reverse complement.
AATCATGTCTTGAATTTTCAATGACCTACATGAAGCCGCTAAGAAATAATGAGCAAATTTGTTAACAAATTTAAGACTTCACTTTGCACAAGTACGACTGACTTCCACTGTAGAGATGTTTAAGAAATCCTTGCCAAAAAATCACAACGCTTTTATTAAACGTCACCAAAACTGTCTCATGATATCGGACCATAAGTTCGAATCATGTCTTGAATTTTCAATAACATACATGAAGCCGCTTAAGAAATAATGAGCAAATTTGTTGACAAATTTGAGACTCTTTGCTCAAGTCGAGGTGCCCAATATCGATCAGTGAACCACAGAGATTGCCCGGCGAGCAGCGTCGCACGTCGGCCTGGGGTCGACTCCAGCGTGCAGCGTGTACCAGATTCAGATTCATTCCTTGTGTCTCATCGTTAAAGATTTCTTTCTTAGAAATCCTTACCAAAAAATCACAACGCTTTTATTAAACGTCACCAAAATTGTCTCATGATATCGGACCGTAAGTTCGAATCATGTCTTGAATTTTCAATGACCTACATGAAGCCGCTAAGAAATAATGAGCAAATTTGTTAACAAATTTAAGACTTCACTTTGCACAAGTACGACTGACTTCCACTGTAGAGATGTTTAAGAAATCCTTGCCAAAAAATCACAACGCTTTTATTAAACGTCACCAAAACTGTCTCATGATATCGGACCATAAGTTCGAATCATGTCTTGAATTTTCAATAACATACATGAAGCCGCTAAGAAATAATGAGCAAATTTGTTGACAAATTTGAGACTCTTTGCTCAAGTACGAGGTGCCCAATATCGATCAGTGAACCACAGAGATTGCCCGGCCGAACGCGTCGCACGTCGGCCTGGGGTCGACCGCGTGCAGCGTGTACCAGATTCAGATTCATTCCTTGTGTCTCATCGTTTAGAAATCCTTGCCAAAAAATCACAACGCTTTTATTAAACGTCACCAAAATTGTCTCATGATATCGGACCGTAAGTTCGAATCATGTCTTGAATTTTCAATGACCTACATGAAGCCGCTAAGAAATAATGAGCAAATTTGTTAACAAATTTAAGACTTCACTTTGCACAAGTACGACTGACTTCCACTGTAGAGATGTTTAAGAAATCCTTGCCAAAAAATCACAACGCTTTTATTAAACGTCACCAAAACTGTCTCATGATATTGGACCATAAGTTCGAATCATGTCTTGAATTTTCAATAACATACATGAAGCCGCTAAGAAATAATGAGCAAATTTGTTGACAAATTTGAGACTCTTTGCTCAAGTACGAGGTGCCCAATATCGATCAGTGAACCACAGAGATTGCCCGGCGAGCAGCGTCGCCGCGTCGGCCTGGGGTCGACCGCGTGCAGCGTGTACCAGATTCAGATTCATTCCTTGTGTCTCATCGTTAAAGATTTCTTTCTTAGAAATCCTTGCCAAAAAATCACAACGCTTTTATTAAACGTCACCAAAATTGTCTCATGATATCGGACCATAAGTTCGAATCATGTCTTGAATTTTCAATGACCTACATGAAGCCGCTAAGAAATAATGAGCAAATTTGTTAACAAATTTTTAGACTTCACTTTGCACAAGTACGACTGACTTCCACTGTAGAGTTGTTTAAGAAATCCTTGCCAAAAAATCACAACGCTTTTATTAAACGTCACCAAAACTGTCTCATGATATTGGACCATAAGTTCGAATCATGTCTTGAATTTTCAATAACATACATGAAGCCGCTAAGAAATAATGAGCAAATTTGTTGACAAATTTGAGACTCTTTGCTCAAGTACGAGGTGCCCAATATCGATCAGTGAACCACAGAGATTACCGTAATTTCCGGAATATAAGCCGCGCGGTGTATAAGCCGCACTACCCCAAAATCACCAAAACAAGATTCATGCGTCAACATATAAGCCGCACCGCGTATAAGCCGCACACACAGAGGCCCGCCGGACGCCACTCACTGTCGGTACTTCGCCACAAGGGGGTCATAAAGGGGGTCATTGTGTTGCGTTCGAGTCAAAATGTATTGAAAGAGACACAATAGCATACCTGCTAACCTTGACAAGTGAAAATTCGTAATAATAATAGTAAAGTTTGGCACATTTTACGCATGTCCGAAATACATGTGCATGTACAGGAATCAACGGCACTGCTTGTGGGATCGATGTTTCTTCGACTCCACGTGTTTCTTGATATCGTTAAGGCCACCATGGCTAATGCAGAAATCCGTGCTGCATATTTTACAAAATGCGTTAAGTTCCCCAAGTTTGGTGGCAGCAATAACTGGGTAGCTTTCTGAGTATTTATCTCGAAATTTCTGCACCATTTTTATTTTGCTGTTCCGTTCCCGTATCACTATTTACGGCATTCGAATGTCGAGCGTAGTCCCGCTGGTTGCCTGCTTTCTGCACAACGTACATGTAATCACTACAACGGCAACCAAGCGAAGCGATGACTCATCGCCTGCCACGCGTAACTAATTTTCCTATTGGCTCCTTCCACAGACTACGATATAACGAATTTTCCCATTGGCTCTCTGGTACACGCATGGCATAGACTACGATCTACGTCGTGGATTCTGATGTCGCTGGCACTAAACGTTGCAACGGTTTTTTCAGAAGTTTTGAATAAATCTGTGTGTATCGAGGTCCGCTCACTAAAACTGACAATGACCAGACCATTTTCGCTACGAACAATAACAGTTTTTAGGTTTCTGTTTCTGTCTGTTTACCAACGATTTTTGCTTAATTGTGCATTGTGTTTTGTTCTTCAAGATTCATACCTCGGCGTATAAGCCGCACCGCGTATAAGCCGCAGGCAACTTTTACCGTGTCAAAATCAACGTATAAGCCGCGGCTTATATTCCGGAAATTACGGTACCCGGCCGAACGCGTCGCACGTCGGCCTGGGGTCGACCGCGTGCAGCGTGTACCAGATTCAGATTCATTCATCGTTAAAGATTTCTTTCTTAGAAATCCTTGCCAAAAAATCACAACGCTTTTATTAAACGTCACCAAAATTGTCTCATGATATCGGACCATAAGTTCGAATCATGTCTTGAATTTTCAATGACCTACCGGTACATGAAGCCGCTAAGAAATAATGAGCAAATTTGTTGACAAACCACTTTTGTGCCACTGTGTAACAAAACGTCTAATCTGCCTTTTTCGTCGAGCAGAAAAGTAGCAAAAATTTACCGTGCTTGTCTTCAAACCGAAAAGCAAAAAGGCAGAAAGCTGAACTTGTTTAAAGACAAAGAAAAGCGGAAAAAGGCACTTGCAACAACGTTCAATCTGCTTTTTCAATATTTAGAAAGCTGAAAAGCAGATATCCACTTTTCGACCTCCACAGCTAGTTGGCACCATTCTTGGATTTAAATTTTTGCGGCCATCTTGGAAAATAAATAAAACGGCCTGCATCTTCTTTCTTGTGAAGTGTCGTGGCCGAGCGGTCTAGATTACCGGACTCAAGTTCTGGTGTTAGCAGCAGAATGTGGGTTCGAATCCTGGCCGTGACAATTGTGTCCTTGAGCAAGACACTTAACCATATTTGTTTCACTATAATTTTTATTTCTGTAACAAGCATGACTTGGATAAGTTTATGCAACCAGTAATACGCCATAGTTTTGTAAATTTTCCGAGAAATGCTAAGCCAACGGTAAGTGCGTCATTTCACGAGTGCGGCGAATTACGTACAATGTACATGGACGATATGTTGGCCTCATAAAAACAGTATTGCAACACTTACAGTTTATGTCACCAAATTAAAACAATAAATAAAAAACACAATGTTAACCCGAAAAAACATCAAGTTTTATGCATTTGGATGTGGCAGTATTCAGTTCACTTTTTTTTATTTTATTTGCTAGTCGACCCTTTGACAGCATGTTGACGACCACCAAAAGCGAAGCCTAGCCCTGGCCACGTAATGTACATTTTTATAACATACACGTTTGTGTACGGTACAGCGACACGAATCGACGATCAATGCGTCAATGCTATAATTATATCCGACGCACACGCTGCATGCACGTCTATGTACAGACTCGGCATGTATTATTTACGTTGCGTGTGTTTTGACTAAACTAATCCATTCATCCAAGATAAGCGCACAATGGGAGAGGTTATTACTACTAAAAGCCTAAACCATGCCTTGCTTTTGTGTCAGTGCAATAGGATTAAATCCACTGTATAACAATAGGAGACATACACTCGGTGAATACTCGGTGAAAACACCGTGAACGAAACCACTGGGGCGTAAGCACCGTGAACTCGCCGTGAAAATGCATTTTCACGGAAAAAGTGCAATTCACCGAGCTTTCACGGTGCATTCACGGAGGAGATGTTCATAGCCAAGCCATGGATGCTTTGCATTTGACACTGTACCAATGTGTACCAAATCCATCAAACACAACCGGCTGCTTTTGTTGTATTCAGTGACTGTGTATAGCCAAGCCATGGATGCTTTGCATTTGACACTGTACCAATGTGTACCAAATCCATCAAACACAACCGGCTGCTTTTGTTGTATTCAGTGACTGTGTATAGCCAAGCCATGGATGCTTTGCATTTGACACTGTACCAATGTGTACCAAATCCATCAAACACAACCGGCTGCTTTTGTTGTATTCAGTGACTGTGTATAGCCAAGCCATGGATGCTTTGCATTTGACACTGTACCAATGTGTACCAAATCCATCAAACACAACCGGCTGCTTTTGTTGTATTCAGTGACTGTGTATAGCCAAGCCATGGATGCTTTGCATTTGACACTGTACCAATGTGTACCAAATCCATCAAACACAACCGGCTGCTTTTGTTGTATTCAGTGACTGTGTATAGCCAAGCCATGGATGCTTTGCATTTGACACTGTACCAATGTGTACCAAATCCATCAAACACAACCGGCTGCTTTTGTTGGATTCAGTACTCCACAGTATAACACAGCGAATAGAGCATGTACCAATGTGTACCAAATCCATCAAACACAACCGGCTGCTTTTGTTGGATTCAGTGACTGTGTATAGCCAAGCCATGGATGCTTTGCATTTGACACTGTACCAATGTGTACCAAATCCATCAAACACAACCGGCTGCTTTTGTTGTATTCAGTGACTGTGTATAGCCAAGCCATGGATGCTTTGCATTTGACACTGTACCAATGTGTACCAATGTGTACCAAATCCATCAAACACAACCGGCTGCTTTTGTTGTATTCAGTGACTGTGTATAGCCAAGCCATGGTGCTTTGCATTTGACACTGTACCAATGTGTACCAAATCCATCAAACACAACCGGCTGCTTTTGTTGGATTCAGTACTCCACAGTATAGCTCAGCGAATAGAGCATGTACCAATGTGTACCAAATCCATCAAACACAACCGGCTGCTTTTGTTGTATTCAGTGACTGTGTATAGCCAAGCCATGGATGCTTTGCATTTGACACTGTACCAATGTGTACCAAATCCATCAAACACAACCGGCTGCTTTTGTTGGATTCAGGACTGTGTACTTGTCGTTGCATCAGTGCAACCAGGTCGTATCATACATTAGTTATGTCCTTGTTGCTGACATGGATTTTGTTCAGTGCAACAAGGTCGTATCTTTTTACAAAGTTCCAGGATGAACACACAAAACCAAGGGAAGAAGATACGACGTTGTTGCACTCAATTGTTTTAATGTATGCAAATTTATGCACTATTGCCCATACGACCTTGTTGCATTTTTATATACGACCTTGTTGTTCTGACAGGACGATATATAAAATACTAAATTAATATTTGTAGTTTTGAATGGTTTACTCCCAACGTGTTTTATTTTATTTTGTTTTAATCAATAATGTAATATTTATAACCCCAATTATCCCAAATCCTCCAAAATCCTTCTCCTGGTTTTGCCTGATCTTGATGGATTCAGTACACCACAGCCCAGTATAGTCCAGCGAATATAGCATGTAGCCATTTGTACCAAATCCATCAAGCTCGACCGGTCATTCCCAGTCATTATATGTGTGTGTGTTTACATGGTTAAACCATGCATAGTTTGATCCCTCAAAACCGTTTGAAAGGTTTTGAAAGGTAAGTAGCGATGTGTAGTGGTTTCGTGTGGTAATGTGTCTACACTACATGAACACATGGTAATATGTTCTACACAGTTATTCCACCTTTCAAAAACTGACAGACGAAGGGTTTTTCCCGCTGGCAAAATGGACTGAGAATAAGAGGTTTAAAATATATGGTTTTTCAAAATTTAATTGCTTCGTTTTTTATGTTTTGGTCTTTTTAGTGAGTGGTACGACCCTAATGCTCTCCTACTAGAGGAGGAGGCAGCAGTCATTGCAGGTCTGTTGGTAGGACTCAACGTCATCGACTGTAATCTGTGCCTGAAGGGGGACGATTTAGACTCCGCCCCCTCTGTCATTGACTTCAGCGTGTATCTCAAAGATGGCAACTATCTGGACAAGCCTCAAGAACCGTCAGGGTAAATCTTATTGATTCTCTTTTGTTTGTCTTTGTATTATGTTAATTTAACATGGTCCTGCTTCAAAGCTACAGTACATGTAAGGCCCCCCCAAAAAAAAAAATTCTCCGGTTTCTGGTCTCTACACGCGTCGCATTTTAGTTTTTTCTTTATTTTTTTTGCTATGAATTGCAATTGCAGCCAAAATTGATGGATCGCTTGGAATTATGCTGCGCTCTCTTTTAAATGACTTTCAGATAGGGGTATGAACGTTTGCACAATTTGTGAGGTTTCTCTTAGCTACCATAAGGGAAATTTGGTATGGTTCTGCATATACATGTATCACGTACAATGTATTTCACTGGTTGGCGACTGGTTGGCAACTGTTAACAACTGATTCAGTTCAGTGAGCACACATTCCTCTACCCACCTCCCAGGATCCCAGTCCCACCAGTTTCCCGCCTGCACGCCTCAACGCACTAATCCTCCAGCATCCAGCCATCGCGTGATCCTCCAGCAGCCTACTTAAGCAGCAGCGTCTCCCAGAGTCCGGCATTCTCCTGAGGATGATCAGAGCGTACTGATCGAAACGTCGAGTAGTAACCTCCAGTTCTTTTCAGAACTAATTACTACTCAATAGAGAATTTCACATGGTGTCAACCGCAATTAGTCTTACTTAAAAAAAAAATTACCAACAAAAATTTTAAAAGCAGACCTATGACCAGAAAATGGACACTTTTTTTGTTTGTTTTTGGCTTAACACCTGTACATGTATTTGTTCCCCCATGCAGAGCAACCGAAAATAGCTTACCATAATTTCAAACTGACCTAAACTAAAATGAATTCATAAATGCCCAAGAAAGTTTAGGCAATCTGATTGGACAAAACGTAATAACGTGGGGGGGGGGGGGGGGGGGGGTTAAAAGAATGGATGGTAAAAGACATGGCTTATCAAAATCAGAGCAGCGTGTATGTGGCAGCTGTTTGCCAGCTGTTTTGTGCGAAGCGCAATGCGCATTTGAACCAATTAGAGTGACGAAGATTGTTTTGCATCTCGCTGACTCATGTTCTTTGAAAGTGTTTCGTGTGTCCCTATTTCTATGTGGCTTTAATAATCGACAAAAATTTTAATTTTTTTTTCATTTTGAAAATGAAATAAATACGGGCATTTATGAATGGGAATAAAAGTTTGACGCTTGGTCATTACTGCAGGTTAATGACCTGTTTTGTGCGTGATCAGGGTCACGGCTTGGTCCTTATCGCCCAAAACCGGTCATTTAACGACCGCCCGACAAACTTTTATTCCCTTAATAAAATACAACCCCCAAAATACTACCAAAAAACTCCCCTAAATTGCTGCACAAACTTCCATATGGATTGTGTTTCTGATGACTGATGATTTTGAGTCGAATCCTGTCATCGTTTGTATTTGCCAGTGGTTGGCTGGCCAAATACCAGTTAAAAAGGCAGCGGACTAGTCAAAACTCGTCTCCTAGTAGTCCGGCAGGCTAGTCAAAACCCCTCTTCTAGTAGTCCGGCAGGCCAGTCAAAACCCCTCTGCTAGTAGTCCGGCGGACGAGTCAAAACTCCTATCCTGGTAGTCCGGCAGGCTAGTCAAAACCCCTCTCCTGGTAGTCCGGCAGGCTAGTCAAAACCCCTCTCCTGGTAGTCCGGCAGGCTAGTCAAAACCCCTCTCCTGGTAGTCCGGCAGGCTAGTCAAAACCCCTCTCCTGGTAGTCCGGCAGGCTAGTCAAAACCCCTCTCCTGGTAGTCCGGCAGGCTAGTCAAAACCCCTCTCCTAGTAGTCCGGCAGGCTAGTCAAAACCCCTCTCCTAGTAGTCCGGCAGGCTAGTCAAAACCCCTCTCCTAGTAGTCCGGCAGGCTAGTCAAACCCCTCTCCTAGTAGTCCGGAGGACTAGTCAAAACCCCTCTCCTAGTAGTCCGGAGGACTAGTCAAAACCCCGCTCCTACACTGTAGTAGTCCGGCAGGCTAGTCAAAACCCCTCTCCTAGTAGCCCGGTGGGCTAGTCAAAACTGCTCTCCTAGTAGCCTGGCGGGCTAGTCAAAACACCTCTCCTAGTGGCCTGGCGGGCTAGTCAAAACTGTTCTCCTAGTAGCCAGGCGAGCTAGTCAAAGCTACTCTCCTAGTAGTCCGGCAGGCTAGTCAAAACTACTCTCCTAGTAGTCAAAATTACAAAGACTGCACTGAATCATAGTTCTTTTTATTTTATATTTATACAGTTCTTTTATTCCACTGGGCCATGAAAAGTAATCTCTGATTCTCTTTGTCCTATATGTACATTGTATCTCAAAAATATTGACAATTGTGGTCCACCCTGTGGATCCTTATAAGAAGGACTTTAACCCTAACCCCTAGGTATTCTGGCTAGGAACCTTGATTTTTCCTGAATCCTCCAAAGTCCTCCAGTGCACTTTTGGAAACTTATCTTCAAAATGCACCATGCATTTTCGTTGATCTTTCCTATTCAGCACTTATGGCCTGTATTTCTTGCCAGGTAGTAATTTTGACCCATTTGAAGAGGTGAAAGTACCAGTTTCCAACAGTGCTGAATTTTTTCAAAAAAGTCGCCCTTGGAAGGGTGGTTAGTGTTAAAAACATACGGACCAGTGAAAATGCATGCGGAATAGCTAAAAGTCAAACTTTTACTGGCTTGTGAAAACAAAAGTTAAGGGTAACCCCTGATCATGTGGTGCATCTGTCCTTGAGCAAGACACTTTACTGTAATTACTTCTCTTCACCTAGGAGTATAAATGGATACCTGTGAAGGTAGAGCTTGATATTGTGGTTGAAACAGCCTCCAAAGCCCTACAGTTGCTCAGGGCTGAAGAAAATTACAGGAATGATACTGGGCCAGTGACCAGGGGAAATATGTAAAGTGCATTGGGGAAAATTATGTGAAATGGGATAACATACATGTAAGAATGGAGTATCTGTATTCTATTGTAACGGGCATCAGTTTTGATGAAATTCTTGCGTCGGGTGATAAACAAATGATTTAATTTTGCCCTACACCGACGTGTGTATAGCACTGTATACTCGGTGCTTTCCGAGTGTCTGTGGAAAAAAAACTTCACAGGCGACTCGGGTGGGACTCGAACCCATGTCCTCCTGCTTATCAGTATCAGTTTTATTCTACCATCTTTTTTGTTTTTTTTTGTTTCAGAGGTGAGTCTATACATGTAGATGTAAACCTGACGGCCGTTCTAGATCAGAAGAACTACCTAGAAGAACATAATAGACACTTGTCGTCACAAGTCACCGTCCTCCAAGCTAAAATCAAGAGCCTTGAACAGTCTAGTAATCAAGCCAAAGAAGAGGTGTGGACTAGGAGGGCATCCCCAGGGGGTGGGGGTTAGGGAAGGGGTGGTTAGGGGTACCCACTCAAACAAAGTAGACAGCTGACGTCATAGGTTACTGTGCTCTGAAGCTAAGATCAAGAGCCTTGAACAGTCTAGTAATCAAGCCAAAGAAGAGGTATGGACTAGGAGGGCATCCCCAGGGGGTGGAGGTTAGGGAAGGGGTGGTTAGGGGTACCCACTCAAACAAAGTAGACAGCTGACGTCATAGGTTACTGTGCTCTGAAGCTAAGATCAAGAGCCTTGAACAGTCTAATAATCAAGTCAAAGAAGAGGTGTGGACAAGGAGGGCGTCATCAGGGGGTTGGGGGTTAGGGAAGGGGTGGTTAGGGGTCCCCTCAAACAAAGTAGAGAACTGATTTCACAGTAAATGCATACGTTTGAGTTCTTTGCATTAAGTCAGGCCTGGAGTTTTCAGTCTTGTAGGGGAAAGGCCACTTTTCCTGAGTAAAGGGCACTTCCATTAGAATATCAGAATGTCTATGGGAACATTTTGGAGGGGCACCAACCAAGGCCAAGACTGGAGCAGTTGAGGCCGTTGTCTCTGTGGCCTCTGTGTAATTCCAGGCCTGATAAGGGGCGAACACAATTTTATAAGGAAAGTTTTTTTATAAGGTTTAAGGCTTTGCATGGTGGAGTATCGATATTGTTTCGGTTTGCGGTAACACCATGTATTTATCTCAACTATCGCTAAGTGAGGTAACAGGTTCTGAAAAGAACCTTATCACACCACCTTGTATCTCGACTGTCGCTAAGTGAGATTATGGTTCAGGGGAGAAGCAATATCGGGCAACTCGTTTCTCAACTATCGCTAAATGAGAATGTGGTTCAGGAAGAACCATGGGGACTTCTCTACGTTTTAAATAGCGTGCTCTAATCTTCGACAAAGATTAGAGCATGCTAATCGAAACGTTGCCCGATATTGGTTCTCCCCTGAACCATAATCTCACTTAGCGACAGTCGAGATACGAGTTGTGCGATAAGATTCTTTTCAGAAGCTGTACCTCACTTAGCAAAAGTTTTTTTTATATTAAATATATAAATATGAAGTCCTGGCATCACTGGGTAGCACTCTCATTGTAGTGTTTGTTGTTTCTCTTTCGTGCAGCTGGCTGTGGCAAACAACAACATCTTGTCAATTCAAGCTGAAAATGACAATCTAAGAACCGAGAATACTTCCTTGAAGAAAGATGTCCACCGCAAACTTCAAGTAAGCAAAGTTAAATTGTCCTGCTAAGCCACAAAGAAAATTCCAGATATTTATAAATATTTTATATACCGATGTGTACATATTGTAACAAAGATATTGGTTGCGTTCCAGTCGTCCTAGTACAGTATTTCCAAGTTCACGAGTGGTGACTTGAAGGAAGTCTTTGCTCACTCGCAGTTCACAACTTGGATGAAGGCTAATGCGCAAATGCATTATGTGTATTATACACATAATGCATTTGCGCATTAGCCTTCATCCAAGTTGTTAATGTGGGAAGGTACATGTAGGATAAGTCCTAACCCCTGGCACAGCTAGATGGGATGAACCAGTGGGGCCATGCCCTCCCTCTCCCCTTCCACTTCCCCCTTCCACTTCCCCCATTCCCCTTTCCCCTTTCCTTTTCCCCTTCTCCCACCCCCGCCCCCGCTCCCTCCCCTGCTCCCTCCCCCGCTCCCTCCCCTGCTTCCTCCCCCGCCCTGATGCCATTTCGAAGGCAGAACAATTTCAAGAACCTGGTACTGATGATTCGATTTGATTAATTTTCATGCCAAAAAATTTACACGATTCTTATAAAGTGCACATATCCTAGCGACTAGATCAAGGCACTGCACATTACTACCCCTGCTCATCAGACTCATAAATCATTCCTGAAACTATTCGAACCCACATTCTGACGACTCGGCCATCAGAACACAAATCTGATGCACTAAACCGCTTGACCATGGCACTCCACAAATTCCTACTGGACAGCTTACCAGGAGGAAAGTTACAACTGAAACCAATAAAACATTGCAAAATAGAATTTTGTATTAAGCAAGAATATAATTACACAACATCATTATGATGTGTCCCTGCAGTATTTAAAAAAAATTAACACCCCCCCCCGCCTCTTTTTTCTGCCCTCCACCTCTTCAAAACTCCTGGGTACTTCCGGCTACGCCTGTTGTCCCAACCCTTCATCCGTGTCAGAAATACTAGCACTTTGTCCCTCTCTGATACCATATACATATATGTGAGTTTTTACACAGCTTCTCTTCTTACAGAGTGTCCGAGCAGACATGGATGTTGAGCGAGAGACATACAATACGTCCAGGATCGGTCTCAATGAACTCTACGGTGATGCTAAGGACCAGTTACAGCAAGAATCTCAAATGAGACAGGTAATTGGAATTAACACTTCTTTCTGTTTTGGTTTTTTGGTGGGGTGTGGGTTGGGGGACACATTTCAAGATGTGTCCTGCGGGAGGAAGGAGAAATTTTTTATGGAATACAATTTTTTTATTAAGGCAAATTCTGCCTTAAAAATAACCCATGAAAAGCCATTGGCATAGAGATCTGTTTTTGTTGTAAATTTTATGCTAATATTTTTAATGTAATTACCTCTTTTTGCTAGGTATGTTACCAATTATGAATATGCATTATCATTGAACCATTCAGGATGTGATCAGTTTAATGAGCTGGGGTAATAATTTACTTAAATTCATGAATATGTGTTTTTCTCAAAGCAATTTTATGATGTACATGTAGAAATGACAGTGATAAGATAATGCTTCAATTCATGAATATGCAATTTTCTTTTAGCCAATGAGGAAGCATAGTAGAAATGACAGGTATAATATATGCTTCAATTCATGAATATACATTTTCGTTAATCCATTTTCAGGAAGTATGTGGTAGAAATGACGGGGATAGTATATGATTCAATTCATGAATATGCATTTTCCTTTAAGCCAATTAGGAAGCACAGTAAAAATGACAGATAATATATGCTTCAAATCATGAATATACATTTTCTCTGAACCAATCAGGATGTAGAGCAGGAGCTGAAGTTGCAAGTCATTCTGAAGGAAGAGATGGAGATGGCGATGAGATTAATGGAGAAAGACATCCATGAGAAACAAGACACGGTCGTCTCGCTCCGCAAACAGCTTGAAGACATTAAAACAATCAATATCGACCTGTACAACAGACTACAGGTAAATGCCAGGGACAAGTGCCAAAGTCATGGTACAGCTAAGCCTTTGAGAAGCCCGGCCAGGCCCAGGCCCAGGCTTTTACCCTGCCTACTGGCCTATATAATGAGCTCTGTTTGCCTGGGCTAGGCCCTCCAGAAGCCCAGGTTATGTTGATTGGCAGGTACTGTATTGTTACAGGATTAAGATTCACAAAACACAATTAGGAGGCCAGGTTAGCCTAGGCCTGGCCAGGCCAGGCTTCTCAAAGGCTTGGCTGTACCATAACTTTGGCCCTCCTCCATAAGGCCAGTTCATATTTCACACGAACGTGAATGCAAAAGGAAGGTTTCACCGTCGAAACCAGCCGTCGGTCCATGCCAGATTTAATTTTGTTTGTTTGTTTGTTTATGCTTGCCTTTCAGGGCAAAAAGAGAATCAATTGTTTATCACACCGACGCAAGAATTTCATCAACCTATGCCTTTCAGTCCGTTCTTGTTCTTGTTTGTTTTATTGTACGGACGCAGTTTGGAAAGCCTCTCGACAAGCTCTTAAGCTTTTTAGGCAATCGTGCAGGCCTGTATTTCGTGCAGTATTTGTTTTGTCTGTTTCTATAATTGTTTCTCCGACCTTGATATGTGTAATCTTGTGTTTTTCTGTCAGTCTGTTCACTCACTGTAAACAAATCATGTAAATGTACAGCAAAATGCAGGCAACTCTATTTCCAACAATTTGCTGTATTACAATTTTACATAACAAGTGTGTTAAACTGATGTACACAATTTCTGTAAACGCTTAATAATGAAACTGCAGTACGTTTCCATATTGTTTGCCTACATTTTGCTGTAAATTTACATGTTTTTTTTTACAGTGCTTGTTATCATGTGTATGTTTTGCATGTTTTGTCCCTTCATTCGTTTGTCTTCCTGTTTCTCTTTGGTTGTTTGTTTGTCAGTTTCTTTGTCTCTTTTTGTAATAGTTTGCTTGTATTTTGTCTTAATATTGTAAGTTAAAAGGCTATTTTGATGTACATGTAGGCCTATATATGTGTATATGAATTGCGATGTGTATGTTTAAATTATTTATGAATCTTATATTTTTGTATACTGCCTGTAAAATGATCTAAATAAAAAATTTAAAAAGATTTAATTCATGTTTCTCATAAATAATTGTTGGTATCATCACCATCTTAAAACCAGTTAAGCTTTTAGATATTGAATTAATTTGTTTTCTTTTTAAGTACAATGTAGTTAACCAATGATGTAACGCCCTTTAATACAATAATAATAATAATAATGTGGACTTATATAGCGCACGTATCCACCAAACTGGTGCTCAAGGCGTATTGTATTATTACCTCTGCTCATCAGGCTCATAAATCATTCCTGAAACCATCTCAGCTCCCTGGGGGAGTGTACAGCTCAATTGCTGCCATTACAGCGCATATACATGTAGGGCTGATCAAACACAACAACCAACTCTGCCCTCACAGGTACCCATTTACCCCTGGGTGGAGAGAAGCAATTATGGTAAAGTGTCTCGCTCAAGGACACAAGCACCATGGTCGCGGTTGGGATTTGAACCCACATTCTGACGACTCAGCCATCAGAACACAAATCCGATGCACTAAACCGCTCGACCATGGCACTCCATATATACATATGCAAAGAGGAAACATCTGTCCTTATAGCATTTCCATTTTAAACATTTTCAGGCCTGTGATTGCTCAGGAAGTTTCCTGATTTCAGGGGTTTTTACAAATCTCCCTTTGCCTCAAAATTTTCTTGCAAGAAGAGAAGTAGCCACCAAGGAAAGAAAGAAGTAGGCCTGTATTGTGTCCAAACCTCTAGTGTCTTGTTTGTGGGGGTTGTGGAGAGACTGTAAATCCTCTGTAATTAAACATCCAGGAGGTTCAGGGGCGCTTTGTCCTCTAGCCAATAGGGAGACCCAGACCCGCTACCCATTTTTCAGGATTTGTTACTTTTGTCGAATCACATCCCTGTATTTGTTTTGCAAAGATCCAAGATTTTGATCAATTAACTCCCACTTGCAGTCTCATTCTTTATCTTGTGGTTTATATACAAAGTCAAGCAACATCTCACGCCAGCACAAGTCGGAACTTGTCGGGAAACTAGAGTAGAAGATTTTTTTGCAAAGATCCAAGGTTTTGATCAATCACTCACGCTTGCCTTGTAATCCATCCTCATTCTTAATTATCTTGTGGTTTTTATACACAGTCAAGCGTCGGCTCGCTCCAGCACAAGTCAGAACTCGTCGGGAAACTCGAGGAGAAGAATCAACAGATGGCTTCCACCATTACCCAGATGGATGAAAGGTTAGTCACACAGATTATTAATGTAACAGGCTTCCCACGCTTGGCTCTCTTTGCATTGTCCAGGTTAAGCTTAGGCAATATCATTTTTTTTCATCCACGACATATCGTCAAACATACATGAATATCACGATTCTCGATAGTAACGCGATTATTTTGTTTTCATTCACGCATGATTGCTTTAGAGCCGACAACCACAGGTATGCATTCAATTCCCAACACTCAATCCATCTGAATTAGATTTCTTTTGAGTGGTAGTGGATAAAGAGAAATGACAGAGTTCTGGGTCTGGACCCTGTGTGGCTGCTCCTTTGTGATCTGACAGTCGGCTAACCACTGATGTACTTCGCTTTTGTTTCTCACTTCTGAAAGCTTGAAAAGGCTGGCCTAATTTTTGTTTCCATGGAATTTCTGAGTTGATTCACAATCAAATTTTTTTTGTTTAATCGCGATATATTTTTTTAAATCGTGATTGGCCGATATCTTGATAACTTGAAAAGGTTCTCGATATCGTAATCGAACAAAAAAAGGTATCACGACATTCGATATTATCGTGTTATCGCCCAAGCTTATCCAGGATTCCTTGTAAAAAACAGTCCCTATCAGCAACTGGATTTTGGAGTGTGTATTGACGTAAGTAGAATTTGTTTTACATGTACAGCGGACATTCATTTGAGTTGTCACACATTGTGGGATAAAACTGTGAAGAAGGGTGGGGTCATCCAATCCCCTAACCCCTCTCCCCTTCCCCACAGATGTAATAAGTCATACTTATATAGCACATTAATAATAATAATAATAATAATGTGTGGACTTATATAGTGCACGTATCCACCAACTGAGTGGTGCTCAAGGCGCATTATATTATTACCCCTGCTCATAAGGCTCATAAATCATTCCTGAAACCATCTCAGCTCCCTGGGGAGTATACAGCTCAATTGCTGCCATTACAACGCATATAGGGCTAATCAACCAACTCTGCCCTCACAGGTACCCATTTAACCCCTGGGTGGAGAGAAGCAATTATGGTTAAGTGTCTTGCTCAAGGACACAAGTGTCACGGCTGGGTTTCGAACCCACATTCTGCTGCTAACACCAGAACTTGAGTCCGGTAAGCTAGACCGCTCGGCCACGACACTCCACGACATAGCCATGCAATGTCCTGATGCACTTTACATTATTTCCCACGGCAAATGAGCCAATATCATTCCTGTAATCTTTCTCAGCTCCCTGGGGGAGTATACTGTACAGCCCATTATGTGTAACCTTTTTTTGGCGCTACAGGGCTAATCAGACACAATTACCACCTCTACCCTCACAGGTACCCATTTATACTCCTGGGTGAAGAGAAGCAATTACAGTAAAGTGTCTTGCTCAAGGACACAAGTACCATGGTCGCGGCTGGGATTCAAATCCACATTCTAATGACTCGGCCTTCAGAACACAAGTCCGATGCCCCAGACCGCTCGGCCATGGATGGGCAAATACTGAAGCAGTAAAATGCCACAATAATGCGCCCTGCTATACCAATTGCTTTGTAATGAAAACAAAAATTTTTGGAGCATTTTTGCCATGAAATAGTCAAACAAATGACTGATTTTGGTGAATAATTTGTAGAGACCCATCGATGGTCGGTGTATATCATAGCCCTCTATCAGTGAAAATGAATACAGTGTCGTGATGACAGGGATGTTGTCATCAGGTGATTGTTTCCTGTACAATGTATGTGTATGTGACGGCACTACATGTACGCATTCCATTGCTATCTGGCAAAATTACGAAGTTGCACTATCATTGCCCTATCGATCAGCGGTGATCTGAAACATGCGCCCTCAACAGCTCATGCACGGAGGGGAGAGCAGCATTGCACGAAATATTTACTGTGAACAAAATATGTCAGTTATTGCAGAGGTAGGCTGTTCTTGTTTGTGCTTCACTGCTGATAGGCATGTACATGTATGTATCCTCTGCATGCACGCATTACCAACCAGTTTACCCGATTAGCCATGAATTGCTAGCCGGTGTCGGACATCCGTCACAAGCTTTACATGGTGACGTCATATGTTTGGGCTACAGTCTGGGGAAAATTTCATAGAGTTGCTGAGCAGAATGAAATTGCCGAGCAGAATAAAATTGCTTACCGGAATAAAATTGCTTACCAGAATAAAATTGCTTACCAGAATAAAATTGCTGAGCAGATTTCTTTGGTTACCACAGGCATGCAACTTTTTTTTAGCTGATCAGCTGATCAGCTGATTTCCTCTTTTTTTCTTCTTTAATAATAGTGCTATAGAAAACTGAAAAAACACTGTACAAAGTTTTGTGTGCTCGGCCGTTTCCCCCTTTTTTTTTGGCAATTACAAAGTTGCATGTCTGTTACCAGCCAAACGTTCATACAAAATGTATGCATTTTGGCTGGTAGTCTGTTTTATATTGCTGAGCAAAAATTCTCTGCTGAGCAGCTCGATGAAAATGGCCCCAGGAGCAAATATATATTGACATACCACTAAGCACATACAGGTTTCAGACAGGAACCCCCCCTAAACCCCGAACATTGGTTGAGCGCTTTGATATTTTCGGTACCGTATTTCACAGGCGATTATGTTTTGAGCATTGTTCAGGGGAGCGTGTGGGTGTGTCAATAACTTTTGCACTTGATTGTAGCAAAACTCTTGTCCACTGACTACCAAGTTAAAGGGACAATATCGTCATGATCAACAGGGCATGGAATCGGAGTGCTAGATTTAGATTAACTCGGTGACGATAAATAACACCCACATGATACGGTCAGATTACCATTGCTGGTGCATAAATGAGCCAGCAATTTTCAGTCGCTGTGTTCATCTTAACCCTAACCCCCTATGTACTCTGGCTAGGAACCTTCCTGAACCCTAACCCCCTATGTACTCTGGCTAGGAACCTTCCTGAACCCTAACCCCCTATGTACTCTGGCTAGGAACCTTCCTCAACCCTAACCCCCTATGTACTCTGGCTAGGAACCTTCCTCAACCCTAACCCCCTATGTACTCTGGCTAGGAACCTTCCTTAACCCTAACCCCCTATGTACTCTGGCTAGGAACCTTCCTTAACCCTAACCCCCTATGTACTCTGGCTAGGAACCTTCCTTAACCCTAACCCCCTATGTACTCTGGCTAGGAACCTTCCTTAACCCTAACCCCCTATGTACTCTGGCTAGGAACCTTCCTTAACCCTAACCCCCTATGTACTCTGGCTAGGAACCTTCCTGAACCCTAACCCCCTATGTACTCTGGCTAGGAACCTTCCTCAACCCTAACCCCCTATGTACTCTGGCTAGGAACCTTCCTTAACCCTAACCCCCTATGTACTCTGGCTAGGAACCTTCCTGAATGCTCCAAAATCCATCAGTGCACTTTTGCAAACATGCCCTTATCTTCAAACTGCACCTTGCATTTTCATATTCAGCACTTATGGCCTGTACTTCTTGCCAGGTAGTGATGTTGTCCCATTTGAAGAGATGAAAGTACCAGTTTCTGAAAGTGCTGAATTTTTTCCAAAAAAGTGCCCCTTGGAGGATTTTGATGGATTTGGGGTGGTTAGGGTTAAACCAGGACGCCGATTCCATGCCCCGTTGAAAGTCTGCCCCGATCATGACGATCGTGTCCCTTTAATTGTTGTCTACACCACGTTATGTTGTTATACTTGAGTATAAACGTTCATTGTGATACATGTAAGTGTTATACTGCATGCTTGTGTATTGTATTTTGTGATAAATTAGTCACTTTTTATTGAAAGAAGTGCACGCCTTTGGTAATTACCTAATCAAAATGACTGAATTATAATCTCACGATTTACTTGATGTGAAGTTGGTGATGGTCCCAAACATCCATGAGAAATTATTCCATCTGACACGTCATCACTTTTTTGAAAACATGAAATGTGTCACAAATTTGAAATGGATCGTAGTCGGGATTCATTGTCCGCATTTGAAACTCATGCCAACAACTTCTGAATGCATTTTCAATATTTTCTCGTTCACGACACGATGAAATGAGGTGAAACTTTTAGCGGTTGGTTTATATACATATCTCGTCATTCTTATAAAGTATGGATGCATTGACAGACATTTCAAATCACTTTTATAAAGAAGATGCTCTGTTTTTAAGGGGGAAAAAATTGATGATCCCTATAAAATAAGTTGTTTTTTATAATACGTTTAAAATTTTATATTTTGAAATTCCTAAAACTGTTTTGCTTTTCAATTGAGTTTGTTTCTCGACAGATTTATTTATTTTGTATTTTTAATTAAAACAAATTAAACAATTCTTCACATTCCTTGCTCTCCATGCCTGCTTTTTTCCCCCCCCCATCTTTTCAAAAAAACTCACTTCTTGTTCCTCTTGTTATTTATTTATTTTTCATACCTGCATAATGTGTCCCTGTGATTGTATGGCTATTGATGTTCATGGCTCGCTCGTTGGTGGCGCACTTTTGTGATCACGTGACCCGCATGCTCACAGATTGAAGAAGGCGGAGAGGGACAAACAGGCGGCCGAAGAAACGTCACGCAAATTGGGACAGCAAATAGCGGAGAGGGATGTCAAGCGGTAAGACATTGATACATTTGTGTGCCACCACAAGCAGTATCGTATCCCCCTCAAGTCGCTGTTCTGTGTCTGTAACCATTAAGGCAATCGTGAATGAGTTGTTTTTTGTTTATTTATTCATTTGTGTAGTGATTTCAGTTATTAGAAGAACATTAGAGAGCTCACATGTTTTTTTCACAAAATTTGTTCTTATGTACTTCCATTCATGAAAGGAAATCATAGTATATTTTGTATGAATGTTATGAAATAGCATTTACTTTTAACCCTCCTACTACTACAAGGGTCAAAATCAGTCAAAATGTTGATATACTTACCAAGGTACATGTAGGGCCTACATGTATATCTAGTGCACTTAAAAGTCAAACACTGTCAAACCTTACGTGTAGTATGTACATTTACAGGTCAAAATGAGTCGATCGTTTTTGACTGGTAAAAACATTGTCTGGTATTGTTCAGGGTGGTCAAAATGACAGTCAAAACCAGTCAAAAACGCCCCTGTGTGCACATTTGGGTCAACAGTCAAAACAGACATGTTAATAATAATAATAATAATAATAATAATAATAACTTGCATTTATAATGCGCCTTTTCCTGAGGATACAAAGCGCAGTGTATTATTTTCCCTGCTCATCAGGCTCATAAGGCTCGTAAATCATTCCTGAAACCATCTCAGCTCCCTGGGGAGTATACAGCTCAATTGCTGCTATTTCAGCGCATTAGGGCTAATCAACCAACTCTGCCCTCACAGGTACCATTTAACCCCTGGGTGGAGAGAAGCAATTATGGTTAAGTGTCTTGCTCAAGGACACAAGTGTCACGGCCGGGATTCGAACCCACATTCTGCTGCTAACACCAGAACTTGAGTCCGGTAAGCTAGACCGCTCGGCCACGACACTCTATAGCAACTTCCCACTAAAGTGCAGCTAGAGTAGGAGCAGAGATGCCAACATTTACGATTTGGGCGTAATTTTTATGATTTATTGAGTCCAATTACGATTGTACGATCCTTGTATCAATTTTTGGCCAGCCGCGAAACCAACGATGTAAAGAACCACATGTGTTTACGGCACGCGCACCGTAGTTCATCAGCCGTTTACATGACAAAAATCTTTCGTTAGGCGAATTACTCTTTTTCAATTTGGAATGTTGGCATCTCTGTAGGAGGGTTAATGACCAATTTAAAAAAAAAAAATTTAAATATGTCTTTTTTAGAATAGTAGTCTGGTGCTCTATTAATTTAGCAAAATAATGGTTATTGGCCTTACGTTTCGAACCTAGCAGGTTCTTTTTCAAAAGCAAATAGAAAGAACCTGCTACACGTAGGTTTGAAACGTAAGGCCACTAACAGTTATTTTGCATTTATACTACAGGTCCTTTAGGTTGGTAAGCAGTTTGCAACAGCTCATAGACAAATCCCAAGATGACGAAATTAACGTTGATCTGCGCACTTCCGGGTTTGATCACGAGGCTCTCGGTGTTTGACGCATGCGCTGTATGATGGGAGCATGAGTCGTTCTATTGTCTACCTCGCATCGGTGTTGTGACTTGACACAGAGAGCCTCGGTTTCAATGCGGAAGTGCGCAGACTGGGTCAATTTGAAATTTGTCTATTATTGAGTTCTTTCGGGTACACCATGTAATAATCTCTTTTTGGAAGAAGTGATGGCTCTGAGAAGAGCTGGTTGGTTTGTTCTCAACCGTCTCTTTATCTGTTATTTAGCAGCGAGACTCTGGTGTATAAGTCTGGTAGGATTACCAGGCAATGGTGCATCTCATCAACTACATTTGTCATGACTCAATATACATGTATAGTGCATGTAGGTTTCCCCAAAACAGTATAATATGCAAGTACATATGTATAATGCACCCACCTGTACTTGCAGTATAGAGTAGCCTCCGACCCTCTAATTTGCACCAATCAGAAATCGCCACAACAAAGCAGGATTCTAACAACAGAAGCAGCAGCAGCTTCTCCCAACTGTCCTGACGATGGCTAGAGCAGGCTAGACAAAACGTAGAGAAGACCTGCACGGTTCTCATCAGAACCATAATCTCACTTTATATTGACAAGTGAGATAACCGGCTTGGTGTTACCGCAAAGCCTCCGACCCTCTAACTTGCACCAATCAGAAATCGCCACAACAAAGCAGGATTCTAACAATAACCTACATGTACTTTTGCAGCAGCATCTCCTAACTCACTGTCCTGATGATGACTAGAGCAGGCTGGACAAAACGTAGAGAAGACCTGCACGGTTCTCATCAGAACCACAATCTCACTTTATATTGACAAGTGAGATAACCCGCTTGGTGTTACCGCTAAACCGAACTGATAGTAATACAGGAAGCCAGTTGGACATTTTTACCAAATGTTTCGTTTGTTCCAGCTCGTTTTTTTTGTCTTTCCAGTGCCGCCGTGGAGACAGACCTGAATATTGAGCAGGAGTGGCGTTCCTCCCTCCAGAAGGAGCTGGCCAAGGAGAAGGAGATGATCAGCCAGCTGAAGGCGGAGATGCTGGATGCCAAGAAGCTACAGGTGGAGCTGGGAGCACTCACTGACAAGCACCAGAAGCTCAGAGACGAGTGCTCCGGACAGGAGCAGGCGCTCTGTGAGATGGGAGACAAGTTGAGCGAGTGAGTTGACAGGGCATTTTCATTCCGGCGCCTCAATTTTGTTCAACATTTTTCTCACTTTTTTTTGATACCCCGCTTGCCATGCTA
Source organism: Zoroaster sp. YZ-2022 (assembly GCA_029582265.1). NCBI lineage: Eukaryota > Metazoa > Echinodermata > Asteroidea > Forcipulatida > Zoroasteridae > Zoroaster > Zoroaster sp. YZ-2022. The sequence goes on along the minus strand of CM055824.1, from coordinate 17,726,901 downwards.
ACCTCCTTGAATGAGTAGTCATTTGTTTAACAGGAGATCATTGAATAGAGAGTTTTTATATTGGGCAGTACAAATTTGTCAACATTTTCTCACTTTGGCAGGCCTGTGGATTCTCAAAACCAGTCATAATCCTGTGGTAGAGACATACTTTTAATCCCTTAACCCTAACCCCTAGGTATTCTCGCTAGGAACCTTCCTGAATCCCTCCAAAATGGAAACATGCCCTTATCTTCAAAATGCACCATGCATTTTCGTTGATCTTTCATAGTCGGCACTTATGGCCTGTACTTCTTGCCAGGTAGTAATTTTGTCCCATTTGAAGTACCAGTTTCCAACATTGCTGAATTTTTCCAAAAAAGTGCCACTTGGAGGATTTTGCAGGATTTGGGGTGGTTAGGGTTAATAATTGTTTAATTCTGTTGCATTTTTTTCTTTTCTTTTATTATAAGGTCAAGGTTGAAAATGGAGAACATGCAAGAGGTGGTGCAATCCTTGGATAAGAGGGTGTGGGCAGACGACAAGGAAATTACTCACTGCATGCAATGTGAGAAAATCTTCTCTGTCGCCAGGAGAAAGGTAAGCTACAGAGCCTATGTTACTTTAATACTGAGCTGAAGTATTCAGAGAGATTTACCTCATAAAGATGAAAAGTATTTTTGTAATAAAAAAATAAATAAAAATCACTTACCAGCACTGCAGTGTTTAAAGATGTATCACTAGGGTTTATCAATGTGTTTGTCTGGAGTGTTGTGGCTGAGCGGTCTAGCTTACCGGACTCAAGTTCTGGTGTTAGCAGCAGAATGTGGGTTCGAATCCCGGCCGTGACACTTGTGTCCTTGAGCAAGACACTTAACCATAATTGCTTCTCTCCACCCAGGGGTTAAATGGGTACCTGTGAGGGCAGAGTTGGTTGATTAGCCCTATATGCGCTGTAATGGCAGCAATTGAGCTGTATACTCCCCAGGGAGCTGAGATGGTTTCAGGAATGATTTATGAGCCTTATGAGCCTTATGAGCAGGGGTAATAATATAATGCGCCTTGAGCACCACTTAGTTGGTGGATACGTGCACTATATAAGTCCACACATTATTATTATTATTATTATTATTAATTGTTCATCCAAACTCTGATATTTTACTTGAGGAAAAGAAAACAAATTTGAAGACTCATTTGTCAAAGTAATCAAAGAGAAACAAGGTTTTACAGTCAATGTGTTTCACAATCAATTTATTGTGAGTCCCGTCATAAATTCATTTGTTAAACGGAAATCAGTGTTTTGATGAAAAAGCATGGTTACAAAGCATTGAGGAGTACATGTAGTTACAGAAGTGTGCTCTCCAGCGAGTTTCAGTGGTTTAATAAATTTCATACACACATTTAGTTCTTCATGGCCAAATAAGCACAATACAAAGTGATAACAAAATCAAGAAATGCCAGTTGGAAGCATTGCAGAAATGATTTGTATTAGACCGGGAATAATAATAATGCACCTGTACTTGAGGACTTGGGAGACGGGTGGTAAATGCATCAGGCTTTGCTCTTGCACCAGTGATCCCACTTCTGACACCAACTCTTTCTACCGAGACTGCAGCGGAAAACAGAGCATTCAAGTCTTACATGTTAGTGTTCACCTCCCATGCAAATGCCTGGATTCTAAACACAGACTAGTCTTGACTAGATACCAAAAACGGACTAGTCTAGACTAGATACCAAATACAGACTAGTCTAGCCACAGACCCACTTGTTAATCTAATGTGTACAATCCATTGATCAGAAGTTATTAACCCTAACCCTTTTCAGTAACTGGCTAGAGACCCTGCTCAATGCAATAGCATCCATCAGTTGTCCCAAGTGTGAAGCCTGCCGAGTGCAACAGCAAGAACCAAAGATCTGAGTATTTCAATAAGATCTATCAAATATTTGCTGTATTCTGTTCAGCATGGTTCAGCATGGTTATGGTTAATAAGGTCGATTGATTTGTTTTATTCAAGTCATTTAACTGTAATATTTTCAATATGTTATAAATTGTAATGCTTACAAGACCATTTGCCAGTTAAACCCAGTCTGGATTTAAAATACGATTTAAAAAACAATATAGATCTAGGCGAACGTTGAAGCGCATACAGTGCCTGGAAGTTCTGTAGACTCGTAAACTCTTGGCAGTTTATGATTCTTGCACGCTGTGTAATATGTGTGTTAAGTATTTGTGAATGTTGTCTCTTTCCACAGCACCATTGCCGTAACTGCGGAGGGATCTTCTGCAACCCCTGCTCAGAGAACGTCATTCCGCTGCCCGCATTTGCCAAGCCGGTACGCTGCTGCGACCGGTGCCACACACAACTCCTTCAACGCTACTCGGTATCGTAATGTATGTCTATGGTGCTCATGATATGTTGTTTGTAAGATAATTGCTGTTTAGATAAGAATCAAGTTTAAAATATGAAATACAAAAGTCTATTACCTACATGAAGTGTGCCATCAAGCATGGTTACGGGTTTTGCTCCCCCTGACTGGCCTGCCGTGGGGCATCATGAGATAAGCGTTTCCACGCAAAGCTAGTTCCTGGAGAACTTAGGGCTGTGCGTTTTCGGATATTTTTGGAACCGGATACCCGAAATCAGGAAATTTCGGATACCCAGATACCCGTTTTCATTTTTGTTGAAAACATGCCTCCGGTGGTGTTCAAATACATGTACTGTAAATGGTAACAAATTGACTTTTATAATACAGAGGATACCATACTTAAATCGATCTTTTCTTTATTGGAGTGCAATCTCTTGAATTTAAAGATAATTGTCTGTAAAAGTGTACACATTACATTGTTCAAGAGTGACAGATTTCTGTTCGCACCGCTAAAATGTTAAGTCTGAATTTTAAAAAGTCGTTTACGGGTAATTGGAACCGGAAAATGAAACCGGGTAATGACAGTTTCGCTCGGGTATCCGGATACCCGGCACAGCCCTAAGAGAACTAGACACAATCTTGAACTAGATGTGGGCGAACCATCTTTGGGGAGAACAATGGCCGTAATCGATAAACATGAAGGTGCGTGCGTGAGATAGAGTTCTCTTACATGCCAGGTAAGGTTCCCAGACTGCACTGCATCTTTTTGAGACCTTGTGTGTCAGTTTGTTGAACAAAATGTCACAAATGGGCCAAATCCATTGTTCTTGGAGTGCTTTGCCATGGACTAGGTTAGTACATGAGTGGCACACTTCATGTAGGTAATAGACTTCTGGTACTACATGTATGCCGTGGATTAGGTTAGTACACTAGTGGCACACTTCATGTAGGTAATAGGCTTCTGGTACTATGTCGTGGTCTAGGTTAGTACATGAGTGGCACACTTCATGTAGGTAATAGGCTTCTGGTACTATGTCGTGGTCTAGGTTAGTACATGAGTGGCACACTTCATGTAGGTAATAGGCTTCTGGTACTATGCCGTGGATTAGCTTAGTACACTAGTGCCACACTTCATGTAGGTAATAGACTTCTGGTACTATGCCATGGACTAGGTTAGTACATGAGTGGCACACTTCATGTAGGTAATAGGCTTCTGGTATAACTGATTAGGAGACCATTGTTCCGTCGGGCGCCAATGAGGCTGAAATGTTTGAGGTAAAATATGGTTCCCTTTGGATTATATAGTAATTTACATTTACCATGGTCTGACTGCTTGCCTTTGTTATCTCACTTTCCATCCTCGGAACATTTTCTATTGTCTTTTTTTGTTACCTCGGTCCGTCCATGGCCTGACTCTCCGCGCCAGCTTCTGATCCACTATCCCAGTTCTGGCTTTGCAAAACCACAGAAGCTGGTCTTACTCTATTTCACCTTGATTTCCAGAAAGAAAGCGATACTATGCCGAACAAATGTTGGTTCGACTAACCAAATGAAGCAAGGGGCATTATTAATGGGACAGTATCGTCACGATCAGAGCAGACTTTCAACAGAGTGGAATCGGTGTCCTAGTTTAAGGTGAACACAGTGACTGAAAATTACTGGCTCATTTATGTAGCAGCAACGGTAATATGACCTTATCAATGTAGGGTATTATTTTCAGTCACTGAGTTCATCTAAAACTAGCCCTGTTGATCGTGATGATATTGTCCCTCAAACCCTCCTACTACTACAAGGGTCCAAATCAGTCAAAATGTTGATATACTTGCCAAGGTGTATCTCGTGCACTTAAAAGTCAAACACTGTCAAAACCTTACATGTAGTAAGTACATTTACAGGTCAAAATGAGTCAACCGTTTTTGACTGGTAAAAACATTGTCTGGTATTGTTCAGGGTGGTCAAAATGACAGTAAAAACCTGTCAAAAATGCCCCTGTGTGCAACAGGCAAAACAGGCAGTTGACTGATTTTTGACCTCTACAGCAACTTCCCACTAAAGTGCAGCTCGAGTAGGAGGGTTAAGGCTCATCAAAGCCTTTGAAATCAATCTTGAACGAGCACACTGGTATCAGCCCAACCCAGCGATCGGCTTAACACTGCTGAGAGTATCCCTCGATAAAAAGTCTGGGGTTAATCCGTGAAGCGTCGTCCATGCTGTGTTTGCTGTCAATAACCCTCTGTAGTCTGTGGTTTGTGATGTACATGTGATGTACATGTAACCTGTAAATCTATATATATACTGTAAACATGTATTATGCGTGTCAATTTGTCACATTCCTGTTTTGTGTCGATAGTACGTAAAGTTGCACAAATATCCCTGGCTTACACTCCTGTACATGTATGTGTTATATTTTATATATATGAAATTAGCAAATTATTTCTAGAAGTTAGCAAAGGTTGTCATTCTTTGCTTCCATGTACATGTACATGTATGCCACATTTGCCTTGGGGATAATATGAAATTGAGAAGAAAAAAAACATGTTAGACCAAAAAAGTCTTCGGTTTCTGGGCATTTTTAGTTTACTTTTTTCTTTTTTTGTTGTTGCTATGAAACGATGTTCAATTGTAGCTAAAATTGCTGGATCGATTGGAATTCTCCTGTGCTGTGTTTTAAACAACTTTTTCACACAGGGGTATGAAGGTTTGCCCGATTTGTGTGGCCTTTCTTAGCCACTATACTTTGTGTATGGGATATTTGGTCTGGTTCCAATAACCGCGTAGACATGTATCACGTATTCCACTGGTTGGCAAAAAACAGATTACCAAAAAAGAAATAAATAAAGTGCGTCACCGCACCGATTTTGAAGTCGGCCTATGACCAGAAATCGGAGACGTTGTTTGGCCTTACAAATCGGTGCCTGGGTTAAGTGTACATTATAGTAATTTAGTCCCGTTGGAGTGCGATGAAACTCAAGATTTGTAACCTTTTTATCATGTAGTCCTGCATCAGAATTGAGGTTTTCAAACCTAAGGAGAAGGTTCATTATTGGTATTTGGTAACGTACGTTCATTTTAAACCTCTAGTTGTTAAGAAGTATATATACATGTAAACTGAAAGTTTCCTTACAATAAATACACTGTACGTGCTCACAATTTGGACAAAATATTCATAAATGGCGAGATTTTTTTAACGTTTTACTAAGCTTGGGCTTCGAATATCGCGATACCTTTTTTTATTCGATTATGATATCGAGAACCTTTTGAAGTTATCGAGATATCGGCAAGTCGCGATTATAAAAAAACGATGTCACGATTAAAATAAATCGACATTGTGAGTCAAGTGAGAAATTCCATGGAAACAAAATAAGAACGGTCTTTTCAGCTTTTGGAAGTGAGAAACGAAAGCGAACTACTTCAGAAGTACATACACGCTCTGCAAATGAATTTGCAATGATGTATTGTGATGCTTGTATAGAGGTACATACCATTGGTTATCAGCTCTAAAGCAATCATGTGTAAATGAAAAAAGAATCGCGATATTATTGAAAACCGTGATATAAAATTATGTTTGCCGATATATCGTGGATGAAAAAAATCGATATCGCCCCAAGCTTATGTTTTACATAAGGTTGCCAGACGGCAACTTTTTGTAATTTTGACCAAACAATTCCTTTTTTCTCTAAGATAAAAGCACCTCAGACTATCTTTGCAAACTTCACACAAATTAAATTTTTAGATAACATTTGGTTTAAATTGATAATCATGGAATAGCCAATGTCCTACTTCATGATTTTCATGCATGAAAATGGCTTAAAATCAGGAAGAGTTATGGACAATTGTAAAGAGTCGTGGGAAAATAGCTAAAAATTGTGAAGAGTCATGGAAATATCATATAATTGTTCATGAACAACTTTCTTAAAATCATTCAAAGTCATGCGAAAATGGCTTAATATTTTTCAAGAGTCATGAAAAAATTGTTTGAAATCTTTAAGAGGTTTTGAAATTGTATCGGTTCTTGTGAATGATGTTTCATACATGTGTACATGTACAGCATGCTAATTATTGTGATATTGCATTCTAATACGTACCTTCCACTGTTCATCATCATCATCATCCAATTTGATTCATGTGGAGTTGCATCCAGACTGTTAAATTATTAAACCTTCTATTAAGGGAGAAGAGCCAAAGTCATGGTACAGCCAAGCCTTAGAGAAGCCTGGCCAGGCCTAGGCCTAGGCTACCTAGCCTCCTAATTGTCTTTTGTGAGTCCTAATCCTGTAACAATACAGTACCTGCCAATCAACATAACCTGGGCTCCTGGAGGGCCTAGCCCAGGCAAGCAGAGCTCATTATATAGGCCAGTAGGCAGGGGAAAAGCCTGGGCCTGGCCGGGCTTCTCAAAGGCTTGGCTGTACCATGACTTTGGCCCTTGTCCCTAACTTTCGAAATATTTTCTTTGCACAAAAATAAAGTCTTGAGCAGTAAACATGCAGTGGTATACATAGAACTTAACATGTTGCTGCACAAAGTATTTGTGCTAGAAATTACTAAGGGATTTTGGGCATCGATGGCTGTGTGAACATTGTAAAATTTATGCTTGTTGTAACCCAGGGTGTTTTTATTTTCATATTTTATCCAAATGCATGAATAATTATGTACAGTGTTATACTCTGCTTTTGAAAAGCTGTGTACAAAATGTATAAAACAAAACAAAAATTCAGAGACTTTAATTTTATTGAATAATTTAATATGTAACCAAAGTTTATGTGAATGTAGACAGCACAGGTGATGGTTTTCTGTAGTGATGGTACATGTACTATTGTACTTGTATAAATAGAACAATAATTGTGTAAGTATTAGTAGACTTGCATCAGTGTACTCTTAGTCTTAATTGTATCTACATGTAGCATATTATAATCTGTATGCCATATTCATTTCCATGCAGTATTATTATTGCAATGTGAACAGAGGACTTGCGGAACATCTAATTGTAGGATTTCATGACCATATGACCCAGAATTCTAGCAAATGTGAGGGTGGTGGAAATAGGGGGCTAAAACAGTCGCAAAAACAAAGTCCTCCTTTCTTTCTCGGGCTGATGTAAATATAAATAATCATTATAAATCTGAATATTTTAGCGGGAAAATTAAATATTTTGTTTTGTTTTCAAGTGATGGTTGTCCTTTGAATTAAGAACATGTTTCAAATTTGCTTTATAGGGAAAAAGGGTGATGGGTTGGGAACAAAATCTTGCCGTTAAAAACAACTTTGAGATATTGCCCTCCTCGATTCGTGGAACTCACAGTCTTTTACATTTACATAGTGTCCATAAGAAAAGCAGGTCCATTTCACGGCAGGCAGCACTCTGTGTGTCTATATGCCTTCGCCAAAATATAGACTCTGTCACTGTAATACACAAAGGTGAAAATCCAACCTGGGCTAATACAGACCTATGTGCTGTTTTTACCATTGCTGTTACTGAAGGCAGAATTTAATCCTTTTTATTACTAATAATAACTCAATGCTGGTGCCACATTCTTTGGACTATGTCCACAAATCTGGATTAGGGTTAAATACAGAATACGCTGTTTCAAACTGTTAACCAACCAAAAGGTTCATAATACACATATAAATGCAAACCTGATAGTGTTAGTGGCCTTTCTCTTTTGAGAGAAATCATGCCAGGGTGAAAACATGAAGCATCTAACGGTTAGGATAAAAACTATGAACAAAATACACAATTTGCTCATTCCAAAGGAATTGAATTTTGTTTTGGTTGTCATGTATGCTGTACAAAAATGTAACTAATATCCACTAAGAATTCTCAATAACATAGCAATTTATTTGGAATTCAGCATCCTTATTTCTATTGTAATAACTAATAAGCCTATTTTTTATCATGCCCAGACAGATCCCTCCTACCTATATTCATAGTTTGTCTGTTTCATCAGGTAATAGATTAGAAGGTAAATAGATGTTCTACTAGTAAGATTCGTTATATTTATTTACGGTGCCTTGATACATGTTTATTACTTTGCACAATTTATTTGAAGACAACGTATTTTTAACATTATGTATCAGCTGATTTGAAACAATTACTGTAGTATTCAAGTAAATCAGGATGGGGGTGGGGGTGGGGGTTGTAGGGGGGTAGCTCAGACCTTCTTTGTGTTAAGTGGCTCATCCAACCTTTCATAGAGCTGCTTAGCAGATAAAATTGCTTACCAGAAAAATTAGCTTAGCGGATTTCTTTGGTTACCAGCCAAACTTGAATCCAAAATGGATGCAATTTGGCCGGTAGGCTGTTTTATTTTTGCTTAGCAATATTCTCTGTTTAGTAGCTCTATGAAATTTACCCCCCGTGATGAGGTCTCAGTTTCATAGAGCTTGTCAATAAGCTGCTAATGTTGTACCAGCCAAATTACCATAAAATATATACTGCTTCTAGCTGATTCTTGGCCCAGTTTTGCTGAGCAGATAAATTTGCTGAGCAGATAAATTTGCTGAGCAGATAAATTTGCTAAGCAGATAAATTTGCTGAGCAATCATTTCTGCTTATAGTAGCGCTATGGAATTGGTCCCTGGAAGCCGATGGAAAAAAATGCTTAGCAAAATATTAGGCTTAAGCAGGTTTGGTTGGTTACCAGCCAAACTTCCATTACAAAAATGCTTATACTTTGGCTGGTAGTCCGTTTTATATTGCTAAGCTAAAATATAAACTGTATGAAATTGACCCTTAAAAGCCAATATAGTGGAACTCATGAACATTTGGTTATGCCTAGACTGATCAAATTAGGGTATGGGCCTTCCCCGGTTCCAAGGACTTTTAAATTGTAATGATTTTTTGTGTAAACAATTAAGATACAGCTACTGAATCCGGTATATTTCTCCTAATTTCACTCCAAAAATAAATTCGCACCAGTCAGTTTCCCGGGTTTTTTTTATTTGATGATTTGACTAATCCGTTTGAAATTGACAATATCGTCACGATCTGAGCATAATTTCAACAGGGCATGGAATCGGTGTCCTGGTTTAAGATTGACTGAAAATTGCTGGCATATTCAAGAAGAAAAAAATGTCATGTCATGTTTGGTATTATTTTCAGTCACCGAGTTAATCTAAAACCAGCACTCCGATTCCATGCCCTGATGATCGTGACGATTTTGTCCCGTTAACATGTTTGTTACACATCAGTACAATACATTTAATACTGGGATTTTAATTACTTCCACACACAGAGCTTTCCTGCTGAGGATTTTATTCGAATAAATTAATGCCTTGCTTATCATTTGAAAAGTGTATACATTGTAATTTCTCGTTTACTGTGGTATGTGTATTTTTGAAAGAAGTAGGTTAGGATTAGAAATAGCCCAGAAGTGGATATGCGACACTTAAAGCGGTGGCATATATTATTTGACCCAATTGAGAGAATATGGGATTTCGTTTTATCTTGCCGTCTCTCAACTTTATTGACACGATTTTGGACTGCCGTAGAAATAATCTATAGGCCTATGGTAACCAGGGCTGTGGGGGGGGGGGGGGGGGGGATGAAACCCCCAATAATTTTCCTCATTGAGAGAATCTCTCACACAATGTTGGCTTTCTTGTCGTGTGAAAAGTGCTTCAGATACCTTCTGCTACTGGAGTTTCCTTCACCCATGTTTGCACTATCTTATGTCATTTGAGAAGCTCACAATTGTTCCTTGCTAGACAATTTTGACACCTTTGTCCATCCACGCTCTGAGTTATTTTCCAATAACGTGCGTGGATTAAGGTAGAGGGCCATACACTTGTTTGTGTACAAGATATCAGGTCACCGTCTAGGTATAAACATAGACCATTATTCGCTTCACCGCATTTACATAACTCACTGGGGTCATCAGTTTGTACTTGCCTACCCAAGGTAATTTGAACACGGTGATTGGATACCTAGATCTGAGCAAATGACTGCTCAAGAAAAATAAACTGTTTCTGTGGTATTCCAAGGGTTTTATTTCAGTGTTTAATTCTCCGTTTTTTCCCGACATCCATGACTGCGTTGGTTTTGCCCATCAATCGCCAATATGTTTTTTCAACATACAATATCCTATCACACCATAGAGAAAGGATACTTTATCATTTCTCTTTGCTTGTAGTAATAAGCAAGAATGATCCCGTTAATTTGTAAACAATGGCCTAGCCCAATAATATTATCACTATGCTCAATTATCACATACACTGACAACTATCATTTACTTTGTAATAAACAATTCCCCACTAGTTGTGTGACCATTCTATCAATTACTAGCTTCTCTCTCTCTCTCTCTCTCTCTCTCTCTCTCTCTCTCTCTCTCTCTCTCTCTCTCTCTCTCTCTCTCTCTCTCTCTCTCTCTCTCTCTCTCTCTCTCTCTCTCTCTCTCTCTCTCTCTCTCTATATATATATAAGAAGTGTTGAAATCTCCCTTTTTACAAATATGCCCCCCCCCCCTTCCAACAAAATAATATAATTTCTTCTGTAGCCTTTTACCCTTGTTGATTTTGGGACCATTGCATAACTTGCATACAGTTTACACGTAGAACACGGAATAATTGAAGGACAACGAAAACAGATGTAGTTGTTCCAATACCCGTAACATAACTTATTTTCTCTGTGGCTGTTCCCCCGTGAAGATTCCCCTGAGCCCATTACTCTGCACCCATCGGTTCATTTAAATATCAATGTGGGTCCGGTTGCCCTTAACAACCACCGTCCTAGTGACGACTCGTTGTACACAATCCGAGATAAACCGCTTAGCATGCTGTAGTGAAATAACTCCCATTCAACATCGGCAGCATTTGAGAAGCCTGTTCTATAGTTACAGGACTTCTGGTGTTATAAAGTCAAAACAAATGATAAATTAACAGGGTATAATTACGATTATAACTACGATTGTATAATTTGGAAGGAGGTTTTGGAGGAAGCACACAATCTGAAGGAACAAATATGTCGCAAGCTGTTATATCCCGACCGGCGTCCGTGCTGAACGTGGCGCAGAAGGTACCCAATCTACCGGAGATTCAGCACCCACTGTCCCGCCTGGGTAACCCGGACAAGCTCAACATCAGAGGGTTGTCGAGCAGCCATGGCGGCCGGCCGAGTAGCTACCCCGTCGTTGAGCCACAGGTTAGCAATTCTGCTCCCAGGATCTCCATGTCTGCTGGGTTTGGATCGGGCGAGGCGGCACGGCGGTCGCTACCGAGGATTCCCCGTCCCTTCTCGTACATTCCAGAAGGTGTAGAAGTGAAGGAAGCTGAGGATATCACCAAGACAAGATTACCTGTTTTTGGTAAGATTTTCAAATTGAAAAACCTTATTATTCTGAAACTGAAATCGTTTAAAATTGTTTTCACGAGAAAAGTCATTAACTTTATGTTTATATAAATAAATATGGGTTTAAATGGCTTCAGAAAATTACGAAATTGATAAATAGCTAACTTGAACATGACATAGATATCAGTGTTTTTTATTTGTAAAATAAAATAATTAAATGTTTTTTTGTTTAAAGCTCTATCCATACATTTTTTACCGAACTCGCTTTTAAAATACTTTTTACGCAGTTCAAGGTTCAACAATACAATTAGGCCAAATAAATTCATATGAACAAATCGACCTTTAATCCTGCTTTTATTTTCCCAGACACCATAACAATTCAACATTCAGTGTGCTCGCAATTTATCTTCGTCATCTGTCAATGATTTTTTTTTTTAATCTGGCGAACGGATGACATGTCGCCACTGTTTCTGTGTGCATTTAGTTATGATTCGCATCAGATGAATTAATCATTCATAAAAAATATATATAAAGAATCAACAGTTAACTGGTTACCCTAAAATGTTGATCCTTCATAATTATCCAGTAATTTATTTACAGTATTCTAAAATGTATGAAAGTCAAGCATATCGGTCGCCAGCATTTGTAATTTTCTTTTTGTCCTGACGTTCCTTCCTCCATGGCTCTGGTAAGAGTTTTGTAATTAATTGTTTTGTTTTGCTAGATGCTTTCCCCTTTTGCGGTCACCGCTAAACTTCAATAGCAACCGCGCCTCACCCGGAAAACACAAACAAACGCTAAGCTCTTGCCGAGCCACTGCTTATGCTCGCAAAATCAACAACCTGTTTTAATATTACCCCATGACTGTTAGCTTTTGACGTTCATGGCATGGCGTTTTTATTGGCTGACTAGAGTAGTTATTACAGAAAGAATTGCGATGGGGTGAACCACTTAATTGATTTTCTGTCCGTACGTGTTTGGTTTACACCAGCCTGTGGTCTGGCTTTTGATGAATTTGTTCGCGCTAAATTAATGTTGTTTTCATCGATCCCGTCATAATATTATAAAATGATAAATGACTATCATAAGCGGAGCTTTCAAACACTTGATGAAGTGGAATAATTTATAGTCGAAGGATTAAGATGATTTAAGGAAAACATTCAATAGCAACCGCGCCTCACCCGGAAAACACAAACAAACGCTAAGCTCTTGCCGATCCACTGCCTATGATCGCAAAATCAACAACCTGTTTCAATATTACCCCATGACTGTTAGCTTTTGACGTTCACGGCATGGCGTTTTTATTGGTTGACTCGAGTAGATATTACAGAAGGAATTGCGATGGGGTGAACCACTTAATTGATTTTCTGTCCGTACGTGTTTGGTTTACACCAGCCTGTGGGCTGGCTTTTGATGAATTTGTTCGCGCCAAATTAATGTTGTTTTCATCTATCCCGTCATAATATTATAAAATGATAAATGACTATCATAAGCGGAGCTTTCAAACACTTGATGAAGTGGAATAATTTATAGTCGAAGGATTAAGATGATTTAAGGAAATTATTCAAAATCGCAGTCTTTTAAAAATTGCTATGAATGAATGTGAGCCACTGCAATCGGCAATCTTTTTGTTGGCAAATTATCTTAAAGTGATTAAAAATCATCTTATCGGTGAGATTGAATATTTCAGAAGATACATTGCTTTGTTTTTCTCATCTTTCAACATCTTATGTCATTTCTTTCTTGGTTTCTTCAGGCTCTCGTGCCGATATTGCAAGTCGGTCAGACAACCGTGCAGTCAGCGTGGCATCTCGTATGTCAAGACCTGAGACTAGAGTTAGACTGGAAGTCGATGAGGTATTATAGAGCTATTTGAATTTAGCAATTCCTTAATTTGTTATCCCACCGCTGTCACCAAATAGCATAGATGTCATTATAAATGTCTGTATTATATGCATGATATCACTTACCATGTAGCAATTAGATGTGATTAAATAATATCTTAAAGGGAAGGATACAGAATTGGTTACCCGATTATAAAAATTAGAAATTATTTTCTGTAAGCTAACTTGATGAGAAGTTGGTGAAGGTACTAATCGATCATGCTGAAATTTAAGTGCTAAACTCCCTAAAGTGCTCTCATTTCAGAGCAAACACAAAGAGAATATAATTTTTGTACAAAATGTTTGCCGGAGAGGACCCTTTTGCTCCAAGTGATTTCTGTAAAAAATGTGAATTTTTTTTCACATTTTTCTCGTGATTTAGACTCAATACATTACACTGAAACTTTCACAGGTTGGTTGCTTAATGTATATCTTGATTCAAAGAAATATAAAATACTCATTGAAGCAATTTTGCAAACATTACCAATGTTCTACCTTCCCTTTAAATCTCAATCTGTCACTCACCACCATATTAAACAATGGGTGTACTTGTGTTAGAATTAACAACAGATAACAAGAAAATATACTTACTTCAAGGAGCAGTTTCCTGAAAAATAAATTGTTACTCATTCCAACAGATTGAAATGATTCTCCGTGAGAAGGTGAAGAAGTCTTACTTTGAGCTCCGCAAGCTGTTCATCTCTAATGACCCAGAGGGTCGAGGCATCGTCAGCCGTGAGGCTCTTAATCGCATCCTCATTACATTTGCTGGTCGTTTCATCAGCACTAAACATTTCAACCACATACTTGCAAGGTATGCTTAGTTATTGATGTTACTATCTCAAATAAACTCTTTTCTTTGGAAACTGTTACCTTTTGATAGTGATATACTACTCAAAACAATTTTGGGAACACCGGAATAATCTCAGTTAAAGCAAGATCATTTATTTCAGATTTAAACACAATGTTTCACAGAATTGATGAGAAACAACTGCACAATGAAACAGATGATAAAGGATGCATGTTGTGGTTACACATTTCATGACATGACTACTGAAAGAGAGAGGGGGTTACAAATGAAAATCCCGGTTCATGGAACATTTCAAACCTATTTGATGTTAAAAATCCGGTGTTCCCTAAATTGTTTTGAGTAGTATACAATTAAACCTGTATTACATGGTGTACCCGAAAGAACTCTATAATATCTATCTCCACCATGCAAAGCCTCAAATCCTACATTAAACCTGTATAATAACAAAGAATATCAGAAATGAACCTCAGATGAATTATTTTTTGTATAAACTTACTATTACATGTACTTAGTATTACAGTACTCTTCCTAAAATCTTGCCTCATTTTTAGATTTCGTCTTCATGAGAAGCAGGTCATCAAACTGGAGGAGTTTTACGCCGTCTTTAGAGAGCAAGGACACCAGGATGAGATGCCAGCCTGGATGGATCCCGTCAACAGAGGGCCAGGGGAAAAGATAGCCATGACCGCTACGCAGGTCCACGCACAGCTGAAGGAGAAAGCTAGACAGAGGTGTGTAGTTTGGCTTGATCGTGACAACTTGGTTTACTCGTGGAAACTGCTGGCCAAAAAAACATTAGTTAAAATAATCTGTAACAATTCAACGTAATTCAACCCAACCCAAGCAAATCTACAGATCTAACACAATTCAACACAACCTGATCCAATGTCTAAACCTTATCTCATCCAACCCAGTTATTATTATACTGGTTTATGAAAAATACTGCATACAGTGGCCAAAGAAGCTGAAAGATACAATTTACATTCACTTTAAAAATTCATACCCAAACTGGCCAAACTGGCCAAACCATCTGCCATGGGGTTGAGGAAACTTAATTTTGCCAGTTTTGCCAGTTTTGCCATAGGCTTTGGAACTCTTTATTTGCCTCTGTTGGGCAACCTTCATGCTTTTTTTGTTTTCTTGTGCAGGGTTTAAATTGAATACAACGAATGAAACTGTTTTTTATTTTAATTTGCTGTTATCTTCTGATCACCACTTCATAGATTCTTGGATGTGGCAGAGATGATCCCTCAGATGAACCCTGGTGGTACCGGCCGTATCCTCAAACCAGAACTCAGGAATGTTCTCAATAAGATGCTCTTCTTCATGGATGATGATGAGTTTGAAAAACTTTGGAACAGGTATGGTATTTCACAGATGACAAAATGCATGTCGAAAACCTTGTTGGAAATTTTAAAAAGATTCACATTGTCTTAGTTTATATCTTCTAAGAGAGGATGAGTGTTTACTTTGTTATAATTATTTTGATGTAAAATATTAAGCTTTCAAGTGCCTTTATGACTTCATTACCATTTATTATTATTATTATTATTATTTTATTTCTCTCCACAGCAGTTATAAAAATACACAGAAATACATCAAAAATCAAAAGATCATTAAAATTAACAAATATGGAGACGGCAAGACTGAGGAGGAATATTTCAACTCCTATAACCAAAAGGTTCAGTCTACCAATAAAAAATGTAAAAAAATTAATATAGAGATATGAATTAAAATCTAAACACATTAAAATGAATGACCAGCATTCAGTTAAAAACATTGTGATGATGATGATGATGATGATGATGATGATGATGATGATGATGATGATGATGATGATGATGATGATGATGATGATGATGATGATGGCGATGATGGCGCATTTTTGTTGGCGAAGTTGAAAAGGAAAATTGTTCCAAAGTTCAGAAGCAGCATTGGAGAAAGAACGGTGACCCCAGGAATGATGTTAATCCCCTAATCTTTGTGAATAAATAATCTTTCCAGATATGACACTGAAGGACTGGGCGTTATAAAAGGGGAGAGATTGATGAATAAACTTGGCATCAGTCTACGATCACAGACTGCCATGCCGGAAGAGGCCAGTTACCGACCTGGTGCAGGAAGCCCTGAACTCAGCCCAAGATCTTCACGTAAGTTCAAGATATTTAGAATGATCTGTATAGAGATGGTGTGGTTCTGTCTTTACTTGGATAAAGGAGAGTGGAAAAAGGGAAGATGTTTACAGTGGGTTCAGCTAGATCTAGTGGAGTGGGAAAGGAGAAGCTGTATTAAGAAGGAACTCTTCAAAAGCTACTGCACTCTCCACTTCTCTTCAGTCTACTGACGATGACTAGAGCAGACTAGTTGAAACGTTGAGAACAACCCAACCGGCTCTTCTCAGAGCCATCACTTTTTTCCAAAAAGAGATCATTACATGGTGTACCCGAAAGAACTCAATAACATCAATCTCCACCATGGAAAGCCTCAAATCCTACATCATGAACTCTTTTCAGTTGGGATGAAATAAATTTGGGGACCAGCATATAACCTTAGAATATCTAGATTCTAGAGTCTAGAATATCTTGAAGGTCTATATTTTGTAATTCAGGTTTTTGCTGCCATGACAGTTTTGAATATGGAACTATCTATGTATCAACATGAATGCCAACCATACATTTTTGTTTATTTTGCTCAAAACCAGATGTTGCTGTGACCATGATTGTCCTCTGCAGAAAAAGAAAAATATTCATGTATTAATTCTAATTAAGCAAATCATACTCTAGTATTTAGTTATGTTTCAAGCACATTATTGGTTTTTCCTGTTAACAGCAAGGAGAGGTCGTCGGTTAGAGGTTGAGCGTTCCAAGTCACTGGACGTCGAGCGATGGCTTAAGGAAAAATTCCGACAGGGTTTCCACAAGATGAAGAAGGACTTTGAGAAACATGACCTGGAGAAGAAGGGAGAGGTAAGAGGCATGTTTTGTGCTGTGTGGATTAGGCCAACAAAACAAAGTTTCTAGTCTCCACGTGCGTCGCCTCAAACCCACAGGTCACAATTTTGAGTTTTTTGTTTTGTTTTGCTATGAAACGATATTCAATTGCAGCCGAAATTAAATTGCTGGATCAATTGGAATTCTGCAGTGCTGTGTTTTAAATGACTTTTTCACATAGGGGTATAATCGTTTTCCCGATTTTTGCGGCCTGTCTTAGCCACCATACTTTGTGTATGGGAAATTTGGTCTGGTTCCAATACCTGCGCATATACATATATCACGTATTTCACTGGTTGGCAAAAAAAAAAGAAAGAAGATTCCCCCCCCCCCCCAAAAAAGCGTATTACCGCACCGCTGAAGCCGACCTATGACCAGAAATTGGAGAAAACAAATTTGGCCTTACTTTGGCTGGGAGGAAAACATGTGAAAGGGTTGGTTGCCATTTTCTCCCCCTCTTTGTCCTCATCACCCTGTCATGTCCTTTAGCCACCTAGATTAGACCCTGGCAGAGAAGGATAAGGGTGTAAGGGTAAAACAACAAAGGCCCACTGATCAAAATTGAAGATGTGCGATGAAGGTGTTAAGATTTAAGATACCAATGCCAAACCTGTAAAGCCAAAAAAAAAATTAAAATTACATAAAGGCACTTATTACCGCAACCCTGTAATGAAGTAGAGACAATTTTTGTATACACTGCATTATAGTTTTCTTTAATTTTTTGGAATCAGAATTTAACAATTTGAGGGGATGCATTTTCACCCATTGTGATCCCAGCCCCTCAATTTATTTCAATAATTATGACTGATGTGTCACTATCAAGCATACAACTTTTCTCTTCTCGTCTGTAGATTGATCTTACAAAGTTCCGCGACGTCCTTGAGAGGTATGACCTCAAGCTGGACAAGCAGCAACTCGACGCCTTCTTAGCCCGCTGTAACCTGACCGTTCACCCCAAGACGAGGGCCGTCTCATACCTAGATTTCCTCCAAAGGTTTCAAGATCGAAGCGACACGGGACTTCCACACAAGATCCTTTTGAATCCTGAACACATGTAAGTTACTTCTCTGTTCTTATAATTTGGTGTGCACCAAAGATGAAACAAGTTTTAAAATGTACTTAATTTAGTAAGCAGGAGGTAAATGGTTTTAACTTTTGCTCAAGACACATGTGAATTTTTCTGCAAGTAGTGCTGAAAGTTTTGATGGGCAAAACTCATTTCACTAAAAAACAGACGGGGCTGAAAAAAACTGCACCATGAACATTGAATGCTGAACAAGTTAACCAGTTGATGTCGGGAATATTTTTTTTTTTCCGGTTCCCCGTGCGGGTTTATTTTCAGTGAAAAATCTGAAAAAATTTCTAGCCATTAATAATTTTTTTTGTCAATGAAACTAAGTTCGGACAACCAAATAAACACCTTTACTCATTGACATTTCGAGAATTAAATGGCTAGTTTTTTAATTACGGTTATGTTTGTTCAGCACAATTAGACCGTTGGCAAGCTCCGATGCAACGGCCTATTAGCGACCAGCGCCCGGTCGAAAAGACGGCATACTTGGAGAGAGATCGAATGCCTCGTAAACAATGGATATAAATCCGTCTTTACAAATGCTTGGCTGGTACGTCAAAGGAACAGGTCTTGGATAAAGGGATTAGGCAAAAATCAACAAAAAGAGTGAACTCGTTCAGTATTTGCAGTGCATTTTGTCCGGGGCCACCGAACCGTGACCCCATGGACTCCGAGAAATGATTGCGTGTATACACATCAGCCGCCACGACGGCACGTCACGTGTGGCGTGTTGACAAGTCTCCCGGTGACACACACGAAAATCGGAATGCGTGTTTAGACGCTCTTCGATCCGCTGTACAAAAAAAAATTGCGTGTATACACGGCCTCCGAAGCGAACTGGTTAAGGCCAAATAAAAAGTCTCCGGTTTCTGGTCATCGGTCGGCTTCGAAATCGGTGGGGTGATGAACTTTCTTTTTTTTTTTGGCCAACAGGGAAATATGTGATATATTGTATACACGGGGACTAAATTTTCCATATACAAAGTATGGTGGCTAAGAGAGGCCTCTCAAATTGGGCAAACATTTATACCCCTATGTCAAAAAGTTGTTTAAAGCACAGCACGGCAGAATTCCAATCGATCCAGCAATTTTGGCTGCAATTGGACATCATTTCATAGCCAAAAAAAAAGAAAATTAAAAATGGGGCAGACATTTTAGTTCAATGAAGATTTTTCTCCAATGTAAGAAATTCTTGAACAGTAAATTGCTAGCAAGAAAGTAAAACCCAATCCTATTCTCTTGATTAATCTGCAGGTATAACAGAAGCATACGAGCTGAAAGTCCAGGTGCTGCGTCTAACGTCACGGCAGCTGAGGCCAAAATGATGGGACTCTTCCAGGCAGAATTCCTGGCTCTTCTTGGTACCTTCCAGTAAGTTTTTTTTTCTTTCATGATTTACTTTTTTCCTTTATTATCAGTTTAAGATGTCTCCATTGATTTTGATTTTTCAGATTATTTTGTTGGGTGTGTTCTAATGTAATGCTGCAGCTACACCTATATTCTACAAAAACAATAATAATAAAATCTTTATAAACATTAAGAAAATTAAGAACTGCATTTACAGAAATCAACCTACGTGTATGTAATTTTGAACAAGTTGTCCGTGTGTTTGTGATAAAATTGAAAAACATTGTGGTTTGAATTTAAAATGAATATGAAACATCTGGATGTATTTTGACAATTGTCTTGTTAAGACTAATTGCAGTGACACCATGTGAAATTCTCAATAGAGTAGTGATTAGTTCTGAAAAGAACTGGAGGTGCAACTCAACAATTTTCTTGTTAGTGGCATAAGACGTAAGAAACTTAAACATCAAACTTAAATATCACACATCTCCCCCCATCATACAAGCACTGCACTAGCTCCCTGTTCGTGAACGTACCATCTTCAAGGTTCTCCTCATCATATTCCCCTCTCTTCATGGCAGCGGTGTAGCCCTGGGGGGGCACGTGCCCCCCCACAAGTTTCCAGTGCCCCCCCAGGTGCCCCCCCCCCCACGAAAAATCCTCATAGTGCCCCAAAAAACAGAAAAGAAAAAGAAAAGGGAAAAAACCCATACCCCCTGGGGCCCCCCCACTGAAAAGCAATGCCTCCCTGTGCCCCCCCACTGAAAAAGTCCTGGCTACACTGCTGCTTCATGGTACATCTCCTACATACATCCAGGACTCAATTCATCTACATGTACATTGTACCTCCCAGACAGTTGTGCTCATAATCAAACATCTTGCTCCTCGACATTCACTCATGGGGGACCGTTTCTTCTCACACTCTAGGCCTTCTCTGTGGAGCAGCCTCTCACCTCAACTCAGACAAGCAGACACATACTCAACATTTAAAACAAACCTTACTTAAAACTCACTTATTCCTAAAACTGTTACAGCCATGCATCTGGTCATTTTGTGTTTATATACCGAGTTCTGTTTTGTTGCACCAGGAGCGTAATTTTTGACAGACATGGCACATTATAAATGTTCATTATTATTATAAACTTTCATGGGTTGGTTGTTTAACCCTAACCCTGCCAGACGCAGCACAGTGCATCAGCTGGAAAAGTCTGGTGCACTTTGATGCATTCAGCTGTCAACACCAGTGCATAATCAGCCAAGTCTGAGGCTATTGAGAGCTGGTCCCATTGAACAATGCCAGAGTTGTATCCTGCTGCGTTTGGTGACCACAGACTCTGAGGCAGTTCGGCCTTGAGATTTGTGACCAGATGGATCTTGCTGCACTGGGCAGCCAAGTCACTTTGACAAACGATGCAATCTGATGCGTCTGGCAGGGTTTCTAGCCAAAATACCCTGGAGGGTTAGGGTTAATGTATATCCTGCACGCCTCAACGCACTAATCCTCCAGCATCCAGCCATCGCTTGATCCTCCAGCAGTCTACTTAAGCAGCAGCTTTTCCCAGAGTCCGGCATTCTCCTGGGGACGATCAGAGCATACTGATCGAAACATCGAGTTGTAACCTCCAGTTCTTTTCAGAACTAATTACTACTCAATAGAGATTTTCACATGGTGTCACCGCAATTAGTCTTACTAATGTATATCTTGTTTAAAAGAGAGTAAGCATACTCATGACAGCAGTTTTGCCAACATTACCTATGTGGTACCTTCCCCTAATAATCAAAATATTATCTTTATCCCAACAGTAAAATTGACAAGCTGCGCACCAACGTCATCAGTCAGCAGGAGTTCCGTGCCGCTATCCAGAGTCGGTTTAACATTGACATGTCGGATGATGAATTCTCAATGTTTGTAGATAGACTGCCGCTTGACGAAGAGGGAAACGTGAAATATGCCGAGTTCATGGCAGATTTTGACACAAGGTAATTAATGAGAGATGTTTTTGGTCATTTATTATATTACATCTGTTAACCAATATCCGCCGATCTACGTGATAACCCGTAGATATGTAAAATGCTACAAATGCCGACCTACGTGATTTTCCGTACCGTGTTTTTGCCCAATTCCAATTTACTACGTTTTTCCGATGACTGTATTTCATGATTATAGATATGAAATTAGACAAGTCTGACATCATAATAAAGTGCATGTTCTCCTCTTTCCATCAGTGTATAATGTGTCTGTGTCAGTGATTGTAATATTCTCTAAATAAGGAATCTTTCTGATTGTGTGCAAAAACAATGTATCTCTGTGCAGGGCCTTAGGCACATACAGTCTTTTGTGTGTTTACATGGTTAGGCGGATATGGGTTAAGGTCAGTGTTTTGTGATTGAATAGTAAAAACAGCAAGCAAATTATGTTACAAATGTATTCTAACGAACAACCACGTGAGAATTGTTAAAAATGTTCAAGAAAGTTTTTTTGAAGTGTTTGTTTTCTTGGCAAGGTATAATCATATTGGGGGACCTTTGAGACGCTGGTAGAAGCAGACTTCAATACCGGTTCTTTACTAAATGTTTGCCAAATTCTGAGCATGCTCACCAAATTGCGAACAATAAATAGAAACTAGTTTACTGCCATCTAGCTTCTAAAAACTCCAATTGTTTTGTTTTTTAAAGTTTTTTTTTATGTCAAATGTTTATATACTTTTGTATATTTGACATAATCAACAAATGAGCTGTGAACTCTATTAAAAACTACTAAGGCCCCCCAAAAAAGTCTCCGGTTTCTCGTCATCGGTCAGCTTCAATATCAGTGCGGTGATGCGCTTTTTTTTTTTTTTTTTTTTTTTTTTTGCTAATCTTTTTTTTTTACAACAGGGAAATACATGATAAAGGTATACACAGCGACCAAATTTCCCATATACAAAGTATGGTGGATAAACAGAGGCATCACAAATCGAGCAAACGTTTCATACCCCTTTGTGAAAAAAAAGGCATTTAAAACACAGCGTGGTAGAATTCCAATCGATCCAGCAATTTTGGCTGCAATTGGACATCATTTCATAACCCCTCCCAAAAAAAAAAAAAAAAAAATTAAAAATGCCGACACACAAGTCTGAGGCAACGCGCGCAGAAATCAGAAACCGGATAAATTATTATTTTTTTTTTGGCCTGATCAATACCAAGCTCAGACCAGTAAATGTCTCACACATACATAGATTTGAAAGACTATGATAATAAAATCACATTAACTAATTATGGCACATAGATTGGTGAAATTCTTGCATCGGGAGATAAACAATTGATTTAATTTTGCCCTACACCGACGTGTATATAGCACTGAAAAAACTACACAGGCGACTCGGGCGGAATTCGAACCCACGACCTCCTGCTTACTAGTGCAGACGTCTTAAGAAACGATGTACAGTGTACTAGTAAGCAGGAGGTAGTGGGTTCGAATCCCGCCCGAGTCGCCTGTGTAGTTTTTTCACAGACATTCGGAAAGCACTGAGCATACAGTGCTATATACACGTCGGTGTAGGGCAAAATTAAATCAATTAATTATGACACATTTTCCTCTTTGTAAAATCATAATGCAAACATATCTGAATGCATTTTTGCTGTTTTCTTTGTGGCTCATTTCCTAACTGCAACATATATAATATATAACATTATTATATTTAATTCGCTCATTTTACATAAAGTGCATTCAACATAGCCCCTCGTCATTGGTCCAATATCATTCATGTAATATACTACTCAAAACAATTTAGGGAACACCGGATTTTTAACATCAAATAGGTTTGAAATGTTCCATGAACCGGGATTTTCATTTGCAACCCCCTCTCTCTTTCAGTAGTCATGTCATGAAATGTGTAATCACTACATGCATCCTTTATCATCTGTTTCATTGTGCAGTTGTTTCTCATCAATTCTGTGAAACATTGTGTTTATCTGAAATAAATGATCTTGCTTTAACTGAGATTATTCCGGTGTTCCCTAAATTGTTTTGAGTAGTATATTATAGGCCAGACATACTTAGGGAGGACATATCTTCCCCCAACCTTCATTTATTCCCCTGTTTTTGGCAGGTTCCCGCTGGTTTTACACTCTCTGAACACTACAATAGAAGAGTCCAGCTGATCAGTGATAGCTATTGTCAAGGGTTGTTGTTTCTTTGTGTATCCACCAGGCCCACATGGATTACGGGGAGATTAACTCCCCAGTTAAGTGATCTCTTTGTTTGGCTACTAGGATCTGGCAGATAATGAGCTCATTATACCCTGAGGGAACCAGCCAAAATTTTGAGGTTTTGGTGGGTTGAGGGGGAGATGTCCTCCCTTACCATTCAATCAGAATGATCACTGTATAACCCCTTTTTAATTTAAATTTTCTTCTGCAGAGGTGGGGTAGCACCAAGTCTCTTTGATGCCAAATCCGTCTACAACAGGTCATCAAGCCCAGAGGGGGCCGCCATGGATCTGGGCCCCAGTGGGGTCAGGGGCAGTTTTGAGGAACCAATGGACTATGATGACTTCAAGAAGGGCAGACCTCTTAAAGAGGTGAGTATTTGTACAAAATATTTCAGAGACAATATCATCACGATCAGAGCAGACTTTCAACAGGGCATGGAATCGGTGTCCTAGTTTAAGATGAACACAGTGACTGAAAATTACTGACTCATTTATGCAGCAGCAATGGTAATATGACGTTATCACATGGGGTATTATTTTCAGTCACTGACTTAATGTAAAACTAGCACTCCGATTCCATGCCATGTTGATTGTGACAATATTGTCCTGTTAATATTGATTTTCGTTTTTAGGCTGCTTTTTACAAGATTTAGAAATTCATTGAAATATGATCTTAATAGCAAAAAAATCACAATTATATTTTTTTATGAAAAAAAATGATGACAAATATGTTTTAAAGTTTAACGTGCTATGAAGATGAGTGCAACAAATATTTTGTAAAGGAATTTTACATCGGTCAATCTATAATGCTTGATGGGACTTGGTGCCAAAGGAACGTGGCGACTATTTAGGTGAAACTGAGTACCACAGCAAAGGTGGTTCCACACATTGCCTGCAAATCTCCTGGTAAACAAAGCTGTTGAATAATAATAATAATAATAATAATGTGTGGACTTATATAGCGCACGTATCCACCAACTAAGTGGTGCTCAAGGCGCATTCTTTGTTACGTGCATTACACAACACACGGGACCTACGGCTTTACGTCCCATCCGAAGGACGAAGCAATTATGGTTAAGTACCTTGCTCAAGGACACAATTAAGTGTCACGACCGGGGCTCGAACCCACACCCTGCTGCTGGCAACACCAGAACTTGAATTCGGTGCGCTAGACCGCTCGGCCACGACACTCCACAGACAGTTTGTGCAAATTCAATATTAACGTGTACAGCCAATTCAATGAGTGCTGAATTTGGTTTTTGATTTCTCTTTGCAGATTTCGGCTGTTATCAAGAAGCTCCTCCAGGATCGATTCGCTGACGTAGAGGAGGCCTTCCGTGAGTTAGATGAACAGAACACAAAACACATGTCACAAGAAACGATGTACAGAATGTTAAAAAAGTAAGTGGTTTCTTTCATTGTTTATAATAACAAAAATGAAGCACATTAAGTATTATTTTGATTTCCCAAACTTAAGCCTGACTCTTAATTTGTTTCACAGTCTTTATGTCAACTCACGTTTTTGAAAAACTACACAGAAAAGTCACTAACAATTCTGGCAAGATTCTCTGTTAACTCTTTAAACTCAGCCCTGTAGAATATCGGACGCCGGCGTCCGATGAAATAAATCAATTCTTACACAACATCTGTACGCCATTTTTTTCCCCAAAGGTTGGTGGGGGTCAAAACTTTGATAAAAATGTAGGCCCATATGTAAGCTTTCCAATGGTATATAATGTGATAAGGTTTTTGAGAAGTAAGGCAGAATTTTTTATACAAAGAACAAAATTCACCAAAACAGGCCTGAGTTTAAAGAGTTAATGTGGCAGCTGAGCAAGTCTGGTTCAGGGAAGGTACACCAGCACCATACGGAGAGAGTCCCTTCCAAGTCTTGTCTGTAACATTGTGGGAGAACTGAATAAAAGCACATTAGTTGTGTACATGTTGGCATCTAGCTGAGATTATATCAAAGTGACTGTTGATATTAAGTCAAATGAAATGACGGCAGTGTACAAGGATGTATTTACTTGAGAATTATTATACCAAAAGAATGATCAAAAGAAAGATTTTGTGTTGAAAATTCCTTCAAGTTAGCTTGAGAGGAGGTGATCATCTTATCAAATTCTTTTTCTTACTTTCCTCGTCACAGACTCGCTGTCAAACCTGAGATCACAAGAGGAGAGATCCGTCGTCTGTGGGACACGTTCATCATCTCTCAGAATAGAACCTACAGCTTCTTAGAGTTCATCCGTCACTTTGGTTACTCGATGAAGTCGGCCGCCTTCCCCAATGCCAAGATCTCACCGCCCAAACGAGGGGACTCGGACTTCCTGATCAGGTCAAGGAAGCTCAACTGTGCCGCCGATATGCTGGAGGACAACCTCAGGTCAAAGGTGAGAATCATGGATAGTGCAAGATCCAAAGCTTTTCACTTGTTGGAAATTGAAAGAAAGAAAGCTTGATTCCCTGATTTTAAATACGATTTGAGACCACTGGTTGCATGTCCTCTGTTGATTACAGACTTCATCTTCAGTGGCCATGCCACTAAACTGTCTTAAATATGTGTCATTGAACTGGTCAAAGCCTTTGTTTATAGTTTGATGAAATTCTTGCGTCGGGTGATAAACAATTGACTTAATTTTGCCCTACACCGACGTGTGTATAGCACTGTATACTTAGTGCTTTCCGAGTGTCTGTGAAAAAAACTTCACAGGCAACTCTGGCGGGATTCGAACCCACGACCTCCTGCTTACTTGTGCAGATGTCTTAACCTCTCGACCACCGAGCTTGCCCAATGATGATTGGCCGGCTAGAATCCTATATACCAGCAGGTGCCGCGATATTTATAGTTTGATGAAATTCTTGCGAAATTCTTGTTGTGAACCAACCAATATTTCAAAAACACTGGATTCACAACCTTGGTGTGGCTTAATAGAGTAATTCTCCCACCCAAAAACCAAACAACTTCTTTCAGAACATACTTGTTTATCAAAAGGTATTTCTGCCTGCTTTTTCTAGAAAGTCTTTTGAAATATAGAAAGAAAAGAAATTTGGAGATTCGAAGGAGCAAGTATTGTAGCATCGATTTCTTTTTGTTTTTGTTGATTTAATTGACCATTCTTTTTGATAATTTCTCGTTAGGTTGACTACATGTGGGACGACCTGAGGAAGGAATTCCTTGGTCTTGATGTCTACGGCACCGGCTTCGTCAGCAAGGAGGAATTCAGGGATGTTCTCCAGGAACTGTGTGTGCATCTCAACCAGTATGAACTTGAAGCGCTGTGTAATAGATTTGAAGTCAGACATGACGGAAGGTGAGTTGAACGTCTACACAATAACACTATAATCACACTGTGGCCATCTTTGTCAGACTTCCTGTATGTGCATGTACGATTGCAGTGCTGATTCTCAATCAGTAAAAGGAGCCAGACTATTTTCCCTCCAGCCTGTATTTGTGGATGTGTATTTGTATGGACAAATTCAAAATGGCTACATTGTGATAAATGTCTATATTGCATCTTAAAGGGGCAGTATCGTCACGATCAACTGGACATGGAATCCGAGTGCTTGTTTTAGATTAAATCAGTGACTGAAAATAATACCACACATCATGAGGTCATATTACTGTTGCTGCTGCATAAATGAGCCAGTAATTTTCAGTCACTGTGTTCACCTTAAACTAGGACACTGATTCCATGCCCTGTTGAAAGTCTGCTTTGATCGTCGCAATACTGCCCCTTTAAAGTATCATAGGGGATACTGCAGGTTTTATGAGTAATAACCTCGCAGTGATAATTATTATAAATCCCTTGTATACATGCAGTCTCCAAAATGCCACAAAAACTTGTGTCTGCTAAATACACAATGCTTTTTCTATGCATGCCTCAACATATTGCATACTGTACACAAGAGTGGTACATGGATACCCCAAAATGCCCCTGGAACAAAAACAGTGTTCTGACCTTCACACAAACCGAGTGTGCCCCAGGGTGCCACATGGTATTTTGTTGGTTGTGACATTTTGAAGTATGGGTCGACTTTGTTAAGAACAACAGTGATAGTAGGAGGGTGAAATGTAAAAACAGGGTGACTGTATTTATAGGAAACATCAGTGTAGGCTTCATTTTCCAAACTGTGGTTTTTTTAGTGGTTATTTTGTGGTTTTACTGTGGTTTTACTGTTCATTATTAGACTAGCCAGCTGTCAAACTGTGAGGCTAGTGGTAACCATTCCCCAAGCTTTCTCCATGGCACTATATCCCTTGTTTTAAGGGTAGAATGCGTTGCCATAAACAGCTGTAATAGTGGTACCCTGTTCTGATAAGCTTAAATTGTCACTAACATTGTGTTTGGATGACTTGCCACTCAAAATAATAGTTTTATATGTAGTTTAGCCTTTGGAATGATTTACCTCTGTACATTCGTGAATCTCAATCTGTTGACTCCTTCAAGAAAAACTTAAAAACTCATCTTATGTGTATTGCCTACAAGGACTACTAACATTCATTTATGCATTTTTTAAGCTTTTGTTTAGTATTATATTGCATTTGCTATTGTATTGTTATGCTATTGGTGGATATGTTCCTTGGTGGATATGTGCGCATTATAAATCTTCTGTATTATTATTATTATTATAACAATGCTGAATATTTTCAAATTGTCTTCTTTTTTTTGGGTGTGATTTGCTATTAAATATGATACGACTGTCAACTAACTATATTTGTCATCTTTTTTTTCTTTTTTTTTACAGAGTATCTTACATTGAGTTCCTGAAACCTTTTGCCTTGCGGAAGCAGACCCATCGCTATGGCAACAACATGTTGTCTCTCCTGACGCACCCCCAGGCCGAGGTACCCATCGCACCCATCGTTAATGAACCAGTGAAAGGTCTGAGTGGCATTACAGCGCGGCTCAGACAGAGAGTAAGTCATGGAGGACAGTGGATAGAAGTTGGGGATGAAGATGGCAGGCTGGGGAGGGGAGGGCAGGGGAGGGGGTGCTTGTCCCTATTTCTTCCCTCCCAGTTTCAGGACTAAAATCAAACCAAATTGATTTGACAGTGTAATTGCAGGGATGCTGCAAACAGGCTAGATCAAGCTGTCACACGTTGTTTTTCAGCAAAATGTTTTTTATATTATTGAAAACATTCCTTAACCCTAACCATCCACCAAGGGGCACTTTTTGGGAAAAATTCAGCACTGTTGGAAACTGGTACTTTCACCTCATCAAATGGGGCAAAAATTACTACCTGGCAAGAAGTACAGGCCATAAGTGCTGAATATGAAAGATCAACGAAAATGCATGGTGCATTTTGAAGATAAGGGCATGTTTCCAAAAGTGCACTGATGGATTTTGGAGGATTCAGGAAGGTTCCTAGCCAGAACACCTAGGGGGTTAGCCCTTACAGAAATTTCAAGGAGCTTGCCGCAAGCTTGCCGGCAAGCTTGCCGGCAAGCTTGCCGGCAAGCTTGCCGGATAGCTTGCTGGCAAGCTTGCCTGCCCTTACAGAAATATCATGGAGCTTGCTGGCAAGCTTGCCACAAGCTTGCGGCAAGCTTGCAAGCTTGCAGCAAGTTAGTACTAACCTTGCAGAAAATAGCGCAAGCTCATATAAGCTTGCGGCAAGCTCTTTAAGCTTGCGGCAAGCTTGTGGCAAGCTCGTGGCAAGCTTGCGGCAAGCTCTATTTTCTGTAAGGGAGGGTTAAAGGGAAGGTACAACATGTAGTGAAGTTGGCAAAACTACGTCTTAGAGTATGCTTACACTCGTTGAATCAAGATATTTTTTTTTTTCATTACAAAACTAACCTGTGAAAGTTCATACAACTTTGTTAAAATTCATTCAGATATCTTGTATTCTCTGCAATGTGAAATTCAGGAAAGTAACTCTTTCCTATTAATTTGAACTAGAAATTATTTCACTCTTTTTAAAAAATGACAGAACCTCAGAAAAAAATAATTTCAAGGGAAGATTGATACCATCATCAGCTTTACACCAGGGGCCAATCACAGAAAAAAAGCAGACAAAAATTGGGTACCAGAAATATTTGCTCAGCCGAATTTCTTGGTTACCGGACAAACTTGCACATAAAATGAGTGTACTGTGGCCGGTAGTCTGTTTTATAATGCTTAGTGCAAATATTTGCTCAGCTAAATTATCTGCTTAAACAGCTCTATGAAAATGGCCCCCGGGTAAGTTTTACACAACTATTCAACCAGGCTAGCTTGGTAAACAAAATGAATCAGGCATCCTGAGAAATTGTTTCATCTGAATTAGAGAAAACAGGAAATGATATGTTGAAAAAACCCTTTCACGGCAATATGCGCCATGTTTTTGACAGGACAAATTTTTTGGGGTGTTTTTTTTCGTTGCCGTCGGCCACCCAGCGCTCGAACTTCACGCACACGTCTGGAGTGCTGGGTCGCTGATGGCAATGAGTGTTCGAATTAAACAAAAACAAAAAACATGGCGCATATTACCGTCAAAGGGTTTATTTCCAATTTCCAATGAAAAGCATGAATGTCACCAACTGTTGATGTTGTACTTACCTTTCAACGCTGCAAGCCTCATTGATGTATATCATTTTTTTCCCCTTGTTTTCCTGCAGTTGGTCGGCGACTGGAGAACACTCCGTCGTGCCTTCAAGAAGATCGACATGGGTCATACCGGCTACCTCACCCTTCCAGAGTTCCGTAATGTCCTCCGTCTCTGCAGCATGGTCTTAGACGAGGACGAGGTCTACCACGTCATGTCGGAGTTTGACGAGAAGATGGACGGGAAGATAAACTACAACAAATTTCTGAGCGAGACGTTCAACGCCGACGTCAAGGCACCATGATTGTAAATTAGTCGATGTTTTTGAAATATTGTGATTTGATTATTGATGGAGGGACCGTAGAGAGATGGTAAAGGACAGGGACATTGTTATTTGGTGTCGACATGAGGATAAGATGGACAAGATAGCAAAGGGGTACATTGAGAACCCAACTTGGGCAAATGATGGGGGTGGGGGGGCATTTTGTAAAATGAACAGGCCAGCTACCCCCCTTGATATTTTTATATGTCCACAATATTAACACGATATAAATGTTTATTTTTACACATTTTTAATAAACTGTTTTGCCTTTGGGCAGCAAATCTAATTGCGACTTGATTTTACGATTTTAGATAAAATATGGCAAGTTAAAGTGACGCCAGTATATTAAATCGAACAGATATCCCCAAAATCATATTTTTTAAAATATGGCAAATTGATGAAGCAGAGCGATGTTTGATGATATTTATGTGTTGTGTTTTAAATACCAAATCATCACCACAAAAGTATTAAAGTCAGTACGAGAGAAGTTCCATTTTGGGCAATAATTTGATAAAAAAGGATCTACCCCCTTGTAGGTTTTTTCAAATTTGTTCACCTTAACCCAAAATTGGTTATAATTCGCTTGAAATATCCAGACTAGATGCCACAAACTTACTCGGAACTTTCCTTTTAATGTGTATTTTTTAATTACATATAATTCAACAATTTGCCTTGTAACTGGAGAAATTTGAAATAACGTACAATTACTTTCAAAAACATATTTATTATTTTATGGCTGATTACTGCACAGTTACAACACTTTTTGTACAATAAGAGTTCCTGTTCCTTTTCATAAGAAAAAAAAATTAAAAATTAGTTAAAGAGAAGGTACAGCATTGGTACTTGGTAACCTACGCTGTACTTGTACGTTGATTTTCAACCCAGTAGTTTTTAAGAAATACATCATAAAACTAACCTTTGTAAGTTTCATCACTTTCGATGCTCATGTTTTTGAGGAACAAAGGGAAAAAGTAATACCTTATTTTGAGGTTTTTATGTTTTACAAAACGTCGCCAGATGCCAACATTTTGTAAATTTGCTATAACAATTCCGGGCATCCCAGTGCCTAATCTACCAAATAGGTTTGTAAATAGGTTTTTAACCCTCCTATGTACAGTGCAGTTTGCCATAGAATTGTCAGACCTTTCAAAACCTTTCAAGTTTGCTGTACTGAAGGGTTTTGAAAGGTGAGAAAACTGTCTGACAAAAGGGACCTATGAAAGGTTTCGAAAGGTGTAACAACTCTCTGAACAAACTGGTGTTGAAATGTTTCAATACCTTTCAAAGGGTATTGAAAGGTGTGGTTGTTCAGTAGCAACAAATTCTAGAGGGTTTTAAAGGGTTCATAATTATTGATAGCCATTTTGGCCCGTAAGCAGATTTTGAAAGGTCAAACCATAGGAGGGTTAAAGCAAAATATAAGCTTTTCTAGGAAATTTCCCGTGATTATGCAGTATTAAGTAACAAGTTTTTTGTTATATTGCCTACCTTCCGAGTACTTCTTGCAACAAAGCACATTACCCCAAACCCTGTCCGGGAGAAATTCTAAGAGTAAGGCTGTGCCGGGTATCCGGATACCCGACCGAAACGGTCATTACCCGGTTCCATTTTTCGGTTCCAATTACCCGTAAACGACTTTTAAAAATTCGGACTTAATATTTGATCGGTGCGAACAGAAATCTGTCACTCTTGAACAATGTAATGTTTACACTTTTACAGACAATTATCTTTAAATTCAAGAGATTGCAATAAAGCCTTTGTTGTATTTTACGGACATTTTCCATACATTTTTCTGTTTGTGATAAATTGTATCGAATCGTTAAGGCTGCAAAGGGCCTGGCAGCGGCTGCTTCAAACAACTTATCAAACCAGCAGCACAGGAGGGAATGTTTGCCTAATTGTTTTACTTAAATAAAAACGACACAGTAAAGAAAAGATCGATTGAAGTATGGTATCCTCTTTATTACAAAGATCAATTTTGTTACCATTGTATGTACATGTATTTGTACACCACTGGAGGCATGTTTTCAACAAAAAATGAAAACGGGTATCCAGGGTATCTCAAGTTTCCTGATTGTGGGTATCCTGTTCCAAAAATATCCGAAAATGTACACCCCTATATAAGAGCGGTACACATGTTACAGTTTGGCTACTGTCTTGGCTTCATCTCCACCAGGAAGTAATTTTTCTTCAAAGCCATGAGGATTTTATGAGGAAGTTGAAAATGTGTTGCAGGAGATTAAAAATATAGGTTTTTATAGGTTTCGCTGGGAGGCCTGCAATTCTAGTTTTCTCTATAAAAATGAAAAAGCATTTGATACAAAATAAACACATATGAAGCTTTTTAGATAATTTTTTGTTCAATTTGATAATACGGTAATTACCAGTGGTGTACCTTCCCTTAAAAAACTGTATTATTTGAGTGTGCACTTTGATGGTACACGAACTCACTACTGTAAATAAACAACGTATGAATGCATTTTTACATCACTTTACCATTGTAAGTAATTGTACATGTATGTATTTCACATTATTTTTATGCGATTCAAACATGCTTTGTTAACGCTGTAGTAAAAATGGCTTTTGTTTGAAAATAAACCAGTGAGATGGGAAGGCTCCAAGTATTGACGGAAAAGCGTCAGGTGACAGCAAATATCAACTTTTGAGAGAATTTTTATTTTTATTTACTTATTTATTTTATATATTATTTACTCTCCCCCCCTCTGCTCGAGTTCTAGCCTGCACTTTGAGTGGCATTTTAAGAGCCTTGTGTTATGGCAACTTTAATATAAAAAAATAAAAAATAAAAACAGTGTTTGTTTTTTCCTAGATAATGTAATCTTGACATGCATTACTCATTTCAAAATACTGATCTTTGCTTTGCCTTCTGGGAGCAGGAATAAGGTAGCTTTAGTGGGGTAAATTATTTTTCCCCCTGTATGCCTTCTTACTTTTGCTTGCAAAATCCGTCCATCTTTTTTCAACTTATTGTAAGGGACAAGGGCCAAAGTCATGGTACAGCCAAGCCTTTGAGAAGCCCGGCCAGGCTTAGGCTTTTCCCCCTGCCTACTGGCAGAAGCCCAGGTTATGTTGATTGGCAGGTACTGTATTGTTACAGGATTAGGACTCACAAAAGACAATTAGGAGGCCAGGTAGCCTAGGCCTGGCCAGGCTTCTCTAAGGCTTGGCTGTACCATGACTTTGGCCCTCCTCCCTAATGATATTTTACATGCAGTTCATGTGTACAACAGCAAAACTTATGTTTAAAACTATACAAGGAATTTACACAAAATAGAATAAGTTTCAAGTATTTAACATGTCTAATATAACATGGTCATTTTTAACCAATAAAACTATGTTGAAAGTGAACTAAAACCCGTCGTTTTGTTTAGTGCGTCATTTACCACTGTCATACAAAATCTTTTTTTAAAAACTACAAAGCAATGTACAATACCCTTTCCATTGTCAGTGGCAGTAATGTGTCGTTTCATGATTATGGCATCACTGGATGGGTGTATTAAGATGCTCAAAAACCACCCCTGCCCTGAAATCCTCTCCCCTTCCCAGGCCCATCACCCCTGCCCCGTCCTCCAAACCCACCCCTACCGCCCCCTTGCCATCCCCCTTGAGATCCACCAGGTCCGCCCCTCCCACCCTGCCCACCCCTACCTCCTTGTCCACCTCGACTGCCTTGTCCACCCCTACCCCTGTAGTTACCCCCACCCGGGCCGCCCCCTCCTTTGTTCTTTGGGGGTGGTGATTTGGGGCGGAGTCTTTCGATTTCCTCCGAGCAGCCAGTGAGGAAATCTGTTGGTGATTTGTTGAAGTACCCCTCGTAAGCCTCTGTGGTGTAGTTACTATTGGTGATCTTTGGTCCAATAGACAGCCAACCTGGACAGATAAATAATGTTTACTCAATTTTCAGACATTGACATGATATAAATTGTTATTTTTACACTACTTTTTTTTTGTTAAGACCGGTTTCTGGTCATAGGTTGGCTTAAAAATCTGTGCAGTGACGCATTTAAAAAAAAAAAAATTGTTAATTTTTTTTTTTGTTAATTTTTTTTTGCAAACATGATATATGTATACGCTGTTATAGGAACCAGACCAAATTTCCCATACACAAAGTATGGTGGCTAAGAGAGGCCTCACAAATCGGGCAAACGTTCATACCTCTATGTGAACAAGTCGTTTAAAACACAGTGCGGCAGAATTCCAATCGATCCAGCAATTATGGCTGCAATTGGACATCATTTCGTGGAGTGTCGTGGCCGAGCGGTCTAGCGCACCGAACTCAAGTTCTGGTGTTGCCAGCAGCAGGGTGTGGGTTCGAGCCCCGGTCGTGACACTTGTGTCCTTGAGCAAGGTACTTAACCATAATTGCTTCGTCCTTCGGATGGGACGTAAAGCCGTAGGTCCCGTGCGTTTGTATAATGCACGTAAAGTGGATTGTCGTGCGGTCTAGCGCGGTGAACTCAAGTTCTGGTGTTGCCAGCAGCAGGTGTGGGTTCGAGCCCCGGCCGTGACACCTGTGTCCTTGAGCAAGACACTTAACCATAATTGCTTCTCTCCACCCAGGGGTTAAATGGGTACCTGTGAAGGCAGAGATGGTTTGCTCTATATGCGCTAGAAATGGCAGCAATTGAGCTGTATACTCCCCAGGGAGCTGAGATGGTTTCAGGAATGATTTATGAGCCTTATGAGCAGGGACAATAATATAATGCGCCTTGAGCGCCACTTAGTTGGTGGATACGTGCGCTATATAAATCTGTACATTATTATTATTATTATTATTTCATACCCCCCAAATTTTTTTTTTAAATAAAAATGCTGGTGCACGGGTCTGAGGCGACACGCGTGGAGACAAGAAACTGGATACTTTTTTGGCCTTAAATGTTTCACCTTTTTTTTTGCAAAATTGGTGCGGTGACGTGCTTTTTTTTTTTTTTTTTAGTCATCTTTTTTTCCCAACAGTGAAATACGTGATACAGGTATATGCGGCAACCAAATATCCTATATACATGTACAACCTACGGTGGCTAAGAGAGGTCGCACAAATCAGGCAAACGTTCATACCCCAATGTGAAAAAGTCGTTGAAAACACAGCAGGGCAGAATTCCAATCGATCCAGCAATTTTAGCTGCAATTGGACATCGTTTCATAGCAACAACAAAAAAAAGAAAATTAAAAATGCTGACACGCGGGTCTGAGGCGACGCGTGCGGAGACCACAAACCGGACACTTTTTTGAAGGGGCCTTATTCCCAAACCCCGTCATAATCAAGCAAAGTTCTCGCTTACCGGGCCTGATGGTGCTATCTGAGCCAAAGACATGCAGCCTCCTTCGTCCGAGACAGAAGTGTTCAATGATGTGGAATATCTCCTCGGGTTTGTCAAGCGACCCCGTCTCTGGTTGCTCGGTGATGATCACGTCTAGGTCAATGTTAGCATGGATGAAATCACCATCTGTCGAACGTCGCACAGTACCCTTAATACCCATCAGGCAGTGTTCCTGAAAACAAAACGGAAGTCAAAGTTACTCTTTTTTTTAATAAATAATTGTGTGCTGATTTTTTTCCCTTTATATTTCACAACCAATCGACCTTCTTCATGGCGTAGCCATCTTGTTTTTCTTCAATACAAGTCCACGTTACCAAACCGACGCTGGATGGGGAAATAGTCTGGCCCCTTTTCATACATTGAGAGTTAGCGCTATAAGCTTCAGGGGTGTGATTTGACCAAAGTAAACAATCCTGAAAAATGAGTAGCAGGCCTGGGTCTCCCTTTGGTCTCGAGGACAAAGCCCCCTGAACCTCCTGGATGTTTAATTTTGGAGGATTTACAGACTCTCCACATCCCCACAAACAAGAAGCTAGAGGTTTGGACACAATACAGGCTACTTCTTTCTTTCCTTGGTGGCTACTTCCCTTCTTTCAAGGAAATTTTGAGGCAAAGGGAGATTTGTAACAAATCCTGAAATCAGGAAAAATCCTGAGAAATCACAAACCTAGAACATCCGTTATTTTGTTTACACTTCATGCGCCACTCCCTCCGCA
This sequence comes from Zoroaster sp. YZ-2022, assembly GCA_029582265.1. Taxonomy (NCBI): domain Eukaryota; kingdom Metazoa; phylum Echinodermata; class Asteroidea; order Forcipulatida; family Zoroasteridae; genus Zoroaster; species Zoroaster sp. YZ-2022. Next base: position 17,690,065 of record CM055824.1, on the reverse strand, counting down.
TTCACCAGACTTTAGCTTTATTCAGAAAGTGAGCCTGAAAATATTTCCATTTTAATTTAAAAAAAGTCTTTTTTTTATCTTGGAGCGGCCATCTTAGTTTTCTAATACACAAGTCTATGGGACTCAAAATGAGGCTTGCGTCAAAACAGACTGGTGCCTCTGAAACCAATTTTTTTCATAATAATAATAATAATGTGTGGACTTATATAGCGCACGTATCCACCAACTAAGTGGTGCTCAAGGCGCATTATATTATTACCCCTGCTCATAAGGCTCATAAATCATTCTTGAAACCATCTCAGCTCCCTGGGGAGTATACAGCTCAATTGCTGCCATTACAGCGCATATAGGGCTAATCAACCAACTCTGCCCTCACAGGTACCCATTTAACCCCTGGGTGGAGAGAAGCAATTATGGTTAAGTGTCTTGCTCAAGGACACAAGTGTCACGGCCAGGATTCGAACCCACATTCCGCTGCTAACACCACAACTTGAGTCCAGTAAGCTAGACCGCTCGGCCACGACACTCCACTATTCATTAAGTTTTTACTAAAGGCATTCAGGGGAACAGACAAATCTATTTCTAGGAGCTTCCATGCAAAACCTTTTTTTGCTCAGCAAATATCTTAAAGATGCACTGCTTGTGTTTTTTCGCTATTTTAATAACAATTTCTAGGACTTTACATTGGTCAATAAATATTTTACTTGACGAAAGAAAAACCGATGCTTTATTCTCAAAATAATCATGAGAAGCGTGGTTTATAAAGTAAAAATGTCCCATATTGAATATATTGTGGATCCTGTCATAAATCCATTTGGGATCATAATAACTGTTTTAAACCAAACTTCCAACAACTACTTTATGAAATATATCGCTACAAAGTATTGGTTTTCCTTTCTAAAAGGAAATTTAGAAGTTTAAGAAAAATATCAAAAAATATCAACAAATGTAACCCCTTACACTCTAGTAGCTTTTTGGCCTTGTTTGGGGTGACTGACAGTAAATAAAAAAAAATTAAAAATTTAAAAAAAAAAATAAATAAATAAATAAATAAAAAAATTAAAAAAAATTAAAAATTGATATTCAAATAAAAACAACATTTTCTATAATTGTCGGTAAAAATACCAGGGTGCTACATCTTTCATTAAATGCCAATTGTTTTTATGTCCGCATATTGTAAGTATTATAATAAATCATGTCCATTAATCATTGTTCTCATTTGGGGGTTGCTACTCAACAAGCTCTGGTTCTTTTGTACCTCCATCCTCCTTGATCATATTTTCACAGTCTGGTATTTAGCATCAGAGTTGTAGAACTCATACTCGTACTTGATGAGTACGACAACTATAGTTGTACTCGATGACAACTATAGAGTTGGAGCGTACTCGTACTTGAGTACATTTTTCTCTACTCGTACTCATACACATGAAAAAGTACTCAGACAAGTCTGTTTAGTATTTTCTATTGAGATATGTCTTTTATTATTTAGTATTTTCTATTGAGATATATCTTTTATTATTTAGTATTTTCTATTGAGATATATCTTTTATTATTTAGTATTTTCTATTGAGATATATCTTGTATTATTTAGTATTTTCTACTGAGATATATCTTATTATTTATTTGTATACATGTATCTATGAACATTTTGATAAAATAACAGAACTGAATGATTGAAAAAACAAATTAAATAAATAATGCTACATGAATGTCAGACTGCAAAATGCCGTCCCAACCTTCGTTCTCTGTAGGATGGCATTGGGTTCCAGACCGACGCTACCGGGATTCTTGGCGTTGGTCTTGATCCAGCAGATGTCCTCGCACCGCCTGAACCCCCACTCAGCCAGGCACTGTCTCCCCTTATCCAGACCCTCCAACGTCCCCACCCACAGGAAGATGAACGAACGGTGGGCTGCTATCGCCGGGATCTCAATACGCATAATCTGAAATGAGTAGAGAATGTCACAGTTCACCAAAGTCATCACATTACCTGCCTTTACTACAACTACTACAGTGCACACACAATTTGTCCTAAGTCAATTATTTTAGAAATAATACATGTCAGTTAGATCAAATGCTTCAGTTCAATGAATATTTACTTCAATACGCTATTGCGAAACAGACCGCGGGTCCACAATACCATGAATAAAACTGTTTATATTTAGAAAATTTTCAAAACAGAAATAATTGAAACATAGCGTACACTTTTCATACTATGTGTTGGAATGCTGCGCTCTGTTGAAATGACTTTGCCCAGTTTTCTCTGAAATGTGATCAGTGATATTTGTATATAATATATCCCTCCTGCTATAGCTGATCTTTAATGGCAAGCAGCTACAGAGGTCAAAACCACTCAACTGACTGTTTTGACTGTTGACCCAAATGTGCACACAGGGGCCTTTTTGACTGGTTTTTACTGTCATTTTGACCACCCTCAACAATACAAGACAATGCTTTTACCAGTCAGAAATGGTCGACTCATTTGACTGGTAAATGTACTAACTACACGTAAGGTTTGACAGTGTTTGACTTTTAAGTGCACTAGATATACATGTACCTAGGCAAGTATATCAACATTTTGACTGATTTTGACCCTTGCAGTCATAGGAGGGTTAATATAAATGTATGCGACCCTGGTCTTATATGAGTTGAAAAATAATTGGGAGATGATGCCAGCTCTCTACTATTTGGAGATGGTTTATTCTGTAAATGTAGAAGACCAGAAGGCAAAGGAGAGAACGGATAGATGGTCTCTCGTCTTCAGCCAATATATGACTGATCCAAATAAATCCTGCCACTTACGGTATGCGCAATTGGCCGATGATTATTTTAAATTTACACTATTATAAGTGTCTCTGGATTCTGGTCACAGGTCATAGGTCATAGGTCATAGGTCATACATGTAGGTGCCGTGACGCGATCCATCTGCGGTCGCTGTGCTTTAGCTATGGGAATACCAGGCATTCCCTGACAGCGGTAATTGGATAGCTTTGAAAGCCCGGGAAGTTCAAACTCCTTCTGTATCCTTTCTCTATGCTCGAATTTAGTAGGGGGTACTGTTCATACCTGGGACATATATAGGGTGCAGGTCACTTGAGGCAGACCCGCGTAAGTGACGTCACTTTGAGAATATTCTGAATGGCCGCCATTTTTGTTTTCAGTGCGGCAATTTCGTGAAGTTTGACATACATTTTCATCTCTTAAACAATTAATTTGTGAGTAGAGACTGTTCTTGTTGCTTTGTACGAACCTGAGAAGTAATAAGATCATTAGTTCCTTTTTTACCAGGGAAAGAATTATTTTGCGATCGTTTTGTTGTACATATTTTGTTCACAAAGTCTGTGTGACCTTTGACATCACTTTAACGATCACAAGAGGGCGAACGGGATGCTCGTTCAACTAGGTTGTACTCGGGACTCACCCGTGTGACGTACTCGGGTTACCTCGGGGAAGCTTACTCGAATACACCCCTAGATATACTCACTTCATCCCAACTCCAGAATTTCTGGTTGGTCATGACAGCTGGTCTGTGACGGTATTCTTCCAGGGGTGGGTCCACTAGTATGACATCAAATTTGTGGTTCAACTCTGCCAAGTCATAAGTCTCTAGGTCACAGTGTAGATACCTTACAAAGAGAAGGCGCATCATTGGTAAATTACAAAATTATACAAATTATTATCCAAAACCTAACTCAAGTTGGTAAAGGTTACCAGTCATCCTGAAAGATTATTCTGTCTGAAGTGGTTTCATTTCAGAGAAATCACAACAACAAAATTTTCCAAACATTTGTCAGACTGCCAGTTTTTGCACCTAGTGTTTTCGTAAAATATTGTGAATGCTTTGTAAATTTTTCTCATGACCTCAAGCTGAAATTTTCACGGGTTGGTTGTTTAACCCTAACTACCCTCAATCCATCAAAATCCACCACCTGGTTTTGGCCGAGTCAGTACTCCACAGTATAGCCTAGCAAATAAAGCATGTAGCCAAATCCACCAAACTCCACCGGCTGCTTTTGTTGGATTCAGTGACTGTATAGCCAAGCCATGGATGCTTTGCATTTGCTACTGTACCAATGTGTACCAAATCCATCCAACTCCACCGGCTGCTTTTGTTGGATTCAGTGACTGTGTATAGCCAAGCCATGGATGCTTTGCATTTGACACTGTGCCAATGTGTACCAAATCCATCCAACTCCACCGGCTGCTTTTGTTGGATTCAGTGACTGTGTATAGCCAAGCCATGGATGCTTTGCATTTGCTACTGTACCAATGTGTACCAAATCCATCCAACTCCACCGGCTGCTTTTGTTGGATTCAGTGACTGTGTGTAGCCAAGCCATGGATGCTTTGCATTTGCTACTGTACCAATGTGTACCAAATCCATCCAACTCCACCGGCTGCTTTTGTTGGATTCAGTGACTGTGTATAGCCAAGCCATGGATGCTTTGCATTTGCTACTGTACCAATGTGTACCAAATCCATCAAACTCCACCGGCTGCTTTTGTTGGATTCAGTGACTGTGTATAGCCAAGCCATGGATGATTTGCATTTGCTACTGTACCAATGTGTACCAAATCCATCCAACTCCACCGGCTGCTTTTGTTGGATTCAGTGACTGTGTATAGCCAAGCCATGGATGCTTTGCATTTGACACTGTACCAATGTGTACCAAATCCATCCAACTCCACCGGCTGCTTTTGTTGGATTCAGGACTGTGTATAGCCAAGCCATGGATGCTTTGCATTTGACACTGTACCAATGTGTACCAAATCCATCCAACTCCACCGGCTGCTTTTGTTGGATTCAGTGACTGTGTATAGCCAAGCCATGGATGCTTTGCATTTGACACTGTACCAATGTGTACCAAATCCATCCAACTCCACCGGCTGCTTTTGTTGGATTCAGTGACTGTGTATAGCCAAGCCATGGATGCTTTGCATTTGCTACTGTACCAATGTGTACCAAATCCATCCAACTCCACCGGCTGCTTTTTGTTGGATTCAGTGACTGTGCATAGCCAAGCCATGGATGCTTTGCATTTGCCACTGTACCAGTTCCATCAAAGTCCAACAATTGGGGTACCTTTTTACTGCATGTTGATGGATTTTGGAGGACTTGGGATGGTTCCTAGCCACAAATGCCTAGGGAGTCAGGGTTTTAATGTACATCTTGATGAAAAGAAAGTAAGCCCACTCGTAGAAGCCGTTTTGCCAACATTAACCAATGTTGTACCTTCCCTTTAGGGAAAGACAGCTTTCTATCATGGAGATTGTTCACAAAAATTAATGGTAAGAAATTAAAACAAGAATCACTGAGACATGCAAAAGCCAACAGAATTACAAAAGTTAAAAACAGAGATTATCAATTGTTATACACCCAAGTAGATCCTTGTCATTTGATTGGAAGATTGTAGGTCACGTGGCATTCATTAATCAAACCATTACATGGCCTACGTCATAAACTGTGCATTTTGGTTCCATTCACCGTGCATTTTGGTTCCATCCCATTTGATCTATTGCACGCTAGACCACATCATGCGTTATATACACAGCAGTACAAAACGCCCTCTTTTGACAAGACACAACCATTCGAGCAAACCGTGCGTCATAAGCCAAAAAATAAAGCAGTAAATGCCAGAATACAATCTTGTATATTTTGTTTATTCTTATAGTTTTATCCTCCAATCAAATGACAAAGATCTACTTGGATGTTATATAAAACAAATAATGAATGTTTTGCATTTGTGCAATGGAGAGAATATTTTCATGAGTTGAAAGATGGAATGTTCCATTCAACGAGGCGAAGCCCAGCATCGTCCCACCAGTGTGTTTTCTCATAGTATTATTATTCTGGAATCATGGTTCATTCTCAAAAAAACTTAAACAATACTTTTTAAATATGTATATGACATAAAACACAATAAAGGGGGCCACTTTCCTACCGTCACGTTAGCAGCTTTCTAATGGTTGTAATTTTTTTTAAATATCTGAAACCACCCAAAAAGAATTTCAACATTTGAATAGACATGCATGCTTATCCTAAAGATTATTTGAGTTGATTATTACTATTATTTTTTTAATTACCCTAAAATTTCCATCAACAAATGGACGGAAAAGTGAGGTAACTTTTTCCGTCCAATTTTTATGGAAATTTGAGGGTAAAAAAAATAAATAAAAAAATAAAAAAATAAAATAAATCAACTCAAATTAGTTCTAGTATAAGCCTGCATGTCCATTCACATGTTGAAACACCTTTTGGTCGGTTTCAGGTACTTAAAAATAAATAACAACCATTGGAAAAACTGCTAACATGACGGATGCAAAGTGACCCCCTTTATTGTGTTTTATGTCATATGCAGTTTTAAAAAAATAAACAAACAAACTTGATTCAAATTATTATCAAAATGTTATTGTTATGAATTATTTAGTAGTCAGGTCTCACATGCCTGTTACATGTCCTTGTCATGTCTAATGTAAGTCTTTGTCTGTCATAGGGAAAGATTTAAAAGCATTATGTTTCATTTTTCTCTACATGTTGGTAATACTACCAAGTTTCAATGTATAAATCCTGTCAAACTATAATTTGCACTTAACGTATTGTCAACTGTGCTTAATATTAATAAACTGTAATGTACTATTGTACTCAATATGGATTAAGTTGTTGCCAACATGGAAATAAATGTGTGACATTGTATTGTCACGACGAACTTCGAACTTCGTATTGTCTACCATTGCACTCATAAACATTCATTATTTGTATACCATTGACGTTTATAAACCCCTATTTGTGACTACAGTGGGTCACACTGTGAGGACGAAATCAGGCATTGCCACAGAAAAAAAAATCACTGTCCAGGTTGAGCATCGACCCACCATTTTGCCTACCGGTGTGATGTACAGCCATGTGATCAGGTTGAGCATCGACCTACCATTTTGCCTACCGGTGTGATGTACAGCCATGTGATCAGGTTGAGCATCGACCTACCATTTTGCCTACCGGTGTGATGTACAGCCATGTGATCAGGTTGAGCATCGACCTACCATTTTGCCTACCGGTGTGATGCACAGCCATGTGATCAGGTTGAGCATCGACCCACCATTTTGCCTACCGGTGTGATGTACAGCCATGTGATCAGGTTGAGCATCGACCTACCATTTTGCCTACCGGTGTGATATACAGCCATTTGATCAGGTTGAGCATCGACCTACCATTTTGCCTACCGGTGTGATGTACACCCATGTGATCAGGTTGAGCATCGACCTACCATTTTGCCTACCGGTGTGATATACAGCCATTTGATCAGGTTGAGCATCGACCTACCATTTTGCCTACCGGTGTGATGTACAGCCATGTGATCAGGTTGAGCATCGACCTACCATTTTGCCTACCGGTGTGATGTACAGCCATGTGATCAGGTTGAGCATCGACCTACCATTTTGCCTACCGGTGTGATGTACAGCCATGTGATCAGGTTGAGCATCGACCCACCATTTTGCCTACCAGTGTGATGTACAGCCATGTGATCAGTTTGAGCATCGACCCACCATTTTGCCTACCGGTGTGATGTACAGCCATGTGATCAGGTTGAGCATCGACCTACCATTTTGCCTACCGGTGTGATGTACACCCATGTGATCAGGTTGAGCTTCGACCCACTATTTTGCCTACCGGTGTGATGTACAGCCATGTGATCAATATGTAAATAACGCTTATGGAGTTGACTGAATTCTGGTGAAAAAGTCTATTACTAACACCATAGGTGAAAAAAGATATACCATGCTCGATATGCGGCAGAGTGCCACCTACCCCCCCCCCCAAATGTCCCTATATAGGAACACACTGTTGTTCTATTGTTAACGGACCTCTCCCCCAAAAAAATTCCTCTAAAGAATTCCTAAGATTCCTGAAACACAATGAAGACACAATGGGAGGGGGGTGCACTCTACTGCATATCAAGCATCATATGAAAAAAGACTAGCACATCAAGACTTGTATTGTGATCAGCCACAGTTTGATAACAAAAGCCCTTTTCACATGACTAAAAAAAAACATTCCTTGAGAGAAGTAAGACTAACTGCGGTGACACCATGTGGAATCTCAATTGAGTAGTAATTAGTTCTGAAAAGAACTGGAGGTACAACTCGACGTTTCGATCAGTATGCTCTGATCGTCCTCAGGAGAAACCGTCACCAAAATTAGTCTTACTTATCATCCTCACCATGCAAAGCTACAAGTTTTACCCATTCCTTGAAAGATTCTCTGGATATTTGAGAAATATTACAAAATGAGCTTTGTGTGAAAGGATACCAATGTTTGAGACCGTCCTACATTCCTTGAGAGATTGTCTCAAACATTGAAATATTTTGTCGGAGGTCCCGACTTACGACAAAATCTTACGTTAGCGGAACCTTTCTCATCATGTGAAACGATCCGTTGTTTAAGTAAGACTAATTGCGGTGACACCATGTGACCATGTGACACCGGTGACACCATGCTCTGATCGTCCTGAGGACGATCAGAGCATACTGATCGAAAAGTCGAGTTGTACCTCCAGTTCTTTTCAGAACTATTACTACTCAATTGAGATTCCACATGGTGTCACCGCAATTAGTCTTACTTATCATCCTCACCATGCAAAGCTACAAGTTTTACCGATCCGTTGTTTATTGACCAAAGTCCTGTGCGAAAGCGGTCGTACTGCGCATGCGTGAAGACCCATCGTGCATGACTGACTGTAAGCACTGCACTGTACAACTAGTGATGGGCGGCCGAGATGATAATGTGGCAATAAGCTTGGGCGATAACACGATAATATCGATTATCGCGATACCTTTTTTTATTCGATTACGATATCAAGAACCTTTTTATGTTATCGAGATATCGGCAAATCGCGATTAAAAAAAAAAAAAAATCGACATTGTGAGTCAAGTCATAAATTCCAAGGAAACAAAATTAGAACAGTCTTTTCAGCTTTTAGAAGTGAAAAACAAAAGCGAACTACTTCAGAAGTACATACACGCTCTGCAAACGAATTTGCAATGATTTATTGTGACGCTTGTAGAGGGGTACATACCTGTGGTTATCGGCTCTAAAGCAATCATGCATGAATTAACCCTCCTATGCCCAGGCTGAAATTTGGCCCAGTTAGCACGGCACCCACAGACACTCACTTGAGTATTTTTGGTTGCATTGCCAATTGGTAGGTCAAACCACAGAGTCACACAGAGCTGTGTATGTACTGTCAGTGGTTTTGGTTTGACCTTTGTGCACTGCACAAAGTCAATGGGTTGGGAGTTACATACAAATTTTGAGTGTCTTTGGGTTTGACCTCCTATCACAGCCACATGTGCTTGCATGTATTTGAGTGCACTGCACAAAGTCAATGGGTTAAGAGAGACATACAAATTTTGAGTGTCTTTGAGTGTTAAACCTATAGGAGGGTTAAAAAAAAATCACGATATTATCGAAAATCGCGATATATGTTTGCCGATATATCATGGATTAAAAAAAATCGACATCGCCCAAGCTTATGTGGCAATGTGCACAACATCGGTCCTTCACATTCGCTCAACATTTTTCGATGTACATGTAGCTCAAACAATTGTCATCCATTTTCACTCATGTTTTCGATGTTAGTACCCAAGATATCATTACTCATAACTCCGAAATGTTAACCAATTCGCGCTGGGAATAAAAGTTTTTCTGGGCCCCTGTGCGGGTTTCTTTTTCCCACACACACGTTAATGGAAGCTTCCACAGCGCGTTGCCGTGTCTTCCGAGCATGTCACCGTATACGCGTGGCTCAACCGAGCATGCATACAAATATTCCGGAGTTTCCTATGGCGTGTTTAGACGCTCTCCGATCCTCGGTGCAAAAAAAAATTGCGTGTATACACGGCCTCCGACGCGAACTGGTTAAAGTCAGCTATGATATAATTTGTTTTTATATGATATAATTGTGTTGGCACAGACTTGTATCGGATAGTACATGACCAATGATAATGTGTGTACTCTCATAGAATGTTGGTTTTGACTTTGTGTCGTGTCAAAGCTTGCAAAAGCAGTCACCCGTGGCATGATTAAGATAACCAATCCTCACTCGTAAAATTTGTCTCAAGGAATCTACGGGTTTTTTTGGGGGGCGTGTGAAAAGGGCTTTATATATTCAATTCGGCTTACATTGGTGGTGAATTCGTCTTCGATATCAGCTCATCTTTCAATCGTATGAGTTCCTTCAGCTTGGGGTACTCCTCAAACCTGTCAGCAAGTCCTGGGTGAAATGAAACAGATCATCAAAATAATCTCATTATAGACAATGTGACCTGTGATGTGACGCCTAAACCAAAACAGAACGTTTCTGAGTGCGGCATGCACGCCTGTCCCGTTTTGGTGTAGGTGTGACGTCACAGGTCACCTCGTCTATACACGATGCACTGATCTCTGGTATAGTGATGATGGAGAACAATGGAGAACAATGGAGATCAATGGAGATCAACGGAGATCAACGGAGATCAACGGAGATCAACGGAGATCAACGGAGATCAATGGATATCAATGGAGATCAATGTGATCTTGAGGTGACCTGTGACATAACGTCTAAACCAAAACAGGATGAGCGCGCATACCCTGGGCAGAAAAATTTGGTAAACTTTTGTTTTGGTAAATATGAAAATGAGAAAGTCTCTTCGGTGCAAAGCTGGAAGAAGAACATCCCTTAAAAAGATTTGAGCAAATCATATAATTTCTCATAATATTGTCTAATATGGAGTGTCGTGGCTGAGCGGTCTAGCTTACTGGACTCAAGTTTTGGTGTTAGCAGCAGAATGTGGGTTCGAATCCCGGCCGTGACACTTGTGTCCTTGAGCAAGACACTTAACCATAATTGCTTCTCTTCACCCAGGGTTAAATGGGTACCTGTGAGGGCAGAGTTGGTTGATTAGCCCTATATGCGCTGTAATAGCAGCAATTGAGCTGTATACTCCCCAGGGAGCTGAGATGGTTTCAGGAATGATTTATGAGCCTTATGAGCAGGGGTAATAATATAATGCGCCTTGAGCACCACTCAGTTGGTGGATACGTGCGCTATATAAGTCCACACATTATTATTATTATTATTATTATTATTATAAAGTTTAGGTTATAATGTCTATTATTTTTTTATTTAAAAAAAAATTTTTTTTTTGGGTGGAGGGAGGAACGACCTTAATTGAATGAGTTTTTAAAAGCATTCTGTAGAACTTGCTGCTTACAACTCACCCACATCACGGATGAAGTTCTGAGGTCGCTGACCTGTGTCAACAAAATGCTGGCAGTAATCATTGTGTGGATTCGCACTCTGTGTTCCCTGTGGAGATACATGAACCATAGAGATACGTCAAACTGCAAATGACTTTTAACCCTCCTACACTTACAGTACACAAGTCAGTAGCTCTTTGCTCCAGAGCCGGAAAAAAAATGTTTCCTGCAAAGGAAGAGCGAACGTTCATTCATTCATGCGCACGGAAAGAAAATATCCCTCGTTGTCTTTTGATTCAAGCCAACGCCAACTGAACCTGTTCTTTACACTAGCATTGATTTTTTTTCTTCAGATCCACACCTCTTCCGACCTCCATTACGGTAGCCAAGTTGAGTAAAATCAGTCAAAAATTTCAGAAAATGAGGGTTGCGAAACGCAACTGTTACGATCACGTTGCGATCACCATATACAACGCACTGTATACAACACACACACACGGACCCACATGCACCATTTCCAATATATGGCTGAGCAATGGGCTAGTCTTAGTTCAAGACGTTGCTCGCTATCGTTTTCCATTGCATGAACCATCAAACGCTAGCGGGTGCTTTCACAACAACGTGATCAATCTAAGTGAGCGAATGCTGGTGAAATGTCCGAGTGTATTATGCGATGGCATAAAAAAAAATTAAAAAACGTCTTGATAACCAAGACTAACTGAGCGCGCTCTGTAAAGGCGTTGTTTTTTTCTCCCAGCCGGGCGAAAGACGGAGCGCCGGATTTCTTTGGGAAAAATATTAAAAAGCCGGAATTCCGGCAATAACCAGAAAACTGGCATCCCTGGGTACAATTTTCCAGCGAGATGACTGACTGTTCAAAACTAGACAACTTATGAATGGTGGATAAGCTGTATAGATAACAGTACCATGTTACAGTTTACATGTACTATGCATTCACCACACAGTACCACTTTGCAAGAATTACACACAGTGGTATTTATCATTTAACGGGACAATATCATCACGATCAGAGCAGACTTTCAACAGGGCATGGAATTGGTGTCCTAGTTTAAAACCCTCCTACACATGGAGGCCACTCCGATCCACAAAATTCTGCTCTTGAGCAACCTTCAGTACATACATGTACAAGCCCGCTGTCCTTTCCAGGTAATCTTACAAAATCAACTATGTGCCACCCAAGGCCACTGTAAATGTTTGAACATATTAGTATGGCCTGCAATGTATCGATGGGAGACCACTTTATCCTGCAATCTCAGTGGTGTGACAGTGCACAGAAGGGTAACCATAGGAGGCCACTGGCAACATTCTGAGCTCTGTTACAAGCTAATTTGACCAAACCATCATTTACTGAGTCTTACCTTGAGGAATGTGCTGGAGTCTTTGTAGACCTTCTCAACCAGGCCGTCGTCGTCATCATCTTCTTGGCTTTCCTGTCGACAGAAACGATCAATGGTATTTGCCTTAGAAAATGTAATAATAATAATAATAATGTATGGATTTATATAGCGCACGTATCCACCAACTAAGTGGTGCTCAAGGCGCATTATATTATTATCCTTGCTCATAAGGCTCATAAATCATTCCTGAAACCATCTCAGCTCCCTGGGGAGTATACAGCTCAATTGCTGCCATTTCTAGCGCATATAGAGCAAACCAACTCTGCCTTCACAGGTACCCATTTAACCCCTGGGTGGAGAGAAGCAATTATGATTAAGTGTCTTGCTCAAGGACACAAGTGTCACGGCCGTGATTCGAACCCACATTATGTTGCTAACACCAGAACTTGAATCCGGTAAGCTAGACCGCTCGGCCACGACACCCCATGTACAAAGCGTCACAGGCCAATTTCATTGAGTTTCCAAGCACAGACTACACAAAATATGTTACCAAATTGCCACGTAATGTATATTGCTTCTGGCAGGTTCTCAGCCCAATTGTTCTTAACCCTCTCCTATTACTGTACATGCCAAAACCTGCCAAGTTGGCACTGTGTAATAAGCATAGGGCCCACAGCATTAACCTGCCAATGCATGTCATAATACTTGTATAGTAAGTACATCCACATGCCAAACCCTTTGGAGGGTTTGGAGGGTTTTGAAAGGTGCTGATACTACATGTAAGTCATAAAGTAAGCTAAGTCTGTAGCAAGTACACCTACATTGTACATGTACATGCCAAAACATGTTGGAAGGTTTTGAAAGGTATTGGCACTAAGTCTTAAAGTAATGCTAAGTAATCCCATGGAGGAAGGAATAGTAATCCTCAATAAAGTTCATCCAACTGTCAAAACCTTTCAGAAGGTGCCTGAGCTACCCTGTACATAAACAGTAATCCCTAAGATATACACACATCTATCAGTCTATTACTTGCCAAAGGGATTTGAAATGTGCAGTGACTAACAGTAAACAGTTATATGTACACAAACTACATGTATGTATAGTACATATGGTAGTATATCTACACCACCTTTCAAAACCTGCCAGTGTAGTGCATAGTGAAGCAACTACATAAGACATAAAACACAATAAAGGGGGCCACTTTGCATCCGTCACGTTAGCAGTTTTTCCAATGGTTGTTATTTATTTTTAAGTACCCGAAACCGACCAAAAAGTGTTTCAACATGTGAATGGACATGCAGGCTTATACTAGAACTAATTTGAGTTGATTTATTTAATTTTTTAATTTTTTTATTTACTTTTTTACCCTCAAATTTCCATAAAAATTGGACGGAAAAAGTTACCTCACTTTTCCGTCCATTTGTTGATGGAAATTTTAGGGTAATTAAAAAAATAATAGTAATAATCAACTTAAATTATCTTTAGGATAAGCATGCATGTCTATTCAAATGTTGAAATTCTTTTTGGGTGGTTTCAGATATTTAAAAAAAAATTACAACCATTAGAAAAACTGCTAACGTGACGGTAGGAAAGTGGCCCCCTTTATTGTGTTTTATGTCATAACCTTTCAAAACCCTCCGGCTGACAGGTTTTGAAAGGTGCAGTTTCTAGGCCCAAAACTGCAATTTTTTATAGGAGGGCTTTAGTAGGTAAATTTGCTCAGCAATGTTTTCCGCAAAGCAGCTCTGTGAAATTAGGCTCAGATCAGTGCAACAAAGTCAGACCCCAAATTTAAAAAGGGTTGTGCCTGCAACAGCACATGAATCTCAATGAATTATGATAATTGAGGGCTAACACTATGGTTTCTACTCCCATTGGTTTGTCATGTACATCTGGGAACATTTGGAAGAAAACAAGAATCTCGCTTTGACGAAATTCCGTGTTTTCAACAAGGTCATTTGACCGTGTTTGTATTGAGGCAATCAAATTTGCTACTGAAACTGTGACCTGTTATTTTCTGGTGTGGACTTACAAAGTAACAATTTAACAAATTATCGGTACGGCTTTTTCAAACTTTCACAGATTTTAAATAAAAGTGTACCCAAGTGTTTGGTACCGTTGTAAAGCTCTTTTTCTACAAAATTTGGGAATACAAACATCCGAGTTTTTAAAAATGTGCATTTGAATCTCATTTTCACAGTCAATTCCAGATACAATTACCCAAGCTTGTAAAAAAAAATACTTATTAGGTATGTAAGTAAGTAAGACTGATTGCGGTGACACCACGTGAAATTCTCAATTGAGTAGTAATTAGTTCTGAAAAGAACTGGAGGTTACAACTCGACATTTCGATCAGTAACCTCCAGTTCTTTTCAGAACTAATTACTACTCAATTGAGAATTTCACATGGTGTCACCGCAATTGGTCTTACTTATCCTCTTCACCATGCAAAGCTACAAGTTTTACTTATTAGGTATGTTGATTTTCAATAAATCAAGAAGAGATTGTCAGTGACTTACCTTAATAACGGTATGCTTTGCTGTGCTCAATGGCTTGGTAGTGTCCTGTACTAAACGCCGTTTTGGTGGGGTACTGGTAGGAAATACTGCACTATTAAATCCAAAAAAAGAACAGAAGGGAATTGAGTCTTCAAAAGTGGGGAACTGGGCGAGTCATATTATAAATGATTTAAAAAAAATTGTTTTAACCCTCCTACACATAGAGGCCACTGTAAACCACTAAATGTCCAATGTGTTGTACACACGTTGTTTGTGCATGTAAGCCACACTGACCCTTTGAAGTGATCTCCAATGTACATACATGCGTACAAAGACACATGTATACCACAGTTGACCTTATTTTCAGCAGGTTATACTGTAAACAAACTCCCAATAATAAATCACCATCAGCCACTGAGACCAATAAACCATACCAAGCCTCCATCATCCATTGGAATTTTCAGCAGTTATTTTGTAAAGACAGACTCTTCATAGTAACCTACCACCAGCCACTGAGTCTGGAACAATTTCACTGATTGTAGGAGGGTTAAAACAGGAAACATTTCTTAGGACTGTTAAGCCAACATGATCATCAAGTTTCTACAAGACGGTCTTCATCTTGAAAAGCAAACTTTTGTACAACATATACGCATTTCTGCCGTTAGTCCATTTTGTATTGCTTTGCAAAAACATGTGCTCTGCATAAACAACCGGCCCCAGAGCATGAGATGTTCAGTCTCTATAGAGACTAGATATATTACCTGTAGCCCAGGTTGGACTTTCACCTTCGTGTACTACGGTGACGTCCAGAATTTAACCCAAAAATTGCTAATACAGAAACAAATATTTTGTGTAAATTCATAAATGTCTTAAAGTTTTACCTGTGTGAAGTTGCTGAGGCTCGGCAGTGGAATCCCATGACCAAATACAATGCATCTCAGGGAGGTTTGAATTTCAAAATATCATTTTCATTAAGTATTTTTAATGAAAATAATCGCAAGATTTAACGTTGAAGAATTACTTTAGTTTGATGGTTGTTCGTCACTTGAGCATTACGACAAAAAATACGCCAGTATCGGCACAGGTGCGTCGGCGTACATATACGAGCGTGATGAACACAAATAAAACCTGCTGCGTGGAATATTTTACGCGTACCGCACATACGCAGCTGTTTTGTCGCTACACGCACGTACGCTAAATGGACTTTGAAATGATGAACAAACATCGAAACTCAAGGATTTCTTCAACGTTACATCTGGATTTTCTGTCAATAAAATGACGTAGTAGAAATGAAATTTTGAAATTCAAACCTTAGCGCTTGTCATCACAGTTGTTCATGGAAGTTTAGTACCGAGTTTCAGCCTCCCCACACAGGTAAGATTTAAACAATGTCACAAAAGAAATTCTCTGTGCGGCGACTGACCCCCCTGTGGATAGGACTCCGTTTCGGTGCATACAGAGACGGAGTCCTTATTTGGGCCATATTACCTGGTGCTAGTTTGTGCCTCCTTGGGTGTTGCCTCAGCTGCCCTGTGTTGTAATTCTTCCTTACTGCTTAGGACACTGCCGAGCTGGTCTGCATCGGTTACATTCAGCTGCAATGAAAACATTAACAAAATTTCTCTGTCGTAAGCAACCAAAATATCACAAAGAGAAGTTAGTGTTAGCCAGTAATAACTTTGGGTGTCTTTTGGACATCCTGTTTTATTTCTAATACAACATGCAAAAGTATTATAATAAAGGGAAGTATTGGAGGCCTGTAATTTAAGGCTACTTATCGCGAATAAAGGGTGCTGCCATTAGAATATTAGATTGTCTATGGGTAATGGGCGCCAGTTGTCTGTCGCCTCGGTCGTTTGCGATTTTTTAACAAACTTTCACACGACTTCCACTCACGCCAAAACTAATGTCCCTCGTTTTCCATGGAGGGTCAAAGGTCATGATTGTGCAATCCAATATTTCACTGGTACCTCACGCAGAGCTTTTTCACTGAACACTTTCTTCTACGTTACCAGTGGTTTTCCCGCGAAGATATACAATGTACGTGTTGTGCGAAGTCAAACGTTACTTTCTCCCACATTTTGTTTTCATTTCCTTCCCATTTCCCGACAATTTTATTCTCGTTTTATTATCAACAATTTTAAGGGGCACCAGACAAATGGAGACCATGGCCTCCGTGAAATTCCAGGCCTGGTATTGTAAATATGTGCACACGAAGCTTGGGCGATATCGATTTTATTTCATCCATGATATATCATCAAACATATATCGTGATTTTCAATAATATCGCGATTATTTTTTTTCACGCATGAAAAGAGTCCCAGTATGGTATAACAGAATAGTGTCCTTATCCCTCAACTTTGATCGAGCCGCTGCCGATCCATGCTTTGATTTAATTCATAATAATAATAATAATAATGTGTGGACTTATATAGCGCACGTATCCACCAACTGAGTGGTGCTCAAGGCGCATATTATTATCCTGCTCATAAGGCTCATAAATCATTCCTGAAACCATCTCAGCTCCCTGGGGAGTATACAGCTCAATTGCTGCCATTACAGCGCATATAGGGCTAATCAACCAACTCTGCCCTCACAGGTACCCATTTAACCCCTGGGTGGAGAGAAGCAATTATGGTTAAGTGTCTTGCTCAAGAACACAAGTGTCACGGCCGCTATTCGAACCCACATTCTGCTGCTAACACCAGAACTTGAGTCCGGTAAGCTAGACCGCTCGGCCACGACACTCCATGACAAGAAACCAGAGCCTTGTTTTGCCCTAAAACAGGTTAATACAGACTACATTCAAGATGCATATTTATAAGCAGGAGTATCATGGAGGAACCCATTAAAAATATAAGCTTGTAAGCACGGCCCCTTGTGCTGTTATCAGTGCAAGAGGGTCTGGTCACATGGCATCTAAAAATAAATCCAAATGTTTTATCTTGTTTTTTTTTTCATCCGAACGTTTTCTGGTTTTTATGTGAAAATATCTCCTTTTATAGAAATAATTATTAAGCCAATTTAAAATGTTATCACAACATCCACAGTCCATATCATGCCTAAATGACCTGGTCACACTCCATGTTTCACGTGCTGACAGACTTAATTGTAGTAGAGTATTTTACATGAGTACGAGTACACACGAAATGTACTTGAGTACGAGTAAGGTACAACATAAACATTAGTAATTTTCAGATTATAAAATTCACAAATTATTATCTAAAAGCTATACTTTACTGTGTAAAGTTACAAGTCAGTCATCTTGAGAAACTATTTCATCAGAAGTGCATTCAGGAATCTCAGAGAACAGATGAATTGTGCCGAGTATACAAAAAGATGCCGTCCTGTAACTGTTGTAAAACATAGAAAACTTTAAAACATTTAACAGGTTTTATTTTGTTGGCCTGTTCTCAAAAACGTTAGCACCTATTGTGATAAAACTTTCACAGCTTAGTTTAAAATATATATTTTTTTAAATCTTTGAAAATTAGAGGTAAATATCGTGTAAAACAATACATTATTTTGGGGCCAAGTATAATAACCTGAGGAACCACGCATCATTCACATTTTTCTTTGTTTTGTTTTGTGGTTTTCCAGCGGGAAAGGAGCGTCTTCACTTCAAGTTCAATCTCTCCCAAGTGCCATCGTCAGAGATCCTTCTTCAGGCTGAGTTGCATCTCTTTAAGCTGAAGCCGAAGATACGCCCACGGTTTCTGGAAGACGGCAGCCATTTTACCAGGTGGATATTAAAGCAGTTTTGTATTCAAAATAGCTGACCGACAAACACAATACTTGAAGTTGATTGTCCCTAGATGTCTGAAGGGTAGAAGCAGATATATCAGAAGCAAACTTTTCAGAAGATTGGTCTAAGACGTTCACAATCTTGCTTGTTTCCTTCACAGATTCAACTGTATCAACTGGCCAGTGACGACTTATCGTCTCTAGAGGGCGCTACCCTGATTGGACTACGATTGGTTGGTACTGTGCGGACGGAGTGGGAGGTGTTCAGCATTACCGATGGTGAGCCTTTATTGACGACTTAACGCCACGTTTGTTTTCTCAAACAAGAAAGAAAGCTTTCTCTTTCCTGACTAATCATTTGTAACCAGCAGCTAGAATTTACTGTCCCTTCCTTTAAATTGTAGGGGTGGGCCAGGGGCTGACACCACCCATCGCCAACTTTTTCTTAAATTTTTACAACAAATATAAATTTTAAATCGAATAAATTCCCAAACGACATTCGCGAAAACAAGCATTCGCGTTTTCTGTGTCTCAGACAGTCTCGCATGGCTGACAAAAGTTTATTATTTATTAATTTTTTTTTTTTTAAACAATCGGGAAAAGTTAGTCTGTTCTATGAATCGATTGTCGCTAGAGGTCTGAAGTAAGCTTAGGCGATATCAAATTTTTTCATCCACGATATATCGGCAAACATATATCGCGATTTTCGATAATATCGCGATTATTTTTTTCATTCATGCATGATTGCTTTAGAGCCAATAACCACAGGTATGTACCCCCTCTACAAGCATCACAATAAATCGCAAATTCATTTGCAGATCGGAGCGTGTATGTACTTCTGATGTAGGCCTAGTTCGCTTTTGTTTCTCACTTCCAAAAGTTGAAAAGACTTTTAATTTTGTTTCCATGGAATTTCTGACTTGACTCAAAATGGCGATTTTTTTTTCATCGCGATATATTTTTTTAATCGCGACTTGCCGATATCTCGATTCGAACCCACATTCTGCTGCTAACACCAGAATGTTTTACTGGACGCCATTTTTATGAGCACTAAATTGTGCAGTCGATAAAAAAAAATCAGCGACGGGAAACTTTTCGTTATGGAAATACAGGCAACTGAATTTCGGTAAGTTTTTACGATTTTCTTGTCCAAAATGACCAAATATTTAAATCAACAAAAATTCGTAACTTTGCATAGGGTTAACCTATCATGACCATTGACCCCTCATTTTCTTTCTAATGTTTTGCTCTATCCAGTGATATGACATTTAAAAGAATTGAAGCAACTTCAAATTTTCATGAAACTGCCTATTTATGGTCGAGTTGTCATCACTCCTATTAGGGATGACAATCCAAAAAAAATCAACCACAACTTAACTGGCCTGCACTGTGTTGAAACCAGATATCTTATTCCCAGAAGCCATTTGCTTTTGGTTTGAAGAAAATCGGCCCAGGCATTCCAGAGTTAGCGGTCATTAAAGGGTATGGCTATCGTCCAACCTAGTATCATGTTACGCTACATAACCTCCAAGGTGTGCCGTGGTCCCTTTGGGAGTTCAATAACATTATACAAAAACTGTCCATTTTCAAGGAAGTGAATCTTGAAAAGTGTTCGGCCAACTTTTTTTCATTTTTGGAACATCTGTAGAAACCAGCCTACTCTTTCACCCTATCAATCTGAAAACTAGTTGACATTGATGCCAAATTAATTAAGATTTTTTTAAATATGCCTTACTTCAGACGAACTTATTGTGGTTGTGACAAGTGCGTGGTCACGCTCGTAAAAAAGCCTGGTTAGTCTGATCCCGGCTCAGTTTAATGCGCGTAAAAGTGAGACGAATCCCAGACCGATGACTCATGCATCGCTGGCTGACAACGCGTAAATAAAACCTCGCCAGTCTGATCCCCCGGCTCTGTTTACTGTGCGTACAAGTGAGGTGAATCCCAGACTGATGACTCATCATGGATGACGCCTGGCCGGCTTGCCAACTTCTTTCGCAGAACAGGTCAAATGAATATCGCTATAACTTAATGGGACCTCGATGTCAAGGTACAACCCACATGCTGTCCGAAAGAGCACGAAACGGGCATTCCATTGAGGTATGGGTGAAGGCCGTACCAGTGTTAGATCCAAAATTATTCGGTCTCAAAATCTTTCTTTTGTTTTAAGACCTAATTATTTTTTTAAAAGCACATTTGAAACAGTTTTCTGGCTACAGATCTAATTTTAAGCTTTATTTTGATACCAAGAATCAAGATCGTCAGGATTGATGATTGGAACGCAAAATCCCCTCCGTATAAAAATGGGTCTTACCGCTAATTTTGTTGGAACCATTTTTGAGCGGCGAATTTGACAGTTGATTATCCGCGTTGGGCCATTTTCGGGCTTCGTTTTTATCTTCAACTCGACGGTAAAATTCATTCAAAACCTTTTTAAATTGTGAAACAGTGAAAATGGTGCATGAATCTACTGTGTTATGAGTTGTAGCTTTGTTTTCTAGTGAGAAATAAATTTTTGAAGTTATAAATTATCGCCCGTAACGGAGTTTTTTCAGCACTTTTGATGTGAGGGCGGTGTTGCTTTCGTACTCCTACCGGACCACCTTGTCTTTATTATTTATATTTAGTACTAGTAGACTTACCGTTTGAGCAAGCAAAGCCCTTCGCTGTTTTGATCTCTCTTTCAGAGCCTTTAATCTGTCTGACATTTTTACAGGCTCGAATGCAAAATCAGTTTTAAATATTAGATTATCACATTAGGTCCTGACATCATCTGCAGTAACACTTAACAGCACGCTTATCACTGGATGGACTGGTCTCTCTATAGCTTTAAGTACGATTACAAATAGTGTATACGTCAAGGTACCAGCCCAGGCAAGCAGCCTGAATTAGCGCCCTCAATAGACAGAGTTCTGAGAACAACTTTTCGAGGGCGGCCCGGAGGGGAATGGGGGTTAGGTGGGGAAGGGGAGGAAAAGGGTGTAATTTTCGTTATTATTATTTTAAAAAAAACATTTTATCAAAAACAAAATTGCTGGTGAATTTAGCATGGTCTTAGTCCGACAATTTACCTAGATTTACCCGGATCCTCCACCAATCACCGTATTTTTGGCCGAATTGACGGTAAAAATAGATTTAATTTGTTGAATTGCTATTTTTCTGGGTTGAAGAAGTTATAAGCTTTCATTTGAGATATTAAGCGAAAAAATCCGTCCAGTGACAGTTAATTAAAAATACAAATTAATAAAACGATGGGTCACTGTTTGAATCCTCAGCTTGCGCGAGGGCGTGTGCAGTCTTCCGATCGGCCAGCGCGGCTGTCAGTCAGAATCAAGCGCGTTTTAAATAATAATATCGATTTTGTACAGTTTCCAGCATCCGAATATCAAAATAAAAAAATCGTTCCCGTTTAATTTAATAACGATATTATCTTTCAAAATTCGTTCGCTTTTTAAATTCTACTTTTTGGGGGTCTCTTGAGCCAAACACGATATTCTTCAAGGTGTGGGGTGACAGAACGGGGAGCCGCTCTTTGTTGAAGGTAGACTGGTCCCCTGTCTATATCCTATCAAGGATATAGACAGTCTAGGCTCCAGGTGTACCACTCAAAGGATTTCATACGTTAACGCGTTGTGCTGAAGATCTGACGTCACGCTTCGAGGCTTGCGGTCTTGCTAACCAACTAAGGTCAAAGTTGAGCATCGGGAAAAATAATGGCTACACGGCCAGGATCTGGCGTAATTCACGCGCCTCGAGCACAAAGCGTGACGTCAGATCTTCAGGCTAAGTTGAAGGTAGCTGTCAACATGGCCTTTGAACTGGTTAATGGAAGGCGCTAATACATCTTCATTTTGTTGTGGCAAATTATTCCAGGCATTAACAATGCGTTGTGAAGTACGTACGTCTAACCTTATTGTAATTTTATAAGGCCTTGCGTCCTCTAGTACTTGTAGAGCTATATGGCTCTACTAGAGGACACAACCTTATAAAACTAAGTATTTGTATTCTCAAAACATTGTATGTTTTTTTATAAACTTCAATGAGATCCCCCTCATGCGCCGGGTTCCAAGTGTAGTGCGACCAAACCTCTGAAGTCTTTGCTGAAGTTCTGGAATGATTAAATCTATGCTGGACACTAGGAGATCAACATCCTGCTAAAAAGGAAGCCAGGCTTGAGAACATACTCTAGATGTGGACGAACCAGGAACTTGTATATAGTTGAAACATAAGAATGGATTTAGGCCCCTAATTATTATTTGATAGTTCTTCTGATCAAACCAATACAATGTCGTCATCATTCCAGCGTTATTTTTTCTGTTTTTGTCGGTATTTAGTGCTTTTTTAACGTAATGTTGTTATTAAGCTGTCGGCTTTAAGATAGTATGACCGGGGTTGGGTAATCAAAAGGACAATATCGTCACGATCAGAGCAGACATTCAACAGGACATGGGATCGGTGTCACACGTCATGTGGAAGCTTAGATGAACACATCAGTGACTGAAAATCACTGGCTCATTTACGCGCTAAAGCAGCAACGATGACCATTTATGTGATGTGGGGTATTATATTCAGTCACTAAGTTAATCTAAAACTAGCACTCCAATTCCATGCCCCGTTGATCGTGACGATATTGTCCCTTTAAATTAGGCGAGGACACAATATGAAAACCTTTTTTTAAATTAAAACATCACGAGAGCAGCGGCGTAGCCACGGGGGCCTGGGGGCACGTGCCCCCCACACAAATTTCCAGTGCCCCCCCATGTGCCCCCCACGAAAAATCCTCATAGTGCCCCAAAAAACAGAAAAGAAAAAGAAAAGGGAAAAAACCCATACCTCAAAGAGTGACGTCAGATCTTCAGACTACAACAAGAAACTTTGCACGGTGAAGAGAATAAGGAGAATGCCGCACTCTGGGAGATGCTGCTGCTTAAGTAGACTGCTGGAGGAGATCCCTCAGTCTGAGGGATCTTCTACCCCACTCTCCCCACTCCAAGGATCCCAAGCAGCCCCATCACTTTCCCACCCGCCTGCACGCTTCAACGCACACTAATCCTCCAGCATCCAGTCTTCCCATGATTCTCCAGCAGTTTACTTAAAGCAACAACATCTCCCAGAGTCCGGCATCTCCTGAAGACGATCAGTGTGTACTAATCGAAACGTCGAGTTGTAACCTCCAGTTCTTTTCAGAACTAATTTTTATTCAATTGAGAATTTCACATGGTGGTGTCACCGCAATTGTTATACTAGTCTTCACGTAACTGGAAACTGACTTATACTGCAACACCGCCCTCTGGCGGCAGTTAAATGTAAATTTTGGATCGGCGCGCGTGCACAGGTCAGTTTTTCTGTAAAAAGCGTGAGAAAACCGCTAGGGAAAAATGTCGAAACGAATGAATGAAATCATCTTAAGAAATAATTATAAGCCAAGTAAGTTCGTCCATATGCAGAGGGACTTCAAAATTCGGGATAAAGTCGCACTCCGAAGGAATAGACCTGGAGGTAAGGAGATAAACTTGCCTATAATTTATATTACGTGATTTTGTATTAACCAGTTGCACTATTTTCAATTTCAAAGTTAATCATTGTGTGACTATAGACTATAGTATATCCGTTCAAGGAAAGAATGTCGTATCCAACCGCCACTTTATAAGGTTTTTTTAAAATTAGTTTTGCAACCAATAACCAGTTAAAAAATGATTCTATCGGTTTTTGGGGGTACAGAAAGCCAAAACTATCTTTAAAATCCGCTTTTATGATGGTTTTCGGACATTATTTCCCTTCTAAAAAATCCTCCCCTTCAGAAAATAGAAGGATCCTATTATACATGTAGTTACCACTGCGCATGTACAATGACCATGTTGGTCACTAACCGGGGAGTTGAGAAGATCAGACTGACATGACTGAGGAAGTCATCGTATACCAAAAATGCCTGATTTTTCATGAAATAAATATCCTGGAATACTTTGAAGTATATGTCCATCATCATCCATACATGTTCTCCACCTTACTAGGTAGGTAAGATTACATTATTGGTTATATTGAATGAGAAAGAGTGACAGTTGCATACGACAATCTACCTCTGTTCAACATTTTCCTGTTGTATAGTCAAAGAGAAAACAATAAAAGCGTCCAACAATTATTTACATGTATGAAGAATGTCTAATTGGCACTGCTACTATTGTCAGGGTTAATGTGAATGCAAAAGCTCTATATATTGCAATAACATTACATGAGTTCATGAATATTCATAATCCTTGCTATAATAAGTCAAGACTATTGGCGGTGACACCATGTGAAAAATTTTCTTTTTGAGTAGTAATTAGTTCTGACAAGAACTGGTGGCTACAACTTGACGTTTCGATCAGTATGCTCTGATCGTCTTCAGGAGAATGCCGGACACTGGGAGATGTTGCTGTTTAAGTAGGCTGCTGGAGAATTTGCACCAACACTGGAAGCTGGATAATTAGTGCGCTGTTGCGTGCAGGTGGGAATCGGTGGAACTGGGATCCTTGGGTGGGGGGGGGGGGGGGGGTTGCCTGCTACAAATCATCCTTGATATAATGAATATTCATACATGCAAGGAGCGGTTTCACTGCAAAAAGGGGGCAAACTAAAAAATTATGGTAAATTAATGTGCATGTTGATAAAAAGGGGAAGAATGTGCCCCTTTGCCCCTCCCCCACACCTGGATCCACCAATGCCTACATGCAAATTAATCTTTGAATATTCATACATTATGCAAATTTAACTTTGAATCTTTTCACTCCCAGCTGCTGAATGTATCACAGAGATGAGTGTGTTGATGGCATGTTGGAAGAAGCACGAGTACAACGATGCTGACTGTACTGAAGAGATCAAGATCTTTATTGATTTAATGAATATTCATACGTGCAAATTTAACTTTGAATCTTTTCATTCCCAGCTGCTGAATGTATCACAGAGATGAGTGTGTTGATGGCATGTTGGAAGAAGCACGAGTACAACGATGCTGACTGTACTGAAGAGATCAAGATCTTTATTGATTTAATGAATATTCATACATTATGCAAATTTAACTTTGAATCTTTTCGTTCCCAGCTGCTGAATGTATCACAGAGATGAGTGTGTTGATGGCATGCTGGAAGAAGCACGAGTACAATGATGCTGACTGTACTGAAGAGATCAAGATCTTTATTGATTTAATGAATATTCATACATGCAAATTTAACTTTGAATCTTTTCATTCCCAGCTGCTGAATGTATCACAGAGATGAGTGTGTTGATGGCATGTTGGAAGAAGCACGAGTACAACGATGCTGACTGTACTGAAGAGATCAAGATCTTTCAAAATTGTTGCACGGATGCAGAGGTACTAAATGAATGATAGGAGCATCAGTGAACGATTTTGCTTTCATCACATAATTCAAAATTTGCTTATCAAAATTAGCAAACCAAACTCAAAAATACTTCTGCCAAAACATTTTTGAACGAAATCGTGCCGTTAACATACAGTATAATTTGTCTGATTCAAGGATTTTGTCTTAGCAAGGCAAATTTTAAACTGCTCTTTTTCTTCTCCACATCACCTTTTTGTTTTACATAAAAAAAATAGTTTTGACTAAAATGGTTGACGAATAGTTTAGGAAAAAAATGGAAACAGCCAACACCTCTTTTTTCCCCCACCAAAGCTTGTTCCAGATGAAATACAATAGTATATACAGGCCTGTAATTTCTTAGGATTTTTCCTGATTTCAGGTTTTTTTTTTACAAATCCCCTTTGCATTAAAATTTTCTTGAAAGAACACAAGTAGCCACCAAGCCTGTACTTTGTTCATACCTCTAGTTTTTTTGTTTGTGGGGATGTGGACAATCCTTCAAAATTAAACATCCAGGATGTTCACGGGGGCTTTGGTCTATATACCAAAGGGAGACCCAGGCCAGCTACCCATTTTTCAGATTTTTTTGTTTACTTTTGTCAAACCACACCACTGTATATAAAGGCAACGTACACGTTTGAGCTTATCCTTGTTTATTTTTTCTGTACAGAAAGTTAAGAAAGCTGCGGCTGCCGCAGAGAAGAGCGGTAAAGTAGGGGCAGGAAAAATGACCAGCAAGCAAGTAACCAATCTCCTAAGTCAGTACCCACAACCAAGGTGACGATAGCAGCTAAACGGTTGCAGTGTAAATAAGTATTGATATTCTCTGCTATGTGTGATGCAAGCATTATTCATTAACACTACTTCACACGGAGGCCACTCCGATCCACTAAATTTCCAATATGGTCTTCACCAACCTTTAAAGTATACAAGCCGCTGCTGTCTTTTCCAAGTAATCTTACAAAATCAACCTCAGTGCCACCCAAGGCCACTGTAAATAAGACCATCTCCGATTACATACTGAACACACACTGAAGGCCATTACAAACCACAGTCTTTAGTGGTTTTGTATAGGTGTGTTTATAGTTAAAAAAAAAAAATACATGGTCAGCTGGTTGTAGCCGGTTGTTTGAACATTAGTATGGCCTGCAATGTATTAATGGGAGACCACTTTATCCTGCAATCTCAGTGGTGTGACAGTGCACAGAAGGGTAACCATAGGAGGCCACTGGCAACAGCTAATGGCTTGGAGTGGCCTGAATGGGTTGTTTCAAAAATTGCACTTATTGCAGGAGGGTTAACAGCCATCATAGTGGACAGGGTCGCTGGGGCAGAATTTATCATTATCAAGTGAGGGGTTCCCAAGGGTTCCTTATTGGGCCTACTGGTATCCTCATCGGGAGGACAGGGTTCCAATCTGCACTCGGGTACTCCCAATTGGGAGAGTATATTTTCCCGATTGCGGCCTACTGGTATCCTCATCAGGAGGACAGGGTTCCAATCCAGACTCGGGTACTCCCAATTGGGAAGTATATTTTCCTGATTGGGGCCACTTGGTATCCTCATCGGGAGGACAGGGTTCCAGTCCTGACTCGGGTACTCCCAATTGGGAGAGTATATTTTCCAGATTGGGGCCACTTGGTATCCACATTAGGAGAAAAAGATTTCAATAAGGATATCTCCCAATTGGGATAGTATGTTTGACAACTCTTTCTCTCTTGAGCAGAAGGTGTCCTCAAGGTTTCTTGTGTCAGTAATTAGATTCTTTGTTTTCAGAGTAAACGTCTACATTTAATTAAGAAAAAAAAACATCAGAATTTATTTCTTGAAGCCATTACATTTTGTGTCATCACCCGAATAATGCAGAAGGTATCATTGTCACCCAAGGGTTTCTCCAATTGGCAGCCATTAGTATCATCATTGGGAGAATAGGGTTTCAATCAGGATAATGGTATATCCCAATCAGGGTAGTTTAGTTGAATAATGCAGAAGTTGTCATCACCCAAGGGTTTCCCCAATTGGCAGCCATTGGTATCCTCATTGGGAGAATAGGGTTTCAATCGGGATAAGAGTATATCCTAATCAGGATAGTTTAGTTGACAACAATCCTGTGAGTGCGAGTGATAGGTACACAAGATAACAAATAATATTGCAGACATTAACCCTAACCTTCCCAAATCATCCAAAATCCTCTTTGCCAAAGTGAAGGATTTTGAAGGATTGAGGTTACATGCTACATGCTCTTTGCTAAAGTGAAGGATTTTGGAGGATTGAGGTTATTAGGCATACTTGCCTTTCCATGGTACATGTACATCTATGTTTGTTGTAGTGATTGCAAGGTCAGTGGTTGGGTCAGTGGACACTGCTTATTGCTCCATGCATGCAGGGAGGGTCCCTGGCCATGTACATGTATCACAGATTAGAAACGTGCTTGCTGAAGGATTTTGGAGGATTCAGGTTATGTGAAAGCAAATGGGCCTAGGGAGTTAGGGTTAATGACAGAAATAAACAATCACAAATAGCATTTATGTGTTGATTTACTGTTAAGATGATATTAACATTTTATTAGGAGATTAAAACTTTACAAATGTACAAATGTTTGGATAAGTCCTGGATAGGGTCGATGATTAAGGGAACCCCTTTACCCGACTATGAATTCATGTTCGTTAAAGGGACATTATCGTCACGATCAGAGCAGACTTTCAACAGGGCATGGAATCGATGTCCTAGTTTAAGATGAACACAGTGACTGAAAATTACTGGCTCATTCATGCAGCAGCAACGGTAATACGACCTTATCATGTGGGGTATTATTTTCAATCACTGAGTTAAAATCTAAAACTAGCACTCCGATTCCATGCCCTGTTGATCGTGACGATATTGTCCCTTTAAACCTGCTACAGGGGCCACCTGGATAAAGCGGACCACCTGCCAAATGTGGCCAGCCTTTGGTGGTTAAGGCGTAAACTGGCCACACAATTGCGGCCATCGGTCCCTCCAGTGGCCTCTTTACACAGGTTTGACTGTACCGCATGTTAACCAGTGGAGTGTGATCTGGGACAAATACCGTTATGATCTTTGAAATTAGTTCCTTTTTATAAAGAGCACAATTAAGCCTCAAAATTTTTTTTTTTTTGTCACTTACCCAGCACTTAATACCCACCCTTGTATTTTCACTTACCCGATTTCAGTGTCTGGCCATGTTATGGGACACGACATAAAAACATGGATAGATCCACTTAACCCAGCAACTTACCCACTTTTGAAAATCACTTACCGCCTGAAAAACACACTCACATAGTGGGAATTTCGAGGCTTGAGCGCAATATTATTAGTGAACTGATTTGCTTGTTTTGTAATGTTTTCATTATTCTGGATGAAGGTTCAGCGTTTGAGTAAGAAGTTGACTTAACAACTAAAGACGGGCAAATGGGACAAAGTTGGGACTGGATTTTGTTAACATATACAAAAATGAACTTCAGGCGTCAGTTCATGTGGTGGGAAACGGATCATCTGATGGATACAATTGATGTGACGGGTTTAAGACAGTATTGGGAATCAGCGACATAGCCAGGACTCTACCTCCCCTCCGTTGTTTGTTGTTGGTTTTTTTTACCTCCAAAATCTGTCCAAATCGAGCGGAAAACCTGAACTGTATATCAACGAATTTGGTTGTCTTCGGTAAAGTACAAAAATATCACAGATTAGAAACACATGTGTGCATACATGTCATGTGCTTGCTTTACTACTGAAGGATTTTGGAGGATTCAGGTTATGTGTAAGCAAATAGGCCTAGGGAGTTGGGGTTGAACAGCTCTTAAGTGAAAACATTTCAGTTATTTATCTAACATTGTGGGTATCTTGTACCCCAAATAGTGTAATCTTGAATTTACATTACATTTCAATATTTGGGCCACTATTTAAATATGGAAACTATTACATTATTTAGGCAAACATAAACATAAACATAGCTCTAATGTATACAGAGGTTTTTTTATTTGTATTTACAATCAATACACTATAGATCCATCTCTAAATAAAAAGGTAAATTATTGAGAAACCTCATTTGCAATAGATTACATTTTTTTTTCTTCAATTATTAATGTTTGAAGTACTTAATGCTACGCACACTTACAAACATAATTTATTTTACAGAAACATTCACTTTTTTATTGGCAGTGTATGTTACTTGCCAATGAGGAAAATTATGCTTCGGTGACACATTTAATTTAATTAGCAGTAAAAATGGGAAAATAAATACTGAATTATGAAAATAAATTAATATTTCCAGCTTTGTTCTATTTCATTAAATGTAAATTGTGGCATTTTTATCCTGAACATTTTCGAATGGACCGATTTTGATTTTAGCAATAATGTAAAAACTTTTAAAGTTTACTGGTTATGTGCAGTCTGTTAAAAACATTTTTCATAGCTGAATTTAACAACATTCGTTTATCCAAGCACAGCTTATCTTTTATCCTGTGCGCATTTGTTATATAATGAATACATGGCTGGCTGGCAGTCAGTACATTTTTTGTTCCGTTTTGTATCGTCACGATCGGAGCAGACTTTCAACAGGGCATGGAATCGGTGTCCTAGTTTAAGATGAACACAGCGATTGAAAATTGCTGGCTCATTTATGCAGCAGCAACGGTAATATAACCTTATCATGTAGGGAATTATTTTCAGTCACTGAGTTTCATCTAAAACAAGCACTCCGATTCCATGTCCTATTGATCGTGACAATACGGCCCCTTTAAATAAAATTGAAGATAAATTCTCTCTAAAAAAAACAGAAAACAAATGAGCTGTCAGAATAAATGCATGCATAGTATTTTATGGATTGAATATATGGTTTTAATTGATGCTATGACAATAAATACCGTGC
Organism: Zoroaster sp. YZ-2022; assembly: GCA_029582265.1. NCBI lineage: Eukaryota > Metazoa > Echinodermata > Asteroidea > Forcipulatida > Zoroasteridae > Zoroaster > Zoroaster sp. YZ-2022. The sequence continues at coordinate 17,658,987 of CM055824.1, read as the reverse complement.
TAATTGCTATGTAAACTGTATATTTGAAGTATAGACAAGATACATTTGAATTTTGACTCGATGAACGAACATTTTTATTATCATTCAGTGAAGGGTGCATTTTAAAGTCTGAAAACATTTATGATAAAAAGTCATTGCATCAAACAACTCGAGGATTTATCATAAGTGTTTAAGAACTTTAAACCACCCTTTCTGCAATTTATTTCATTAAACCCCGATTTTTTTTTAATACTTTTTTTTTTTCAACGGCAGCCGCAGACTGTTGCCACCATGTTATCGAATTGCTTAAGTACAACGTTACCATCATTGTCAAAGAACAGGACAATGATCGGATCCAACTGACTAGGTACGCAGCAAGGCGCTGCCACATCGGCTGCGATCAGATGCATTAAACTCTGCACGGTGGCGTGGTTTGACGGCTGTACAGTCTGCCCCAAAGGGAACGGACACTTCCCGTGACACTCGTACGCGTTGTATCCCACCGGGTAGATAATCCAATCGGACCAGCCGATCTCGTGGAAATCCACGTACATGGACTTCCGCGTGCACGTGCCCTTCGGCGCCTTGCGGTTGTTTGAATCTTCCGTGGGTAACTCCTCGAGAGGGTCGCTGTGGTTGTCCCTCCTGTGCCGGGACGTGCTTCCCGTCCGCGTCTGCCTTGTCGTCGTAACGGCGGTGTCGCTGTAGCGGTTCGTGCGAACGTTCGGCGTTGGCCCGGCTTTTGTCGAGTCCAGAAAGGGAGGTGTGTTGACGTTGCCGTAGGTCTCGAAGAACGTGTCATATGCAGTTTCAACCGAATCTGTGAGGAGGAAAAATAACACATAAGTCACAATCGTATCCAGGCAGCCACAAAGAGCAATGTAATGGTGCCCTCACACCATAGCGTATGCTGAAACCTATGAGTTGCGTGTAAAAAATATTTTTATACGCACCAAACGCAACCCAAATCAACAATTTTGTCAATTTCTAACCTATTCAACCTATGGGTTGCGTGTGAGTTGCGTGTGGGTTGCGTGTGGGTTGCGTGTGGGTTGCGAACTGAACTTATGATCCCCCAATATCTGCGATCACCTGCGTACGAGTTGCGTGCGAGTTGCGTGTGAGTTGCGTGCAGAACTTACGAGTTGCGTTTGAGTTGCGTTCAAAACTTACAAGTTGCGTTGGACCTGCGTGCTAGTTGCGTGCTAGTTGCGAATATCGGTTACGTGATAAAAACCTATAAAAGCGGAGCCGATTCAGTATTTTCTTCAGTACTGATTTGGTCATCGAAGAGTCACCTCGGAGGTCCACCAACAACTGACACCGATCTAGAAAAGGCCCACTATTTATACCATTTCTCAACACGCATGTAGTACGCAACTAACACGCAACTCACACGCAACTAATAGGTTGGATACGCAGGGCATAGGTTGGGGATACGCTGGGAATACGCACAATAGGTTGGGGGGTACGCTACACACGCAACAGGATTGCAACAGGCACGCAACACGATCGCAACATGATCGCAACAGGTACGCAACACATTCGCAACATGTACGC